>CM054112.1:187398563-187873563 GCA_028673005.1 Tanypteryx hageni
ATCTCCAAATCTTTCGGCAAGCTCCTTTGAGTCAAGGAAGAGAGAAGGGGTGGCGGGTGAGAGGGTGAGGAAGAGTGGAAAGGGGAGGAAAAGGAAGAGTGGAAGAGACAGTGACATATGCTGATGATATGACAAATAATAAATTTGCGGTTTCGCAAAAAAATTGTGGGTGTTTTTGGCTGACGAGATGTTTCCACAGGCGGTCGCATCGTTAACTTCTACCGAAATTGGTGTCCGCTTTACGAGTTATATAATTATTTTTTGTGCCTGTATAAACACACGATTCTTTGAATCTTAATGTATTCAAACGCCTAGGGCTGAATGCGTGATGCCGTGAATCGAGTAAAAGAAAAGTTTTGTTCGAAGTGATCTGGCTTCCAAATTTCTCGTTATATAACGAATAGCAAAGTATTATAACGAATAGCAAAATATTTTCTATTTTATAATTTAAAGAAAGACTCCTCCTTTTTGCTTTTATATAAATCCTCCGCATCCAGATAACCACAAATACAAGTGTTCGATATTTTATAAATTCTTTTCTTTTGAAAAATGACGAGTAAGACATGAAATTACCGTATACGAAAGTGTTTCTCAACTTTTTGGAGCCGCGGGTCTCAGACGAAGTCCCACAATTACTGCAAACCTTCTTCCCATGAAAAATTCATAAATTTTCCATTCATTGTCTCATGTTTTTACTTTGAAATATTAATCGAAGCTGTGCGCGGGATCAAACAAATTATAGATAACACAAGTAATAATATAAAAATGAATTTTTATAAATAATAATATATAATAATATAATTATAGATAATGCCTTTATCTGCATTAACTTAATTTTATTTACATTAACTTCTTTTAACGATCTGCTGATTCCCTCTTGCCTACGCGCAATGGATATCTAACAGGCAGTGTGATGAATAGTTGGTCAGTTTCAAAAGTTTAGGAAGAAAGGTGACTTCCTCTTTTAATTAAAATTAAATTAAATTAAATTAGGTTACATTATTTACAATATTTATACTGAACTAGTTCATTCAGCACTTGTATATTGATACGTAGTTAAGTAAAAATATACTATCGGCGGTCACGAGTGCATATTCACCGCCACCTACCGACTATTGTTAGCAATTGACAGTTACGTCTAAGTAACGCTCCATTTTATTTTCTTAATTGCTGGAGCTTTGTGGCTATATCCAATATCAGAAGGCTATGGTTTGAGTTTATTTCTGTTCTTTGTGAAGTCTAAAATTTTCTCTCAGTTTCTTAAAATACTGATTATCATGTAACCTATTTGGAATTTTTAGAAATATTACGATTGACTACCGAGAAGCGACAGCCCTGTCTCTGTCGACAAGGAATTGCACTACCTTATAATCGTAATTTTAAAACTTTGATGCATTTCATTTTGAATTGAACCAATTCTGTGTGAATTTCTAAGTCAGATGACTATGTCATAACATCCTTTACAAAATCGAAGATATAACGTACGATTGGAAGGAACGAACTAAAATTGCCGTTGCGGAGGATTTCCACAGGCCATCTCAGTAAAAACTAACACTTAACGATGCACAATATTAAAAATCTGATATGACTTTCTCCTTACCTCTAATATTTCTAAAAATTCTAAATAATAAAAATATTAAGGAACTGCGAGAAAAATTCAAAGACCTTACAAAGGACAGACATAAACATGTACTGTAGCCTTCTGATATTGGCTATAGCCACAAAGCTCCAACAATTACGAATAATAAAAAATAACGTTACCAAGACGTAACTAAGCGTAAATTATTTACAAAATTTGCATCCAGGTGGTGTGATGGTGGCAGCAAAAATATATTTTTCTTAAATGTCTCTTAAAAATCTGCTGATATGGCCACCACATGACTTTTTCCATACCTGTAATATTTCTAAAAATTTCAAATATGTTACATAAATATTAATAATATAATAAATATTTTAAGAAAATGCAAAAAAATTTACTTACAAAAAACAGAAATAAACTCAAACCATAACTATGCATAGCTTTTTGATATTGGATATAGCTACAAATCTCCAACAATTAAGAAAATACAATGAAGCGTTACTAAGACAACTGTCAATTGCTAACAATGGTAGGTGGCGTGGTGGTGTCAACTAAAAGTCTCTTAAAAAATGCATTATATGGGAAAATGTTTCAAACAAGGATTGTAGAAAATTACATTTCCTACATCTTTTATTACGATACATTTTTACATACATCAAATATTGAAGCAAATATTTTAAAATAATGGATAAGTGACAAGAGTAAACACCCACTTCCGGTTGGCCGATATTTACCAAAAACTATTCAGTTTTTGTGACTTTCATAAAAATGTTAAATATAAATTTTGCGTTGACCTGATTAATAGTTTTTGAGTTAGAGCACCCACAAAAAAGCTGCCACATACATACACAGACATCATCGAGAAAATGGTCAAAACGTGTTCAGGGGACCTCAAAACGTGTATTTTCGTTGAAATTTCGAAATCGATTTTTTCATGAAAACTACTTTCACCTATACTACGTATGGAGAAAGTAAAAATGCATTATGTGATAAAATGTTTCGAACAAAAGTTGTAGAAAATTAAATACTCTACATCTTTTATTCCCGTAATGTTTTACATTGATCAAGTATTAAAGCATGTATTTGAAAAAATTTGATGTGGCCACCACGACTATATCTGTAATATTTCTAAAAAATTCCAAATACGTTAAATGATAATAAATATTTTAAGGAACTGCGAAAAATCCATACACCTTACTAGGAACATACATAAACTCATACCGTAGCCTTTTGATATTGGATATAGCCAGGAAGCTGCAAAAATTAAGCATAAAAAGGAGTGTCACTAGACATCGCTATCAACAATTAGAAAACTTTATCATGACAATGGAAACTAAGGTATCTTTTAGCGACGTACTTAACAAATTCAGATAATCAAAATATCTCTTAAACAATGAATTTCATGAAAAAAAATGCTTCAAACAAAAGTTGTAAAACATTATATTGTCTACAACTTTAATAATAACAAATATTTACATAAATTAGGTCCCAAATGAAATAATCGGAAAAAAACGGAAAATGACTATAATAAACCTCAACTTCCGGTTGAACAGTTTCAGTCTAAATCTTTTCAGATCTTGTTTACAAAGAAAAATCTTACATATCAAGTTTGTTGATCACCTGATTATTAAGGTCTGAGTTTGAGCGCACAAAAAAATTCTATCAGGCATAAATCATCATGAAAATAGTGAAAACGTACGCAGAGGACCTCAAAACGTGCATTAATACACGTTTCGACGTCCCCTGAACACGTTTTGACCATTTTCTCGATGATGCCTTTGTATGTAACAGCTTTTTTGTGGGTGCTCTAACTCAAAAACTATTAATCAGGTCAACGCGAAATTTATATTTAACATTTTTATGAAAGTCACAAAAACTGAATAGTTTTTGGTAAAAATCGGTCAACGGGAAGTGGGTGTTTACTCTTGTCACTTATCCGTTATTTTGAAATATTTGCTTTAATATTTGATATATGTAAAAATGTACTAGAATAAAAGTTGTAGTAAATTTAATTTTCTAGAACCTTTGTTTGAAACATTTTCCCATATAATTTAAGAGATATCATATATTTTTAGCTGCCACCGCCACGCTGCCTACCGACCATTGTTAGCAATTGACAGTTACGTCTTAGTAACGCTCCATTTTATTTTCTTAATTGTTGGAGCTTTGTGGCTATATCCAACATCAGAAGGCTATGGTTTGAGTTTATTTCTGTTCTTTGTCAAGTCTAAATTTTTCTTTCAGTTCCTTAAAATATTTATTATCATGCAGGTAACCTATTTGGAATTTTAGAAATATTATAGGAGAAAGTCATGTGTTTGCCACATCAGATTTTTTAAATCAAATAGATTCACCGATAGATAGTGGGTATTGTTTTGGGGTGTGTATCCTATGCGAAACTGCCTTGTTTTTTTATAACGAAAACCCACGAATTTGGATGTTTACAAAGAAAAAGGTTTTAAGCGGGCCAAAAGGGCCAATTACACGGCGAAGCGAACAAGGGCGAGAAGAAAGTTTTCTATGTAGTTGCCGAAGGAAAAGGAACCATTGAAGCGAATTAGGAAAGAGGTTGGGAGGGAGAGGGATTTGAGAAGCCAAAAAAACACGGCAGAGAGTGTTTCTCTGGAAGACGCGAAAATTGGAACTCTCATTACGGTTATTTTTTGCATTTTTTCCCACAACGATCGCGAATACTTATGCCAGAGACGCAAGCGAGGATGAGTGGTAATAATATCACGTCTCCGAAGATTTTTAGAAAGTCTTCTTTTTTGTATCTAACCAATCTTCGCCTTGGAAAGTTTTTTTTATGATTCCGAAAACATCGGGAGAGTTGTATGCATACGCATTAAGGAAAGCAAAAATGTAGCGTGAAGATTGAACGGTAAGCCTGATATACACCTTCGACACATCGCTAGGTCGAATATTTGCGAAAACTTCCATTGAAGGGATTTTCTTCTATCTCCGTTGAAATGCGTAGAGGGAGAGAAAGAATGGCCCTCGGCGTTTGCGAGGTTTTGACAATCTTAGATGAGAAGAAAGCGAAAAAATCTCGAATCTTTAATTTTAAAATGTAAGGTGACATACGATCTCGTATTACGAACATCGTTAATAAATATCAACAATATTACTTATTTGTAGAAAGATCGTTTCGTTCTTAAATTGCACTCGGTGGTACCTACTACGCATCTCCAGCTGGAAAATCGAAACGAACTTTAATTATGCATAATAATATATCAGAAAAAAATCTCTATTCTGATAAAATATCTCAACAGGATAAATTTGAATATTGTGAGCTATAAAGCCTTCTTTATCTCATTCTTCGATTGTCTTTGCAATCTCTCCTCAACTGATGTTTTAAATTCCATTCCTCAAATAATTGCTACGCGCGTCAACCCCGCTCTTCGCTCGCTCCGGGGACCTCGGCGCGACGCGCCTCGCTAAGCTGAAAATAATTTTTCGGAATTGCTCTTACCACGACGCATATGTTTTCTCCAAAAGGTTTTTTACCTCCGGCATACCGTTTCCGAAATATTTAATTTTATAAATATTTTAAACGGCCGCCATATTGTTTCAATATGGCAGATGTGAACGAAAATAGTTTTCCTGGGGTCTTCTTGCTGGCAGAAACAAAATACAGTTTACCGTATTCCTCTACGACAAGCAGTTCTTGAAGAAACAGTGGGGGACAGATGGACGGACAGACACTTGGGAAATTATGTGTCGGATATTGATTTTTGTGTTCAATATCTAATGCGTATCTTATAATGTGAGTTTTAAAAATCAAATTATTTTTTTCTATAAAAACGTCAAATCACGAATCTTCCCTACGAAATGACCAAGACAAATTCAAACTCACAAATCAATATTATAGTTGCATTAATATAATTTCTTGTTAGAAATGACGGGGAGAAATGACCTATGTCTAGCGTTGGCAATTAAAAGGTGCTAAATCGTCGGAGTAGCATATATTTTATTATGCTTCACGCATACTATATACTTCATTAAAATGTATTTTAATCACCCACATATTTATAATCTTTAAAAATTATTTCCGTATCAAACTGTTAAGTGGGTCAACATTAACTCTATTATGTCATCCTCTTAGGTTGAAACAAATATACTTGCCAGGATTGAAAATACGAAATCTGTCGAGAGTAAATTGATTGGAGGCCATCCACGCTGAATTCAATAAGAACTCTCAACGTAGCTCCGTATTACAGTCTTTATAAATCCACAGCAATGTGGGCGGATGTCCTTGCGACAGAGGATATCAAAAGAAGCCTTCCGAAGGCTCGATTCGTAAGAGAGGACGACATTTCGAGCAGCGATAAATGGAATTGTTTTCGTTTCTTACTCCAGTAATACTCTCCATTCAACTCTTCTCTCTCTTGCTCTCGGAATATCGACTTCGAAAAGAAAAACAAAAGAAAAAATAATTAAAGCGTGACTCACTTTTTGCCCGTCATACGACAGAGACAAGTCTCGTTCATTCCACGGCGCGCTGTCCGTGATGCGATCAGATCGCTTCCTCGTCTGAACCAGCCTCTTGCCTTAACGCTTCTCAGCCTACCTCTTTCCCTCTCCTTTTTTCCTCGTCTCTCAACTTCTCCGTCGATCCGTTTCTCATTCTCTCTCATCTCCTTCCTCGTGATTCATTCTCGTTCCTTCCTTTCCGCCGCCCTTAATGCTTTGCCCCACTCAGTTCTATCCCCATCGCGTCACGTGACTTGGGTCGTCCGGACGTGAGAATGAGTGAGACTTCGCGGTACTCGTCTTCTCCTACCTCCTACTATTTGCTCCCGTACTTTTCCCGCGATCTCTCTCTTCCTACCTTACCGCCTCTAACATTTTGCTGCTACGTATCGCGTAGTTCCATTGCATTCGCGGTCGAAGCAATGGCGTATAAATTCTTTGAAGAAGACGGCCCTCTCGAGAGAAGGATGACTGTGTGAACGAAATAAACTCGAGAGTAAAATATGCATGTCAGGGAAATTGCCTTCTTTGTCGGAACGAGCGAACAATCTGGGGTTCAGCGGACTCGAGAAAGGATCTCAAATAATATAGGGAGAATCTCTTGTGCCCCCGGGTTTTCAGATTAGGCAAAAGGCTCAGGGGGAAAAATGAAAATTCAAGCTTTGTGTTTTGAATAACGGTAAGAAACGTGTGCGTAGTTTCTTATGCCTATAGCTTTATTCCTCAATGCGAAGCGAATATTTTAGCACCTCCGTATGTTTTTCCTCATTCAGATGAGCATACGATATGATATTTTTGAGTTTTCACAGCAAGCTCATACATAAAGATGCTTAAAATAACCAAGGATGAATAGATATGGGCTATCCTGCTTTCAAGAATTGAAAATATTATTTTCACTTTTATAGATAGAATTAGCTGTTTTTTTAAGGTGATAGAAACTCGGAAGCAGACCTTTCGGTAAGGTACCACGTCACAGAATTTAATTTAATCTCCTCTTTTTTGATCTCCTAACTACATATGTTGCCTTGGAAGAAGTATATTATGCTTAAAATGCAACCTCACTCCGTTCTTTCACCTCAACAGCAATTATGGCGTGGAATGGAAAAGCAAATTGGTTTTCCGTTCAGCATTTCTTACTATCGAGTGTCATGCTTGTGTACCATCTTTTAAAATCACCAACCGCTTTTATGCCTATTTCAATTATGAAACTTATATCCACTTATTTATAAGTATTACATTTCACGGATTACAACTGTGCGCCACTAGAGTAAATGAAACGTCCCTTTCGCTAATATCTTCCAACCACAAGATCACTTTTATGTAACGGAAGCAGGTATAACATCATCTTGCCATCACGAGTCTCGTTTCCAGTCTGAATACCCGGAAGCGGTCCTTGGTTTGTCGTCATTAACAGTCGCGTCTTAGCAGAACTTAATTTGTGACTGATCTTCCTCAACGAGCGAGAGTTGGACTAGGCGATGCAAGGGAAGTGTCACGAAGAAGGGAGGGCACATTCTGTCACGTGAATTGTGACGGCGAGTGGGAGGGCGAACGGAGAGGATAGGGTAAAAGTTATGATTCTCTAGACGCGAGGAAGTAAAGAGAGTAAAAACTCTATCTAAAAAAGTAACGATGCTGACGTTCCCATAGACTAAAAATAAACTACCGTACCATAGGATTCAAAAAGAGCGAGCCATATCGTAAAAAAAAAGTTTTTGATTAAAAAATTACAACGCGAGCAAAAATTTAAACCGAGAAAGGGCTACGTCACAATTTCAAGTAACATCAGCAATAACGCTTTACGATAAAGATTCCTGCTCAGCTTCTATTGAAAAGCTCCGTATTTATACTAAAGTAATTTCAAATTTGCCGGAGGAAATTTTTTCATAATACTTGTTCCTTAAAATTGAAATAATCACGTCGATTTGGCAATAGATTTTATCGAAGCAAACGAAAATGTTGGAGATCCTATATATTGGAGGTAACAACGGTAATTAAATTTCGCGTTGTTAAAGATGAGAATAATGAGCGTCATTTCGAGTTTTGTGGGTACTTCAGGATAGTTCGGTACGTACTAGTTCTGATTTCGACAATAATACACAAATTTCTTAGTTATACATATTTCATTTCAAACTAGTTTGGAATGTAATATTCAGTACAGGAGCTATTCATGTCGACTTTGTATTTATATATGAAGCAAGAATGGAAAGATACAATCATGCGTGCATACATGCGAGGCAGAGGCGTTCTTTGCGATTTATGCAATCATGTCAAAAAAGATAAATATTAACGGCTTAGTATAATAATTACGAGCTGAAATGCCAGTAGTGATGCCTAGGAAATATCGAATTTTTGATTCATCGACTAATTTCCTAATCAATTGTAATTAATAAAACAATCGACAATTATTTAAAACTTACCTCATGTAATCTTTGTGCTCAGGTTCATTCTTTCGTTGTAAATTGCCCATTTCCTTTCCATTACAAACGCTGTGTATACGTAAAGAAAATAGACGTATTTACGTTCATTTCTTCGTCATAGGATATCCATTTCCCTTCATTTTCCAAATGTTGCGAGCGAAAGGAAAAAAATTAAATTAATTATATATTTACAGCAGATATTGTTTACATTATTTTTCACGAACATTGTTTTAGCTGACAACAATTAAAAAACACGGGAAAGTTTTTGTACAGGGTTATCGGCTATTATAAACACATTATCGGAAGTTATAGACACATTATTGTTAGTTATAAACAAAGTATCGGTAGTTATAAACACATTATTGGTAGTTATAAACAAAGTATCAGTAGTTATAAACAAACTATCAGTAGTTATAAACACATTATCGTGAATTATAGACAGAGTATTGATAATTATAAACAATACTAACCCTACCCTATAATGGAAGAAAACTCTCAGGAAGTAGTAAATGAAAATGGAATACAGAGTGAACTAAATGATTCAGTTGCTAGAACAAGAAAGAAAAGAACCTCAATAACCGACGAAAAATTGAAGTATTTAAAAATATGAGAGAACAAGATGAGTCAGCGGTTAAAATAGCAAAAAACTTGGGCGTATCTGTGTCTGTTGTGTACAAACTAATGAGGAAAATACACGAAGCTGAGGAAAATATGGAAGAAGTTGATTTAACACGGAAGAAGCCTGGACCAAAACCGCAACAAGTTTCTAGATTATCGGACAAAATATGTGAAATTATTCAAGCCGACTGCTCATTGACACAAAAAGGCATTCAAGAAAAGTTGAGAGAATATGACTTCATCTGCACAGTCTACTATATCGACAAATCTAAAAAATATTGGCATTACAAGAAAAAGATTGAAAAGAAGAGTTTCAAAATCCACAACACCTGAAGTTTTATTAAAAAGGAAAATATATTCTCATGAAATCATGAGGATTCCATCAGGAAGAATGTTATTTCTAGATGAAACTGGTTTTAACCTACATAGTACCAACAATTACGGATATTCTCCTAAAAATTTAGATGCTATCAAAAAGGTTCCTACGAACAGTGGGAGAAACAAAAGTTTGATAGCTGTGCTCGCTATAAACGGAATTAAGAATTATAAAATAAAAGTGGGTGCTTATAACACAGAATATTTCGTTGACTTTCTTCAAGACTGCAAATCAAAGAATGTTTTTAAGGAGGGTGATATCGTTATTATGGACAATGTGAAGTTTCACCACAGCTCTGAAGTGATTACTTGGCTTGCCGCAAATAGTGTTTGCTACAAATTTCTTCCCCCTTACAGTCCGCAATTGAACCCAATTGAAGAGGTTTTTAGTGTGCTTAAAAGTAGATACCATGCTATTCGTCCTACTCCTGAAACGTCGTTACAGCTCCAAGAAAATGTCGCAAGATGCATTGACAGGATGAATAATGATAGTACATTATGTTTTGAGGCTTTTTATGGCAACATGTTGAGATATCGCGATTTGGCTTTTCAAGGTCTTTCATTTTAAATAATTACATATGTACATTATATTTTTCCCTTTTCAATTCTCCTTTTTGTTCATTGCAGTATGTATGTATCATATCTTATATGTATACTACAAAAGTTAATTAATTGTATGTATTTAACAAACATTTTAAAGGAAAATGAATGTTACCTAATTATATTTATAATTACTTGATTGTGTACTGACTAAATATGTATGTACCTACTATGTATAATTCTCTACAGATATTAATTCTTTTTCATTGTACATATTATACAATGTATTCACTATTATGTACCTATGCATCATTTCTCGTGCCGCCTTTAATCATAGAATTGTACATTGTATCATTAAATAAACACAAAATTAATGGAAATCAGTAATTTATTCTATTTAATTTTCCTTTATGAATTTTTATGTACCGAATAGGAGTTGAGTTCATTTATCGATAACAACTCACAAAAATTAGTAAGCGAGAAAGAGTGGCTGAAAAAATATTTTCATATTCATTAGCATTTGTGTTTTCCATATTTGTTTTCTCAACAGAATCAATATTTTGTCTTGATTTTTGAGTTGACTTCATTATTTTCGTTTCCAAAACACTAAAACAATTTTTTACATATTCCCTAAATTTTAGCGTTATGGCCAGGTTTTGTTTATAATTATCGATACTCTGTCTATAATTCACGATAATGTGTTTATAACTACTGATAGTTTGTTTATAACTACTGATACTTTGTTTATAACTATCAATAATGTGTTTATAACTTGCGATACTGTGTTTATAACTATCGATAATGTGTCTATAAATTTCGATACTGTGTTTATAATAGCCGATAACCCTGTAAGTTCAAAGTAAATTACGACTTGAAAGTTTGATTTTCTTGATACCGTCTACTCTTTCGATAAAAATGTACTGAACAAAACATATGCTATTTGACAAGTTCTAAAAAGTTGTTAAAGACTTTTTTGTTATAAGTGATATTGTACGAAATATAAAGAAAAGTTTATTTTATCACCAGTAAAGTGGCACTCCCGATTAGGTCACGTAAACTATTTATATCATTGTCTTATTTTCTTAGCCCTTATGTCCTAAATCCCAAATTTCATGAACATCCGCCCAGCAGTTTCGGAAATGAAACATGCGGACAGACAGACGGACGGACGGACACGACCTGACCATAAGGCGTTCTTTTTTTACTTATTGTAAAGAACGCCTAAAAATGAACCTATAATCAGGAATAATTGAGCAGTGATTTTGCTGTTGGCGTAAAACATTTGAATAACTAATAAATAATCTCCAAAAAAGTGCAATTCGTTAATGAAAGTATCTATGTACATAAATGTTTCTCGGTGAAATTACAACTTATTGTTTATATGAATGCAGTATTCTGGATTAATCCTATCCTTTCATACAGAGATCATTGATCTAAATCTTTTGAATTTCTTGAAAAAAATTAACTTTAGTGGGTGACATGGTTTTAAGTATGTATGTCCGTAGCTGTATTTTAATGCGCAAATACATTTTGTGCAACAATAATGCAGTTATACTTTATTTATACCGTTACATATTTTCTCAGTACTATTGTTACTTACGTTTTGAATCGCTGCCTGAAGGATAGCCATAAAAAAACTCGAGTCCGGAAGAATTTCGGATTTGGGAGACCCTAAAGCAGGGGTGGGCAAACTAAGGCCCGCGGGCCACATGCGGCCCGCGAGGGCATTTTATCTGACCCGCGATGCCATTATGAAAGCGAACCGTAATATGAAATAGAGATAATTTCATATTTGTAGTTTAAATTAATGCCGGAAAACCTCCAGTGATGTTATGGAGATAACATTATTTATTATTGATTTTCACTAACAGGATCCCTCGCATTACCTCACATTACTCACGATGTGAACCCTAACGTTGCCCGCCGAAGCATTTTCATCTGTTTATGCGGCCCACCTAAGAAGCTGCAACTGTTAATGCGGCCCGCCACGTAAAAAGTTTGCCCACCCCTGCCCTAAAGAGTAAGGTCATCACGCCGCACAGGTTGGTCCTTCTCTTTCCACTCTTCCGTTTCCCCTCTCTCTATAGGGGGCGATGACTCTTCTAGGCTGGCGGCTCACTTTTTTAGAACGGTGACGAGAGAGGGGAGGGCGCCGGAGAGAGAGAGAGTGGGGGGGGAGGGATTGGCGAGATGAGTAGGTGGAGAGAGAGAGAGGTGGTTGAGGTGGAACGGACGGGAAGAGGTGGGCGTGATGCGAGAGGGAGGGCGCAAAATGAGGGGGTGGGGGAAGAGGCGTCTCGGAGAGAAAGTGTGGCCGTCTTCGTGGGTTCGCGGAGAAAGTGGTACCCGTCCATGCGATGCCTCTCTTTCTCCTTCCTTCCCTCGCACGCCACCCTTCTTCTCGCCGCCGGGGGTTGATTCCACCGGGGGGGTGGGGGCGTCGGCAGGAATGGGGGTGACGGAAGAAGTGGCGGCGAGAGGGAGTGGAGAGGGGGTGGAATTTCTTCCCACGGTAGCGAAAGAGGAGGAGGAGGCGACGGTCGCGCCCGGTTGGCATGGCAGCTACATAGCCGACTCTCAGGAAATATCGTTTTCGTCCATCTTCCTTTTCTTTCGGGACGTCGTTTGAATGATTTCTCCAATTCAAGTAAAGCTTAAATGAGCGTTGATGACAAAAATTGTTTGTTTTTCCAAGCATTAAAACAGAATCACGGCACAGTGACTCCTCCTTTGCTTATTTTTTCACTTAAAATGTCTTCTCACGATTCAAATTTGATATTTGGTTCAGCTCTATGGTTATATTTTATTTTATTCATTTCTGTCATGTGTCATACCCTAGTCAAAATATTCGATTAGAGAAATGAGCGACCTCGAATCACAGAAATAGAAATCTCATTACAGTGCAGCGCAAGAAGATTCAGAATGCGAGAGGTTGTTTGTCGATATTTTAAGTAATAGTCATTTATATTCGTTTTTGTTTTTGATTTACGGAGTTGCGAGATACCGCCTATCTTCTGTCAGCCGAACTGGTATTCGCAGCAACAATCGGGTTGTTAAGGCAATGAAGGTTTGCACGCGAAAAAATTACCCTTTCTGGTCGAGGAATTTTTGCTCTTTTCTACTGATCCAAACCTATCTTTCTCTTTCTTGTTTTCTAAGAACTACAATTCTTCCTCACTATTTTCTTTAAGTCCCATTGTTTTCTCCAGCTGATTCTTTTTTAAGACGTTTACTTTGAAGTATTGGGTCATGTTATTGTTTTGACTTGGTCGGGTTTTTGTTTCATTTTTCAAGACTTCATAACTACTTTTCGTCAGGGAGGATCCTTGGAGATTTTTTCCACGTATTTGGTTTTCTGTGTGATTTCTCTTTAGTTTTGAAAGAGGGAGTTATCGTCGGAAAATTCAAAACGTTGAGATGGTATTGCGATGAAGCTTTTAATTCTAAAAATCAAATTGTCAAGGAGAGTTGGTTCCGCTGACTTGAAAATTTGAAAGAATTTGACAGAATTGGATTGTATCGTTGGTAGCTCAATAACTTTGGCTCAGATTATTAAAAGTAAAGTACTCCTTTAGCCAAACAATTAGAGTGTTACAACACCCAATGCATTTCGCCCACAAGGTGGGCATCTTCAGGGGCAAAACCTGTCTCAACAGTGCAGCCGACTCCCAGTCACTGTTGAGATGCCCACCTTGTGGGCGAAATGCATTGGGTGTTGTAACCCTCTAATTTTTTGGCTAAAGGAGTACTTTACTTTTAAGAATTGGATTGGATAACAACGTGTTGTTTTCCAGAATTTCTTTAAACCTTTCTTGGAAAATAATTATTTACAATGTTTCGGAATTTTCCGCATCTTTGACAGAAAATGTGGCGAATAATAGGTTAATTGTGCAGATTTTTACCCACGTAAGCTATGCTCAATCTCCAATATTTATTTATTTTTATTAACTATTAAACAGCACATCCACGGCCATTTACAAAAAGCTTTTTAAATGGTAACACCAACGATAACAGACGTTCCCGCCCAAAGCATGATTCAAACACGTGGCACTAGCATTGGAAGGCAAACACGCTAGCACCCCACTACCGAGCCCGGAAACTTATAGTTTATTTCTATTATTAAAGGAGCATCTTCGCAACTCTGACCTATATAAGCATAAAAAGAAATTTGTTTTCCGTTAATATTCCTAAGCGTTAGCCCGATGTTCTCCAACTTCATTTTTTTTAACGTTTGATTATTTTCCCTTTTAAATTTCACGTCGAAGTCATACCGCAATTAGATGTCCCAATTTCCTCTCTCCCGCTCCTCTTCTCTCTTTCCATTATCAGCATTCGTCATAATATTCGGCTCCTTCCAAATTGGCGAGATTTTTTTAGATCGTTATTGTTTTCATTCGCGTAAGATCTCTCGCAAGTAAAAGTTTCCTCCCTAAATTAAAAGGGCAATAAAACCCTGCACGTGCGGCACCCATACCCTTTCGTTTTCTCTCGGACCCCATTTTCTCTTTCACCCAACTCACACGATCCCTCTCACTTGGTCTCTCTCTCTTTTTAGCTCTTTCTGACCTCGTCGAATGCATACCCGAAGGCTTTGGCGCCCCATTTCCCCCTCCCTCTCTCTCTCTCTATGTCCACTTCCTTACCTCTTTCCACTACAAAACCCTCCCGCATTCTCTTCCTCTTCCCCGGTCAACGTGCTACTTAACAAAGGATGGGTTGGGGATTTTCCTTCGCCCCAAGATGACTCCGCTGAAAAAATATTAGTTTAAAATCTTTTTCGACTTGTTTATTTTTCCTCCAAACGGAAAGGGGAGAAAAGGAGTGGTTAATTTTCGAAAGAAAGAGTGAATGCGGTCGAATCACCGCTCCGAGAATAAATGTACCCTCCGATAATCCGTCCGTCGCTTTTCCTTTTTAACAAGTTTTTTTATCATCCTTCAAAACTCAGCCAGAAGTAGCTCGAACGTTTTATGGACGTGTTTTCGAGCGGAATTCGTTTTGTTTTTCCGGTCTGCGACCACCTGTTTCGTTTTATTCGACTGGCTTTCATAATTCGTGTTCCTTCTATAATTCATTTGAGGTTATTGATGTTATGGAAAATATCACTCTGCTAAACATATATGGGTACTCTTGGTACCCATTTAATATTTTTAAAGATTTACTTCTTGTAATAATGAATACTATGCTATCGCTACATCATCGTAAATTTACACATGTAATTATGTTAAAAGACGGATACGGTTATTAGAGGTTGATTAGCCAAACATAGACACACGGTTATCAGAGTCCCTCCCTCTTTTAACATTATCATGTTACCGTAGTACTCAACCTTTTTTAAAACATGAAATTATGCTTTGAAGTTTTTGGGTAAAAATTCTCATGCACCATTAAAGCAAATAGCTTTCGGTGTATTAAACGGCCGTAAAATGGTTTGAAATGTTAGGAAAATTTATTAAATTAAATTCTAGCAAACAATACATAATTTAAATGAGAAAAAAACATAATATACAATAAAACAAGTATACCAAAAGTTCTGCTGTTTGAATTGTAATTTTTTTCCTTTTAACGTTTGATCACACCCTCTTTATCCCAATCTTCTTCTGATAATTTTAATTTAAGTTTTTTAAAATAGCCAATAAAATGAGAATATTATTATTACCCCTGTAGTTCAGTTTTATTATGACATGTGAATAGCATGAAAACCCAGAACATCATCCTTTTATTTCTACTTTCTTTATTGCTAATAATGTAATGCTCACTAAGCAAAGATATGCTCGATACTCAGATAGATTAGGTTTTTATGCACGTGAACACAAAATACAATACATATTATTACTTTAATGTGATCGCACGAGCCTTCTGTATTTTTCCCAACGTGTAATCGTTTACTTTTCCTTTACTTCACTCTCTCCAATCCGCTACAACTACCCTCCCGCCAATCCTTGGCCCAGCCGTGCACTCGCTCTTCGTGAGCTCAAAGCAGCGTCGGTTGCACTCTTCCGCGGGTTACGATTGGCCTCTCTCTATCTCTCTTCCTTCGCCCATCTCCCTCCCATCCCCTTTCTCTTATTCGAATTACGATCCAGGAGTCGACTTACACGCAACCGCGCTTCAATGAAAAGCGACAATTCAGCCGCGACTGGTCGAAAGTGAAAATAATTTTCACTTTTCGGGATCGCATGTTGCGGCGGATCTACCGCACGGGAAGGGAAATGCCTCTCTTCGCGATGTTAGCCCACGATACCGTCCGGTTTTTAAAGGAAAAAAAGGGTTATTTTTAGAGAGCTCACTTTCGAAGCTGTTCGCGCCGTTGTTTCGGAATATATTACGCAAAAATCATTGCTCGACGACTTCGCGTAATCACCTCATCGGCATGAGATTAATCTTTAAGATGTTTGTTTCGAGGTCGGGTCTTGTTTGATTATTTTCTTTTTTGACCGCGTATTCCTCGGCTATGTTTTCAGATAAATTTTAATGGGCTCGTTTCTTTTCATATATGAATGCGTAATGCCATTAAAAATGTTATAAATCTAGTATATTATAAAAGATAATCTTACATAGAGCTATTTTGGTATTTGTGTTGGAATATACAGCCGAGCCTTGATAACTCGCAAGTATCTGACTCGATTTTTTTGGTCGAAGTAGATATATTTTCCCCTTTGTATTCATATATGTTAAAATTAAGTTTCATTGCTTGGAGTTTTGATTACTCGAACTTTGTCTTTCTTCCCCTGAGTTTCAATTGTATAGGCGTATAAATAAATGTGCACACTAAAACTTTGATATTTACAATAAAGAAGATAGAATGCGCTTGAGTTTCCCTCATTTCAGGGTAGGATCAAACATAATGTACGCACGAAAAGTTGCGCGAATAAAAAGAGCCGTCGCTTTTTATCTAAAAATTTCACGAGGTTTATAATTTAAGCTGTATCGATCGTTATTTTTTGTTTATTCATAGAACCATGAAGCTCGTCTTGTGGCTAAGATCAAACTGATAAATAATATTCTCCAATAGCCATAAAATGGCTGCGAAAGCCAAATGCCTATTTCGCCTTCAAGACAGCCTTAATCAGCGGCAATTCACCGATGGTAGATTCTCGTTCCTTCTGCTTCTGCTGATGCCTAGTTTGGTTTTCTGAATTTCCGCCAACTTTATTCCCGGCTAGTAAAATACGACTGAGCTATCCCATGCATCTCGATTTGTTTGCATGCGCGTTCTTCGAAGTGCACAGTTGTGATATTGGCAGCGATGAAACTTCGCTTTATTCCCGAAGGAGTCAGCGCGATACTCTCTTCCTTACTCCCTCTTCCCTCTCCTTCCGTTCGACCAGTGATGGAGGTCGACGTCATCTCATTGACAGACGGAGGAGAGCGGTCGATAATCGAGTAGCGGTGGCTAACGACCTCTGCTCTTAAGTACCTGCTCAAGAACTTCGAGGGAACACTTTCCGGAAGTAATCTCACCCGTGGGAACGTTTTATTATTATAACCCGCGAAATGGTTTCCGCGACGTTGGGAACTTGAGGAGCGATTATGTTTAAAGTTTTCATGAGCGTAAAAGTGTCGCGTATTATTTTTTCATTTTGAAATGTTGTGTTTTTTTCTCGAGAGCAAAATATTGATCGTTAACGATTTTCTCCTATCTTTTTCAGGTGAGTTTTTTTGAGGAGGCGCCGACGAGTTTCTCATTGCAGAGTTTTTCCCGGGCATTCATCTGATCGAACTCCGCGCTTTTTGAAGGTAGAAGATTCTTATCTCTTTCTTATCACTTACGGTCTTCGAACTCACGGCGCGTGTCCTTCGTTACCGCGTCAAGCTGAATATAAATGTTTTTTCTCGAATGTTTTGCAACTTACGTATATAAATATTAGAATCCAATTTAAATATTTATATTATTTTCAACTAAAACAGAAATTATCGTCGTCCGCAGGATGTTTCTCTCTCGTAAATTCCAGCGTTTAATTTGGATTTCGGACGTTACGCTATGGCGAAGATATTCGCGAAAATAATTATTACTTCCCACGGTAAATGGAAGTTGTTCTCAGAGCCCATTTATTCTGAAAATAAATCGATTTTCGCTACCTTATCTTGGACAATTTCTCGTTCCCTAAGTAACAGCGAAATGTCGCATAGCACTAAAAAGTTTTTTTCATTCATTCTCTGCAAAAAAATCCTTAATTAGCGTGTTCTTTTAGCGCCTCGAAGAGATGAAGTTTTCGAAGAGGCGATTTCGCCTGTTAGCCGTAAGCGCTAGGGTCATCGACCTCGCGTCGCATCTGCGACTTCCGCTTCAGGCGTTTCAACCGGTCTCCTATTTACTATTTCCATTAATTTAGACCTGATCGCTGCCTAAGATTAGATTCAAAATATTCAAATCAATGAAAAAGACGCACTTGATAAAAATCTGTATTCCGGACATTCTAAATTAAATATAGAGAGAGATCGTATGTGCCAGAAGGATCACATTCTCCCGAAACAGAGATTTTAAATTTTTTTCATATACCTATTAGATTTTTTTCTTAGTTTACCTCATATTTCGAGTACCGACAATGGAGTTGTTGATTGCCATAGTTCTTTCAGTCATGAATTTTATTGGTAGAATAAATATTTTTTTGTAGTTGCAACTTGATTCTGGATGATACGGTAATTCCTTTAGCAAATGTTTTCGTCTTAGACCACACACATTCCAACACCTTTTCTTTCCACTGTTGTGTCTACAATGTGCGTTAAAAATGATTAAAATAATATAATCGAACGCACATAAAAATGGATATAGTGACTGAAAGAGATATAAATATCGATAAATTCAATTATGTATTTGATTTATTATATCGAAGGAATAGCTCGTTATAATATAACAAATACACACAGTCGAAACCTTATAATTCGATCCTCAAGGGATAATGCTTGAGTAAATGAACTTAATAACCATGGATATCAATACGGACATGTAATTTCTTCTGAGCTATAATTGGCTTTGGAGGTACTTATGTTATAAACTCCATATGTAAATTATGTATATGTATGTATACAGCTGAAAAAATTCTGTCATTATTTTCATAAGTTTAATGAAGTGTTCAAGTTCGCGAAATCACTTTCTCAGACATTGATAAGTGATTCTTCTCTTTATTCGAATGATGTATCGTGAAAAGTACTTTTCGTCTTAGACTCTTCCACACGGGCTCCTGGAGGTTTGTTTATTTTTTCGTCCAAGGAAAGGAAGGAGGCGTTTAAAATTGTTCGATAAATGAAGAGAGAAAAAAAGAAACACGAGTTTCCACGCGAAGAGTTCTCTCAAAAGGCGTCACTTCCTTTTTTCGCTCTCCGCGAGGTGTGTGTGTGCTCCCATGTTTGTGTGTGTGTCTACGAGTGCGTTCGCGATGGATGTTTTTCCGCTCGCACATGCCTCGTGAAAAAAAGAGGAGCAACTCGAGGAATGTGAAAAACGTCACGGTCGAGCGAGTGGTGGCGGCCGCTTCCGAGGGACTGTTGCGTTAGGTTAAGGTGTCGAGGAAGAGAAAAAGAGAGAGAGAGAGATAAAGTGTGGCCGATGTAGGGAGAGGGAGGCGGGTGGCGAGGAGGGAGGGAAAGATATATAGGCAGAGTGAGGCATCGAGGGAGGAGGAGAGAAAAGAGGGAGATACGGCGGGGATAGGAGGACGAAAGGAAGGAGGGAGAAAGGGGGAGGAAAAAGAGGGAGTGATAGGGAGAGAGGCAAGATGGAGGGAGAAGAGGGAAGGATTGTGAGATGGAAAATAAGGGAGGAAAGGGTCGAGCATGGAAATGAAGTGAGAAAGAGAAACAAGTGGTGAAAGAGGAGGGAGATAGACGACTACGTGAAAAGTGGAACGACTATTATGGAGGTAAAAGGGAATGTTTTGGTGCGCTTATGTTCAGCAGACTCAAGCGGCGCCCAAAGAGGGTTACTCGAGGGCAAATTAGGCAATTCGTACGTACAAGAATGTTTGTTTTCGCGAGGGAGGAGAAAAAGTTGCTACAACAAAAGGTAACTGCTTTTTTCCAGCGCATCCTCTCGCGGTTATAGATCACGTACCGTAATAATTTCATCTATTGTGGAGTCCAATGCACAAAGTCCGTAATACTGATTACGTTTAACTTATTTTGTAAATTCAATTATAATCAACGATCAGCGAATTGGAATACGTCTTTATAGTTTGTGAGTATTCATTGTTTACATGTTTATAAAAAAGGAATTTTATTTGTTAATATCTCAGCACTAATAAAGTTCTTTGGTTTTAGACTGCAACATTTTTCTATCTTTACTATCTAAAATTTCGACAGTTATGAAAAAGAATAAGAGCAGTTTCGTACGCTATTACATAAGTGAACTCCGTTATTTTTGGAAATAATTTTTAAAAGTCGGATCTTTCCTACCAGCGATATACGCCGATGTTGTTTGCCCTTTATGTTCCCAGTTTAGTTCTTTTGGTGCGATTTTCATAGATTTCGGTCGCAATATGAATAACCGTTGTATTTTAAAGTACAGGCTTATCTCGTTTCTGAAATTGTTTAGCGGGGAATGCAAAATTACCTGAGCTGTATGACCTTCCGCTAATTAAAGAAAGAACACGCTAAAATTTTACCCAATGCAATGCGTTCATAACATTTAATGATTTTTTTAATTTTAGTTTATTTTACTTTACCAAATAACAAATATAGAAAAATACTGTAATTAATGTTTAGTAAGGCAGTGAATATTTTTCAAGTCTAATACGGAATGATGAGTTAGAGGAGTGAAGGCTCGAGTTGTATCCGAATCCACGATATAAATGACAGCCTTAAAACCGGGGAGTACTCTTTGAGAAAAAGTTTATTTTCTGTAGTTTGTGTGTTATGGGAGGTTACTTTCCGCATTCTAATATTTTTAGTCGTTGAATATTATATTTCAATAGAAATTAAAATTAAAACATGCAAAAAATATAAAAGTTTCGATCGTGATTTTATTTACATCCATTTCTTCCGAAATAAATAGTTTCCCAATCGCTTTATGACAAGGCAACGTTCCATTTTAATTGAAGTATGGTGGTAATTAGAGATTTACTCAAAAGTGAGTCGTCGCTAAGGTTGTTACTTTAAGCGGGGGAAAACTTGTATTTGGATAAAAATCAAAATGACTCACAATACCGTGGTTTCGGAAGGAATATATCGTATAACAGTGGTTTAAATTGATCATCCGTATTGTTATGGTAGCAATAAATTACATTAATAAAAATCGATGTAAAGCATAGATAAGGTAGTGAAACGCGACAATTCTATCCATGTTAAAGAATAGAAAATTCCATTCCATCGATAAAACAATTTAAATAGTCTTCTCGGAGCGGCCCACATCTTGGTATACCTACATATGGCAGGTCGGTTCATAAAAGCGTCAGACTGTTTGTATTTACGCAAATATCATGTTTAATTCATAGTATCGCAATCCTGGAACATATGTATCTCTAAAAGATCTCGCAACACACCGTTTGTAAATGTAAGTCAACTGGAATGGTTTCTGATGCGGGGTAATTGAGTGGAAGTTCAGCGTAATGGAAATGCACCTTCAGCAATAGGGCTCTTCAATAAGTGCGTCGTCCCATTGACACTCGTTTGTTGGGATTTTTTAAATTTATGTAAAAAATCGGAAAGTGGAGCGTTTAATCACGTGTCGCCAAACCGTTGCAATCGCGCAAAGTTGGTCAATGCCGGTATATGAAACATTTCTCATGTGGGCGTTGTTTCAAGTAGAAACATATTCTCTCACTCTCCAGAGCAATGAAAAAAAAAGCATGCAATGAACCCTGCATTTGTTCATCCTGTGCTTGATTGTATGAGCGACTGTTATAATTAACCCAATGCCCATTAATGTTAATGTTGATATTAAATGGTCACATCTGTGTAATTATCTACCAATGGATGGAGTTTGATGATGCAGTTAGAATGAAAATTATTTATAGCAGCAGTTTACAATAACATGAAAGAACATATTTAGACACCGGTGAAGAAAAAATACCTATATGATGCCGATATTAAAATGAAATAACAACAACGAAAACTCGAAAACAAAGTGTTTGACGTAAAAACAGATATACAATACTGAAAAAGTGAACTTAAAAGTATACTCTTCAGACATATTAGGCTACCAGACAACATCAATCACCAACTATGATGATTATATCTTGCTGTTTTGTCATTAATAAGATCATGTTCTTTGTTTCTATAAAATTCACTTCTATTTACGGAGAATGTTTAGTCACCTTGAAAGTTAACCGGCAAAAAAACTTTCTGGACGTCCAGTATTTAGTATATATAAATGCGTGGCAGTAAAGTGTTGATCAAATTACGTTGACAATAATGAAGCAAGTATTACTTAATTTTGATATTTAAATTATAAAATTATTTTTACTTTCTCCATTGATGATACGATCCAAGTCAGCGGTTTCCGCTCACTTTCCCGATGTAGTCGACTTGTTACTTCTAAAGGTTCCAACACTTTCAGTATTCATCATTGGAAAAACTGAAACATAAAGTTTAGAACGTGTTTCCGTGCACATGTATTTGCTATGGGATGTTTGGTAGGTTCATCGTGTACAAAATACGTAGCAAATACTGATTTTCTGAATTAGCAATGGCAAAATCCCATATCTTGAGAGATTTTTTTGGCAAAAAAGTGCGGATATTACACGAAAAAAAGTATTCAATGCATTTTACTTTCTCCATACGCAGTATAGGAGAAAGTATTGTTTTCACAATAAAAATCGAATTCAAAATTTTAACGAATATACACATTTTAAGGTCGGCTGATTACGTTTCCATTGGATGATGTCTGTGTGTGTGATAGGAATTTTGTGCGCGCTCTAACTAAAAAAATACTAATTAAATCAATATTAAAGTTTATAATTAAGTGTTTAATTAGAAAATGAAGGTTTGATTAGATTTTGGCTAAAATTGATCAACTGAAAGTGGAGGTTTTCTGTTGAAATTTCTCCGCTTTTGCCAAATATCTCCGTTAGAACTTCATTAATGTAAATATTTGTCATTATTAAAATAGTAGAAAATATAATTTTCTACAAATCTTGTATAAGAGATAATTGGTTATCGGTCTGAATTTATTTTAAGTACGTTGCTATGATAGGGACACACCCTGCCAAGGGTAACTTTAATTGTGATAAAAATTATCCTAGTGCCATCTGGAATCACATTTTGTAGGCAAAATTTCTTGAAAATATTGACAGCAACGCCAGGGCCGCCAACCGTAAATTTGATAGTAATATTTGTTATCCAGAGCACCAAATAACAATTTTGTTATCCTATAGATTTTTCTGTGTGAAAAGTGGCTCAAAGTATTTTTCATTTTGAAAATTATTCAGTGTTTAAAAATTATTCACAAGTGTAATTGCCGATAGTAATTCTTGGGGACGCTATTGCCGAGAGCAACTCTTAAGTACATACTATATACATATTAATTACAATGCATGGAGAAAGTCATGTGCTGGACACATCAGATTTTACTTATTGTATTTTTCATCAATTAATCTCCGTATACTGGTCAAGGTTGAAGAAACAGTATTTGACAAAAAATAATTTCTCGACAATTCAACACAGGACCGCACTACATACGCTAACGACTCGTGAACGGAAACAGGTGCATTTAAAAAATACATAGAAGCAGTAATATTTTTATAGCTATAAGCATCGAAATCATTACATTTCACCGCATAAACAATGCCATTGTTCAGAATTTACGCGGTGAAACTCAAACAGATAAATTTTAATTGATTTGAATTTTCATTTTGGAATTACTTTTGCTTACATCAGATCAGATAGTTCATTCGTTTTAAGGTTGTTTTCATCATATTATGTGTAGTTCTGCATTGTTATGGCCAATACCATAGCGCTTTGCAGTTTCGAAAAGGTCTCGTTAGCATTTGTTTACTTCAGGAAAAAATAATTTAAGTAACAGAGGGTTTAGTCAGGGAGATAGTTTGGTGTAATCTAGAGCAGTGGTTCTCAAACTTGAGTAACGTAAGGACCCCTTTTGTTAGGAAAGAATTCTCGCGGACCCCCAAGTTCATTGGATGGATTCGTGTTTCGCGGCTTGAAGACACGTAAATGGTCGGGACTTGTAAGTCCCGTCAGGATACTAGTGCTGGGAGGAAAGACATTTTACGAATCGGGATTTATGAGCCCCGACAGTAATTAAAAGGTTTTCAAATTTCATGATTTTTTATAAGTTTATGCATTAACTCGCGGACCCCCTAAAACACAATTTGAGAAACCCCGATCTAGAGCGTTATCAGGCAAATATATAATTTCGCCAAATTATTTGCGCCGTCTTTTCATACCATAAATTCACTTCTGAAATTAAACAAATATTTACCGAACTCGATAAAATAATCACAGGGCAAAACTCACGAATAAAACATTTTATCATGAAGTTAAGTGATCTAATGTGCATATTTTATCGTTTGTGTTGTCGGCGTCGGACGACCGACGATTATTGTGCGAAGTTGGGTCATCACGTAATGAAAACATCGCGCGTTCATTTTTCATAGTTTTCACAGCCCGGCCTTGAACGATGCCCAGCTGAAGATGGAGGATGTTATCGCTTCATCCTTGACTCTTTTCAATAACCGACTTATTGAAAAAAACGCTCTTTTATAAATCGAGGGAAAAAATTAAAGAAAGACGAAATCGGAATTTTAAGTCACTTGTTATTTATAGTTAACTTTCTAGCTTCGATTTTCATTAATTCCTTTTAAATGGGATGTTTTCTGAGCCGTATAAATTTTCTCTCCGTTTTTTATTAACGTGCTTGCGAATTTTAAAATGGACACATTTGTTTCTCTTTCACAGTATGATAAATTTCAAAATCGTCCTTTAACACGGACGCGTGTTAAGTCTTGCTTTTCTGACGTGCCGCGTATCACTATCTGATCTATCGATATACATTCGAAGGACTTTCTCGACGCATGTATGGCCTCTTAATAACTCCTTCGGTTAAAAATAATCGACCTTTCCTCTTAAAGAACCTCGGCACAATGGTATCGAGTGCATTGTTGCTTTATTGCCTCCGCTGTCACGGTAACGTTTCACTTTTGAAAATTTTAAAGACAAAGGACGGAGAATTGCCTTTAACGTCCCTCTCTTGACAGAATGTAATTTACTTCATAAATCGCCCCAAGGATATGAGTTTTTGCTGCCTCATTACCAACCGTTCTAAGAAACATGCTGTGCGATCCTTCAAATTGATAAATCACCTATTAATTAATACTGCAAAGTTTCATTAGTCGTAGTATTTTGTTTATTAGAAAATTTAATTGTGTTGGAAAAGTATCAAAATATACCACACACATAATCCTCTCTTTTATCTAAAAGCAGCCTTTGCGTTGAATTATTTTTCGTGCACACAATTTGTTTTTAGGATCATCGCATATATCTTTAAGGCTTTTTTGGCGTTCTTTACAATAAGTAAAAAAAGAACGCCTTATGTTCAGGTTGTGTCCGTCTGTACGCATGTTTCATCTCAGCGGATGGGCGAATGTTGATGAAATTTGGGATTTAGGGCATATGGGCAAAGAAACTAAGAAAATGACATAATAAATAATTTACGTGACCTAATCGGGAGTGCCACTTTACTGGTGAACTATTCTTTATATCTCGTACAATATCACTTATAACAAAAAAGGCTTTAACAACTTTTTAGAACTTGTCAAATAGCTTATGTTTTGTTCAGCACATTTATATCGAAGGAGTTGCCGATTTCAAGAAAATCAAACGAGAAAATTGTAATTCGCTTTGGACAGGAAATTTTCTCGTGTTTTTAGTGCTTATCGTAATTGCTGAAAAGCACTATTATCTTCGTGATGTCCGTCCGTCCGTACGCATATATCAGGGAAGAATTGACGAAACAGATTTCAACCAAATTTGGTACATAGAATATTCACATAAATTAATGACCAAAATGGGATATTTGGACCGAATCGACTAAGCAGGGGGGCCACAATTGCAAAGTTAATCTTTTTGGTAATGTAAAATATGGAAGGAATTGGTTCAAACGATTTCAACGAAATTTTGTAAGAAGGAGACATGCAACATAAAATAACAAAATCATGATTTTAAAAATATTGATATAGAAAGCAGGGCTGCCACAATACAAGAAATAAAAGATTTCTTTTTGCACGTATTTGTGGTAAACTGATCCCATCAATGTTAACCAAATTTAATATTTATAATATACACATATAAAAAACTACATTAGCATATTTAAAGCAAACCAGCCAAACAGGGATGCCACAATTACAAATTTAACTCTTTCAGTAATCAAGGATTTGGAATAAATTGGCTTAACGGATTTCAATTAAATTTTGTATACCTATAAGATTTTTACAACATACCATAATTAAATCAAGATGTTTAAAGCGGAGCTAAAGAGCAGGGCTACCACAATAAAAGTTAATCAATATTTCTTTTACACGTATTTATAGAGAACTGACGTAATGGATTTTAACCAAATATATTATATTTAATCGTCATATATATAAATGTTTTAGTAGCGTGAACTCCTTTAGCCAAAAAACGAGAGGATTATAAAAACCCAATGCATTTCGCCCAACGTGGGCATCTTCAGGGGCGACCTGTGAACGACAGTGACTAGAAATCAACTGACAGTTGACGTGAAATACTTTCTTTTTTAAGGGGGGTTTTCCGACATCTCTGCACTCCATAAGAAAAGCATTGGAATCAGTTTCGGGCATTATAAAATCGCATTTTAAAATTAGTTAGAATCAAGATACGAGGTCGGGACATAAACGGTTGTGCTGGAAAAAGAAAGAAGTTCATTTTGGTTACCGTGAAATTTCAATTACGTTCCGAATTTCTCGGAAAATCCGTGTAAGTGGTAATATTGGGTGTATACTCGCGAGCCCCTTAACGATATTACGTTATTTTGTTTGTTTACTTGAATTTCGAACATTTTTGAAGAATCAGTGGACCTTTCCCCTTTGAATAAAAGAACCATTTTATTCGTTATTGTAGTATCGTTTTAGAAATTAATTAAATTAATTTCTTTAAGCCAAGCGAAAAACATTTTAAACAGTATAAGATTAAAACAAGAGCCAGCCCCTTGACGATATTACGCCATTTTGTTTGTTTACATTTATATTGATTTATGTCTTTATGTTGAGCCTGGTTAAGACTGTTAATATTGTAATATTTACCAAGAAAGAAGTTTAAAAGAACTTAGCAAGGTCAGTTATTTTTATTTATTACATCGTTTGGAAAGTTAAAAAATAAATTAAATAAAAATTACATTATACTTATCCTTAATCCTAATACAGGTTAATAATAAATAGAATCTTCTGTTCTATTTATCAAGAAAGAAGTTTACATCTTTTGTCAGTTAAATAAGTCTGATCAAATTAATTATTTTTTAAAATCAAAATTAACTTAATGTGACAGCGAAGCGTCACAGGCTGTCTAGTACGATTATACTACGGAAAATTTGACGAAAATCACTTTTGTACCATGGGCAACCCGTATATATCCCTACTTGTTTAATTGCTGTCAACGAAAACAATCTTCGTGACGACTGATGTAAACATTATCTGCTGTAAATGTATAATTAATTTAATTTTCTTTCGTGCGCTCGCAACATTTGGAAAATGAAGGGAAATGGATAATCTATGACGGAAAAATGAACGTAAATACGTCTATTTTATTTACGTATATACAGCGTTTGTCATTGAAAGGAAATGTGTAGTTTATGACGAAGGAATTAACGTGAACATAAAGATTATATTATTACTATTCGATTGAGGTAAGTTTGAAATAATTGTCGATTGTTTTATTAATTACAATTGATTAGGAAATTAGTCGGTGAATCAAAAATTCGATATTTCCTAGGCATCACTACTGGCATTTCAGTTCGTAGACATTATACTAAGCCATTATTATTTATTTTTTTTTAGCATGATTGCATAAATCGTAAAGAATGCCTCTGTCTCGCATGTAGGTATGCACGCATGATGTGTGCATCTTTCCACTCTTGTTTTTGTTATAGTAACCAATCAATAATTTCCAACTTCAAATTTCCAAGAACAATCACGGTTTTACGCCTTTTCGTATTGATTTCCTTTACTGTATTGATATATGTACACATACTGTCGTTAGACATTTGCTCAGCTTGCAACGCTTCTTTTACCTCAAATTAATAGTTTTACCAGAAAATGGCTTAGAATTGAATTTTGCTAGTTTTCACCATTAACTTTACGCCTTTTAATGATTATCAAATACAAACGATAATAACTCATAACATTTTAGTTTATTTGAACTTTGGTGACGTCACACTAATCACTCCTCCGAAAGCTATTTTGAAATTAAACGTCTTTTTCGTACCTTTTTTTTCGCCCTAATGTATTCCGACCGCGGTAGGCTATTTACTTTTCTGTCCCATTATTTCCGTACATATTTTTACTCCGCAAACCCTCGAGTGTGTGTGTGTGTGTGTGTGTGTGCCAGTGTTGGTCATCAGCATGCCGTGCGCTTCCGCGTCTCTAGCCTCCCACGCGAGTTCGGGGTGTTTTGGCCGATGTTGAGAGATGGACGCACCAGAAGAGGGAGAAACAGACAGAGAGAGAGAGAGAGAAACAGAGAGAGGGGGGAGACGGTGTTATTTCCTCTCCGAAGACGAATGTGTGTCACACGCGTAGGGGAAGTCGGGAAGTGGTTGGAGAGAGGATAGAATGTATTGGTATAGCCCTATGGAGGGAAGGAGGAAAATCGAGAGGGAATGAGAGGGGATGGATGGAGAGAAAGAGAGAGAAAGGTAGAGGGGATAGATAGAGAGAAAGAGAGGGGCAGAGAAGATGGATTGGGAGGGATAGCGACCCCTGAGGTACGTCTGGCATCTCTTCTGTGCTAACAAAGAGAGGTTGCACGAGTCCGCGACGAGTGGCCCAATCCCCCCTCTCCCTCCCCCGTATCATCCCTCTCATACTCCGTTTCCCGTGTGCATACCGACCGAGTCTGTCCTCAGGAACGATGGAAACGGCTCCATCGCTCACCCTTCGGACCTTAAAGGACCGTCGACCTCCGCCGATATTTTATCTCGGTGAAAACTTCATGAGGATAAGCCGGACGACTACGTACCGTACATGCATAACGCAGGGGAATGAACAGGAATGACGTCGGGTTTTCTTAATGCGGCGCTCTCGCAGTGTACGTTTCATTCCTCTCCTTGTTTTACTCTCGGGGTCATATTGTTTTCCGCAGGATCTCTCGCGGCCATCACGGTTTGCAAGCAGGCCATTAGAAGATATCACTGTTTGATGTTCTAGATGACGGAGATGGGGTATAATCTATCGGCCTGCAAAAAGATGAGAATGATTAGGGGTACCGAATTTTTAATTATTTTGCAAGTAGACGTGTTCCGATAGTTTAAAGTTTGCACATAAATTGCAAAGCGTCAATTAACATTAACGTCCGTATTCTGAAGCGGGAGAATTAGACTGCTACGATAGTTCAGTGGTAGAATATCCGCCCGGCGTGGAAGACCCGGGTTCGATTCCCGGTCATGGCAGCATTTTTCTTCTGATTTCAAGTCATTCCCAATACCTTAGCAACAACGTTTTTAAAGGTTATTTGTATCTTCAAGTTCAGTGTAATCTTTTTTTACTGTATTAGACCGAGCATATGAAATTTAAAAAAATATCCGTAATGGAAAATTTCTTTTTTATTTGAAAATACGTGGTCGTTTACTTTTAATTTCAAATATCAAAAATTTTTACAAATAAAGCGATACTTTCAAATATGTATAATTTCAGTTCACTGGCAGACGGCTGCTAGCTTTGTATCAAACGCAGGATTGAAGGTGGGGAATGAGGGAGATATATTCGGCCGCTATTGTGACGCGAGTAAGGATTTATAGGCTCATGTTTTATACAAAGAAATCGTTTTATAATAGTATAAATAACGTATTTGAATTTTTATGAAACTACATTAATTTAGATATTCATGCAAAATAAGCAAAACAAAAAATAATTCAAAGCTAAGATTCGATAACTTTTTCCGCAATGAAGGCGGTTTTCTCTAAGTCCATAAAAAAGATTCAATAAACAGAACCTTGTCCGATTAACGAATGACACAGAGACGTAGAAGCGCACATAGATTGAATTTTCTGACCAGTGCAGCGATAGTACGATTTCATTTACTCTTTAACTGTCGTAACTCATCCGATGGCTTTGGTTTGCTTGACTACGAGTCGGCTGTGTGACTCACATCTTTCGCGTTTAAAAAGGTTATGCCGTGTGTGAGTGAATGTGCGAGTTCACTGTCCATCAATCACTCAAACCATTCCGTCGAACTCACTCAACTCGAAGTGGGAGACAAATGTCGGTGGGGAAAAGCATTCATCTAAAGGTCCATTTATTTTCCAAACAAAGGTATATCAACGGATATGGGGAATTCAATTATATAAACGGGCGTATTTCTTACATATATAAAGATGTACATAGGCATATGATCTTACAATTGTTTATAATTGAATCGGTTTCGAAAGATATGGTCTTACGTCATCGCAGACTTCGTTATTTCTGTATATTCAAGAAAATAAAATACTATCCAAGTATATGGTATATGAATTTGCGTCATTGAATTTCATTTGCTCTTGTCCCGCTCCCCTTCCGATGTGGCATTGGGACTCATCAACGCACGTTATAACTGTCTTTGTTCATAAAAACTATGTATGATTTATCGTGATACTAAAACCTACTATGTGCGCATCAAGTTGAATTCTCGTTGTCATCTTTGGGAACTTAAACACTCATATGAATACTGAAAATGAAGTTGAAAACATACGGTATATTTTCCGATTTTTTCCCAGCACCACAGAAATGGAAGGGGCCTGAGAAAATAACAGTTATTTTTACCGTTTGATTTATTTGTTTTTCAGACATTTTCGATATATGTAGTGATTGGTTTATTTGAGTTTAACTAAAGTGTAATTTAAACTTAATTTTTACGAGGCCACCATCAACCCGAATGAAGTGGTCTCCAGTGACGTGGTATATTTCATGAATTTTATAATAACTGAAAGTGTGTAGTTTTAATAATCATACATATGTATTGTCAATTTGAACTAATTTGTCTCGATATTGCCCTTCATGGCCAGCTTTCGCGATAAATTGGTTAAAATATCAATACAGAGAGATAGTCAAACCCCGAAGACTATATGATCTATGATTCGAAGGCATTTATTCTAATTTTTACTCCTATACGTTAAAATGATTTTCTTCAATTCCGACTTTTTTGTCTTCCTTTGAAACTCGACTTGTGGGGTTTCGACAATGTACAAGTGCACACGAACGCGCCAAATAAACGTACACATACAAGTAAAGAAACAGTAACAAAGAGTAAATTGGATAAGGAGGTACTTGCGCATTTGTGTGGGCATTACCGAGTAAAGAGATTTTTGTGCATGGGACGAAAATTGTCTTATACGATTCACCTGTTCCGCTCGTCTTGCGCTAAGCATGTTAATAATAATGGGTACTAAAATACCAGCGCAGGATATTATCGCTTAGCTTTCGTTATATTTAAATGTTGCCATTGAGGAACATACGATGAGACCCATATGAATCTTTGTTTCATAAACGAAATCCTTTCAGCATCCAATTGCATTGCGAGTGCGCGCATGCGTGCACATCGTCGCTCGCGGCATTGTCCGTATCCTTGGGGCGAAGAAGGAAGTGATTCTCTCTATCTCATTCGCTCGGGGGTTAGCTCATATCTCCCGCATTGAAAGACGATGACGTCCTTCCCCCACCGCACAGCCTTCGGACAGCGCCGAGATGGGGATCGGAGATCTCCGTAAAAATCAACCTTTCAGTCGCGTAGACAACGTTACACGCGCAGGCCTTCCACGGGAATTGTGTGAGGAGAGGATTTCGTAATATCTCGGTCGTTTGGAGGGATAAATGTTACGCGTAATTTTTTTCAATTCGACCGCGATTAAAAATATCCAGCGAGGCCATTTTATTTATTACCACCGCCCATCCATCGGTGTGTATGTAATGGAAATTCGTTATTCACGCGCCGCATGTTCATAACATTCGTGTGAGCGACGATTACGTTTTAGACTTTTTCCCCAGTTCGTCAACGCAAACGTGCGTTAGTAAGTTAGGTCGCTGTCGGTTAGCTTTTACGTTGGCAGTAGTAAACCTCCAAGAAATGTTCTTTTGCGTTTGGAATTATTCTCGGGGCGTAATAACATTTATATTAAAATAACTAACAATAAGTCGCGTTCCGGTTTTGGATTACAGCGATAATTTGGCGCGCGCGTTATTAATTACGTTTTTTTGCGTAAACTTACGACATAATCTCGCTCGCAATAAATTACGATTGCATCTCGACACAATGAGACATAAAGTAGGTGCAGACGTCACACGAATGGTAAATCATGTCGGGCTTGGATTCTAGTCCACGGCCTTTGATAAACACAATGTAGGTAGGTAAGTAATCAAATCCATCGAATCGTAGTTTCGTAGTCTTGGAATAGACATAGGGGACGGATAAATCGCAGAATTGTACCTCTTCCTCGTTGAATTGCCGCGGAGCGAGAGCCCGCATCGCATAAATTTATAAAGAGTGAGAGCAATTATGCTTGGTTAGCGCGACGTTAAGGTTAACCTTTAAGTCTATATTCAAGCTACGTTTGCTAAGGAAAACTATTTAAACAATCCGGTGCGCAAATACCTATTCTTTTTTGTCGACTTGGACGAAGCGTTTTAACGGTTTTTAATGGTGGTTTTTCCTTCCTCCTTTACTCGCGCATTTTTCCTCTTTCATTCTACCCTCTCCTATGTTTCGTTGCGACGGCCTACTTTTTTCGTGAAAAAGAAGCAAACAATTCAAGCGGCTCGCGGTAAATTGCGCGCATCAACGGGGACCGTTAAGTTTTAGAAGTTAGAAGTTTTTTGAAAAAACAAGCCGGGTGTGCATATGCAGCAGTATGCAGAGCGAAGGGATATCGTCTTCTTAAGTCTTTGAGGCGGCGCTCCGGATATATCCCTCTTTATCTTCCATCCGTTCCTTTTTATGGTGGCTCCCCGGCGGAGCATTCGCCTTTGCTCGTCGGAATAGTATTATCCAGACGGATTTGTAACAAAAGTCGTTGTGTCTGCGAGCCTATGTTCACGAATCTTTCGGGTCGCCATAGATGCCGCACGAAAACGTCGATAGAAAATTTTGTTACTCCAGAAACCCGCCAAGATGGCAGCAATGAGCAAACTTGGCGCGGCGCAAACTCGGGGAAAAACAACGCAGTCTCGCGTCTTTTCGAGAGGGGAAAAAAAGGGTCTGAGGCGAGTGTGAGAAACAGTTGCCACTATAATTCACTGCGTCGATGGATGGGGTGAGTTGAGTGGGAGGAGGGGGCGAGAATAGAGGGTGAGGTGGAGTGATCTCATGTCGAGTGAGTGCGCCAAGGCTCACTGCAGACACGACCAAGGACGGTGGAATCATCCGAGGTGCAAGGTACTTATTCCCCATATATTCATAATACCATTTTTGGAGAACATACATCTCTGCGTGAGGAACAGTATTTGGCTTTCAACTAATGGTTGCGACCTCTGATTAGCAGGAGCACTTTGAGTAACTGCATGTGAGAGGGAGTGACGAGGAAATTCATCGGATGAATAAGCAGAACCAGGATGCGTCGAAGGATTCTTTCGTGAATTGAGAGGGGCTTCTGTCGACAATGAAAATGGCAATATGAGATGAGATAATTATGCAGTAAAAAATAAGTAGGACTTCATCCACTATAGATAGAATGCGACCGAAGATAATTACACTCTGACGTGTGACTGTCGCGTCATCGAGAAAAGATTTTCCTAAACTTATTTGCGCTAAATGCGTAACTTGAGCTAACTCACAGAAAGTTCCAGTTGAAATGTACATCTCTACAGCTAATCTAATCGATCTAAAATTTGACACCACCCGCTGGATAAGCGAACATGAATTTCATCAGCTATAATCAGCCGAAACGGTATAATTCTTGCGATAGCCAAAAATTCCCCGTGAACTAGCGCCACGTGTATAATTGACCATTCTTAGTAATAGTGAAGATGTTTTGGTAGAAATCGTCTGTTTCATCTTTTCTTTTGTTTAAAAAAATCCCATTTTTTTGGGGCTATGACCCGCAGATTATGAGAGATGATAAGGATACGAACGCCTTTTTTTATCTTCCAGCTCGATTTCCCATCAAAGAGAGGCACAAAGAAAAATATACAACAATCTCTATTTAGTTTTATCCCTACTCTCTTCCCTCGCTTTCACCGCTCAGACTTCCGAAATGATAAGAACAATGAAGAATGCTCCAGTGAGTTTCCCACTCGGAATTAACTGAGGAGCGAGTCGGGAAGGCTGAAAATGAGTCACGATGAGGCAGCGGGTAAATGAAGATCCGTCACTGCGGCCGTTGAATCCTTGATCAAATTTGCCTCACATATGGCTATAGTCATTTCTAGGACTCATATGCCATTATTAAAAGTTGATGTTAATTAAATGAATTCTTATTCAGCATGAGATGTTGTCATTGTCTTATACAGTATATTACCTACGACTTGTAAGTAATGAAAATTTATTTTGTAGTGCCTGCTTATATAAGTGCGGATTAGTTGTAAAAGAGGCTTTCAGCACAATCATATTATGTGCACTTTCATGATCAATTTTCCTGCACCATTTTGGTGATATGGGGTGGCGGCGGAGGAATGGTTAGAGCGTTGGCCTTCCACGTAGGTCGGATTTTTCAATCTGGTATCCCCTACTTGTGTGTTTTGATGAGACCGCGCAAGTCAGCGTTCCGTCCTTCGGAAGGGACGTTAAGCAGTTGGTCCCCTTAGTGCTCTTCGTAAAGAGTAGGATCATGTCGGCACTCTATAACCAAATACGGACAAATCCTTTCGTCTGCTACAGCGGCAGCCATTGCGATCCTTAACAGAGTATTAACTCAATAGGAATATATGCATAAAAATCGAATTTTGAGACTTTTAGGTAGTAGACAAAACTTGATAATTATACGTTTCTTTATTTAAAACTTAGTATGTATGTATGTATGATGTATGTGTGTGTATATATATATATGTATATATATATATATATATATATATATATATATATATATATATATATATATGCAAAAAGAACTTGTCTAACTTAAAAGATTAACAATCTTCTGCATATTTTTTGGCATAGGTTGATTTTTTGTTATTTTAAACAGAGAATATAAATACTGTACGCAAATTAACTACCCTTTTACTACCTTTACCGAAATGTTTTTTTATAATTATTAAATTAAACTATTAATAAAAGTCTTAATCTGTTGGTTGGTTGTTTGGAACGCTATATGGGATTTCCCATAAGAGGGATCTTAAATATACCTCTTTCACACTTGCAGACTTATTTTTTTGCAAAATTAAATTAGAAGTAATTGACGTACGATCTTCGGATAAAAACCATTTTAAAGAAAATCAAATGAAGATTCTTATTCTTATCGTCGATTTTTGTTTTCGAATCGAATTCGCTCACATTAAGCTAAAATATTCGAAAATTTGTCAAAACTTTGCATTTTTATTGAAACGTTCCCTTGGCGATCAACAGCATTGTTGTTCATACAGAAAATCAACATATCTGGTGAGTCCATAATAGCTAATTTTTTCGGAATAAAACGTTAAAGATGTTGTTAACTTAGTTAAAAAATTGTATACTCTTATTGTCTATACTATTAAATATTAAAAATATATTAAAGTAAAAACCTGTTCATCTATCTTATCTAATGTTCATATAAGTGTCAGATTTAGCTCGCTTCCTTCCAATATAGTTGAATATATTAAGTTCCAATTTTCCCGTTGAATTTCAACGGGCATTTACACTAGTCCTATATATATTAAACAAGAACGTATAATGTTTCACAAAAGTTTTCGCTAACCAAATATCAACCCACAAATCGCACATCAAATTAAAGCTCTATAGGAGAAAATTGTCAAAATCACGATGAGAGTTCCAGATTCGACTCAAATGGAGACATTTCCATTTTCCATAAGGTAACACGTAAGAATTGAATTTTTGACGTGTAGACTTTTATTCTTTTGGACATTAAAATTATAAATAACTTACCTACAATGTTCAAATTTAAACTATTTAAAGGAATTAATAATAAAGTTTCTTATTCTATTATCTTTTAATAACCTACAGTTCGAAATCGCTCATATTAAACGATTAAATCACATGTTTTGGGGAAATATTGCCAATTTAGCTATAATACCATAATATTACCTTGACGACCATGTCATTGTCAAAACTCAATCTCCTTTGTTGCCTCAAGGGTAAATGCCTTCTCCTCACAATTTGTTCATATTGGCAAGATAATCATGTTATAAAATGCATTATATGAAATAATATTTATAAATCACAAGACACTCTTTTTTGGAGCTATTACAAATTTGCTCTTACTCCATAAATATGAGCCTTAAATTTTGTTTCTAAGTTTCCCCTTGAATTCCAAGGGCTTTTACTCTAGTAAATTATATTTTCCAATGTATCATTTTTTGTTCTGCACTGCAACTTTCATCCTACACTTCTACTTCCACATTTTGATCATATTACTTTCTTTGAGGTCCTATCCAGTATTTATTTTATTGGAGAAAAACTTTAATTTTGCAAACAAAAATATAAAAACACATTTAACCCTTAACGGACAACAATTTATTGAAAAATAATAAAAATTCCATCAATATTTCTTTTATTCTCGACTAAAAATAACATAAATAACAAATTTTTCGATTTTAAACAATAATGTTTATAACGTTGGCTTGTCCCATGGCACATTAGGAATTCTTGACATAACGACTTTCAATGAAGTGAGGCAATGAAGATTACGCACTAGCTTTTTTTTCTATTGCCTCTCCACTTCATTAAAAATATGAACATTTTTTACTGTTCACTAACTCGCAATGGTCATATTTGAAAATAAAATAAATAAATCTGTTGCATTATTAGAAAATATTTATTTTTCATGAAATGCTCTAAAACAATTGGAATTCTTATTTAGGCACAGGTGAACATTACACTTTGTACATAAAAACACAGTTTTACCAGAGCATCTTGGGTTCTTACATCTATGTCTTACATCCTTGACCTCTGGCCAAATCCAACTGTCTGGAGTGGATATTCAGGAATAGGAGCTGCTGGCCCTTTTTTTCCTTCTTTTCCATGCACTTCATTCAAATAGAGTCTTTAGATTTCCTTCCTATCTTCTTTGATAGATTCTTTCTCCCACTTTTCATCAAACACACTGAAATTCCTATTTTGAATTCCAGCAAAATGTTTTGCTTCTTCCTTGGCATTCCTTGTGCATCACTGTATCTCCAATAAAGAAGCCAACTGTTCTCAACAGACATATCAACATAGTGATAAAATAACCTCTAGTATTATATTTTTATTTTAATGTAATATTATCAATAAAAGTAATAAATAATAATATTTTTATAAATAAGTTTAAGCATCTTGATAATTTGTTTTTTTTTCGCTTATACAATTATATACTCTCATTTATTATTATTTCAATATATTATTAGTAAATGCTTCAATATTTATTAGAAATTAATCAATAACTCTTATATTAATCTTCATTAGAACAAAAACAATTATACTATAAATTAGGGAGAGTTTCTTATAACTAACCACTAAAAAGGAGAAGGATAATTAAAAATTGTTAATCCCCATCAATGTCAAACAATGAAAATAATACCTAGTTTGTGAAGTGTATGGTCTCAAATATTTATAGTTTTCAATTTCAGCATTTATTTATACAAATATATTACATTGTTAACATGCATTTATATAATAGTATCTCTCTACATTATAACCGCACTAATGTGTGTTACAGAAACTATTTCTTACTTCCGTATGAGCTAGAATGCTGAAAAAATTCAGACTGATTATTCATGACTTATAAACAAAGGAAAAATTGCGAAAACGGGAAGTTTTTAAGTATAAGTGCCCCAAAAATGTATTTTAATTCGAAAAATTCCCATAAGATTAGCATTGGAGCATTGTTGCTGCAAAGCACGTTTCTAAAAATCTGATGTGGCCACCACATGACTTTCTCCATATCTGTAATATTTCTAAAAATTCCAAATAGGTTACATATTAATAAATATTTTAAGAAACTGTTAGAAAATTTTACTGCAAAAAACAGAAATAAACTCAAACCATAGCCTTCTGATATTGGATATAGCCACAAAGCTCCAGCAATTAAGAAAAGAAAAAGGAGCGTTACAAACAATAAGAAGTAACTAAGCGTCAATTGTTAACAATGGTCGTCGGTAGGTGGCGTGGTGGTGGCAGTTAATAATATAAGATATCTCTTAAACAGTGCATTTTATGGACAAATGTTTCAAACGAAGGTTGTAGAAAATTAAATTTCCCAAAAATTTTATTTTAAAACATTTTTACATTTATCAAATATTAAAGCAAATATTTCAAAATAACGGATAAGTGACAAGAGTAAACACCCACTTCCGGTTGACCGATTTTTACCAAAAACTAATCAGTCCGATTTCGACGAGACTTTAATTATAATACTCGGCGTGAGGTTCTGCATGTGACAAATATGCAGTAATCTAACAAAAGTAAATGGGTTTGATGCCAGGAAAGTTTTTATTCTCCATTTGAATTACATATAAAAGAGTGTAAGACATCTTTCGTTTACTTTTTAAAATTACTTATAATTTTCCTAGAAATTATAAACTTGAACTATCGTACGTGCAAAAGAACGCAAATTTATTTTAGTAACGATTTTCAAATAGTATTCGAATTGACTCATAAAATTGTTTTGTAGACGAAAATTTAAATTTTTTGTGAATAAAATATTTCTTTGCCAAGAACAAGTAGCATTTTTGCCGTACCCATAAAAAAATAAAGGACCGTGTTGGGAAAACGGAGGAAGACGGGAGTATGGGGAAAATAAAGAGTGAATGATAGAAGAAGGAAGAGAGAAGAGAAAGAGAGGAAAAGGGGGAGGGAGAGAATGAAGGAAAGTGGAAGTTTGGGAAAGCTGGAGGTTAGATGGGATGGGCATATATGGAAGTAGAGAGAGGGAGGGGAATGGGAGAAAGGGAGAAAGAAGCCCGAAAATAGGGCTAAATATAACTTTCTACCTTAAATATATGCCGAAATGAGGAGGTTCAGGGTTGCAAACGGGCAGCAGACAAATTCGCCTCACGGAGCGAGACACGGGGTTGACGCGTGTAGCGCGCAGGGGCAGAGCCCCTAGTATACCTATAATAGCCTAATTCCGTATTTTTGTCCTAGCTTAACAGTCTGTTGTTGCAACGATAACAAAAAAACCTAGAAACCTAGCTCATTTGCATCATATTAATTGATGGATTTAGTCATTCCTTAAAAGAAGTGTGATTACTATTAGCATTTTAGTATTTAATTTCACCCACCGCTAAGTTGAAGTAGCTTTTATTCGCATCAATTTTCTGCTTATTTTCTCTTATGAAACGCAGCATGTGCATGAAGATAAATGTATTTATTCACCAGAATACAGCAGTTATAATATAAATTTCCTTTCCCATCGAAAGGATGTAGGATTTATTTAGGCTATTTGTTGTGGCAACGTAAATAAACAAACATTGGAAACCTCTTTGAATAATGGTTATTTAAACGCAAGAATAAAGGAAGAAACGGCATAAAAGAGAGAAACAAAATCGATGGAGAGCTCGTCAAAGCCAAGAATCTCTTAGTAATGTCAAATAATAAAGGCCGAACATATTGCACAAGTTCGATCAAGAGAAACAGAAGAGCAAGACAAAAAAATATTGACAAATCGCGGTTTTCCTAAGGCCCAATTACGCTTAAAAAAGTCAAATAAATTTTCCTTAAAACTATTGTCATTTTCGTTCCCGTCTTACTGACGGTCAAATAATATTAATGATATATCAAAACATTAAACTTATTTATTAGGCATTTAGTGCAGCCATGTTTAAAAGAATATATACCTGAATGTTTTCGCTCCTCAAATGGTTTGGATAAGTTATCCTGTGAAGCGATTTTCACCCCTTTAGAAGGCGGCTTTCTTGGAGTCGGGACAGGTTTATGGACAAATATAGTAGGTGTGGCATTTGGCTTTAATTTAATAAAACCATCAGCCCTGTTTTTCTCGAATTGGTCCGTCGTAAAGTGAGCCTGAAAACGTTTTATATTAAAATGTTTTAAAACTTCATATATACAAATCTTTGAATTCAAAATATATAAATATTAATAAATTTAAATTCATATTACATATATAAATAAAAACTCAACTCGCAAAGACGTGACCCATTGTTTGGGACCCAATCACGATGACCGATTTTGGTTAACCATATTATCCTTCTTTCTTCATTTTGTGGTCCTGAAGGCAATCTAAAAAGTTTTTGCCTTTATTGCTTGAGTGTAACACCCAAATGCACAACATTGAGGCATGATATTAATTTCACAAGAGAACTGCTACTAACAAACTCGTTTTCACACTGAAAGAGATAGGCTAGCGTGGAAATCTTAGGACCGCAATGGCCTCTCCTATCACGTGACTAGCGTTAGACCAATAAATATATCCTGTTGTTGGGGAAAAGGACGACCGTTCTTGATTATAGAGGGCTTTAGGGATCCCCTCTCCCTTGTTTGTGTGTTAGGTGTGGAAGGCTATAATAATCCAAGAGGTTGATTAGCCAGAAATTCCATACAAACAAATTGTGGTGATATAATTTGCCTTATATAATTCATCGATTAAATCAACATGAGATTTGTAGGTTAAGGAATAACGAAGAGCTTAAGGATATAAGAGAACTGTATGATATTATTTTTTTATTTAGAGAACTAGAGTTAATTTCTTAAAAAGTATACGTGTGAGATAATGATCGTATAAATTATCGCATTCCCGTCACTAATACGCCTATTTTAGATGGATAATTAACATCCTTCCTTAGTGTGTGTGTGTGTGTGTATGTGTATTTTTGGATAATCAACCTCTCGGATTATTATAGCCATTACTCATTCCACACCTAACACACAAACAAACCCTAAAGCCCTCTATAATCAAGTACGGTCGTCCTTTTCCCCGATTTGCGCCGACAATGGGATCTATTTATTAGTCTAACGCTGGTCACGTGATAGGAGAGGCCATTACGGTCCTAAGATTTCCACGCTAGCCATAACTCCTTCCACACCGAACACAATCACAGGGGAGGAGGGAAACCCAGTGCCGGCATTAGCCTTCTCTTAACGAAGAACACCAAGGGGGCCAGCAGCTTAATCACCCTTCCGAAGGGCGGAACGCTGAATTTGCGCGGTCTCCTCAAACCACACACACAGGGGGCCGGGCGACCTTGGAAAAAATCCTACTTGCGCAGGATTCGTGCCCGCTGCCTTTTAAAGCAGCAGGAGTAGCAGCTAGCATCCTAACCACTACACTACTGACACCCCAATCATTCCTTAGGTTTTACAAAATAGATGATGTATATGTCGTCAAGGAATGCTGCTATAAATTGTAAAATATTACAACTCCGCATACTTCACGCATAATATGAAATTGACTGAAAAACGTCGACAATAATAATTTTGTTGAAATATTCATGTCTGTTTTTTAGAATTAGCTAAAATCCAGTTTTAGATGTGATCATTTCAAACTTGGACGCAAAAAGATTTCCAAAAGGATCGTGTTAAAAACTGCGAGTTTATTCAAATTATTAGTCAAACACTTTTGTAACTATCTACACAATTTCGCCTTTCTTTAATTGTAGCTTTAAAAATTCTGGGAATTAGGCTTTTAACTGGGGAATTAATTCCTTAATTACCTTAAGGAAATTTGTCATGCAGACATAAATACAGTAGTTATTTCCTCATGGTTTAAGGAGCCAGTAGAGTGTTTGATGACGTGATTAATTCTTGTTTTTTCTCCTTCGGGGTACGTCTGAGTATTTCCAATCTCCCTTCCTCTCCTTTATGTCTCTCCTGCTTCTTCCCACTCCCCTATCTCCCTCTTTCTCTCACCCATAATATTAATAGGAGGGATGGCCTCCGTACAGTGCCATGAGCAGGAAGTTTAAAACAGGTAAATCGGGCTCCGTTGGGCGAAGCGCACCACGAGCGCTTTCACAACGTACTCTCGCTCAGTACTTTTCTCGCACGACACTTCTCCATACTCTTTCGTCACGCGTGCTTGAAAAAATCGCAATCCCTCTCCTGCTTCTTCAATATAACTGGGTGAAGTGCCTTTTTCTTTGAGACACAATCTATAATACCGCAGTTTCTTCTAGTGAAATTCATTTTCTTAATGATAATATTTTTGAACGTCAAATTTTTTGAGATGATTACGAGAGTAAATAGTCGTTCTTATGATTGTATATGGTATAACGGAATAGAAAATTGTTCTTGTTTTGTGTGTATGTATGTGTTCTCTCATAAGAATGTTCGGAATAAATTGTTTTTGCTTTCTCCATACGTAGTATAAGGGAAAGTATTGTTTTCATGAAAAAGATCGATTTCCAGATTCCAGCTGAAATACACGTTTTGAGGTCCCCTGAACACGTTTTGACCATATTCTCGATGATGTCCGTGTGTATGTGACAGTTTTTTTGTGGGTGCTCGAACTCAAAAACTATTAATCAGGTCAATGCGAAATTTTATATTTAACATTTTTATGACAGTCACCAGAACTCATTAGTTTTTGGTAGAGATCGGTCAAACTAAAGTGGGTGTTTTTTTTAATATTTGCTTTAATATTTGATAAATGTAAAAATGTTTCAGAATTAAAGTTCTGGGAAATTTAATTTTCTACAACCTTTGTTTGAAACATTTTCCCATATGTGTGGGTGTTTACTCGGGTCACTTATCCTATATTTTGAGATATTTGCTTTAATATTTGATATATGTAAAAATATGTATCGGAATAATCATTGTAGGAAATTTAATTTTCTACAACCTTTGTTTGAAACATTTTTCCATAAAATGCATTGTTTAAGAGATATCTTATATTATTAGCTGCCACCACCACGCCACCTACCGACGACTAGTTAGCAATTTACGCTTAGTTACGTCTTAGTAACACTCCTTTTTCTTTTCTTAATTTTTGGAGCTTTGTGGCTATATCCAATATCAGAAGGCTATGGTTAGAGTTTATTTCTGTTCTTTGTAGTAAAATTTTCTCGCAGTTTCTTAAAATATTTATTATTATGTAACCTATTTGAAGTTTTTAGAAATATTACAGATATGGAGAAAGTCATGTGGTGGCCACATCATATGTTTATCTTTCGTTTCAGAAAAACGAAAGGCGTCGTTGGTTTTTGGGACGTAAAAATCCAGAACCAAAGCTCGCCGTACCATAACGAACTGCGGATCAGGGAGCCTGCGTATGCGCATGTGTTTTTGGGTATGTTTGCTGCCGTGCGCATGGGTTTCTGCATGTGCGTGCATCATTATATTCCGTTTAAGCGTGCGAGCCCTCGCGCACCCCATTACCTTTCACTTCCATCACGCGCCGTGCAGTATGCCGCGGAATTCGAAGGAAAACAAAAAAAGGAGAAATAAAATCCCACTCGATAATAACACCATCTCCGTCCTTGTCCCCGTTCCCTCCGACCGATCCGAAGAACTCTCCTTTTTCCTCCTTTTTTCTTATGTAAACTTGTCCTTAATATATGAATACGTGCCGGCGTGCTTGGAAGTCGTTCGTATTCCCTTATAGGACGTTTTTCCAAACCCGACGCATAAATAAGGCTTTCCGTTCGTTCCCTTCGCACGAGCTCGTCTTCTCTCGCGTTCCCACTTAAAAGCGCGCGTGCGTTTGTCGCGCGCCGCACGCGTCATAGTCGAACGGGTCACGGTCGCTATTATTCGCTCCGAGTTACGACCCCGGAATCAGTCGACGGACGGTGTTTGAAAGAGTATATTTGGCATTCAAGGGATCGGGGTGGGCCAAGACGGATGCGTGCGACGCAAATTTCCGTAAGGCTCCAGAGGGTTGAATGTATGTATATCTTCTGGTCTTTCTAGCTTGGATTTCGGACGGATGCGAGCTGTATTTATTATGTAACCCGAACGACTCGGAATGGGTCAGCGTAAATCTGTGCCAATGTCGCGGCCAGCGCGGGAAGTGCTTTTTATCCGAGCAAGCTCGATGTTTTGATCGGGAGACTGCGATATCGGGTTGGTATTAATTTGCTCGGTCTCAAAGCGGTCGTTTAGGGGATATTTTCTCGTCCTGCACGCTTTTTGTTTATACATATATAGTACTCGGTATGATGTATTTTTGTAACGTTTTGTAGGTTGCTGCTTAGTTGCGTTGTCGGCAAAGTTGACTTTTTGTAATCTTAGCAAGATTATTTATTACTAGGGAGATGCCCGTTGAAATTCCACGGGAAAGGTTTTTGTGAAATAAAAAATGAACAAATATGCCTTGACTTTCTTTGGATGGCAATAAAACAGACTTTCGTTCTTTTAGGCGTTCGTTGTTTCAAGTTTCGAACTCCTACGATGATTTTAATATGCGAATGATTAATATTCTACATTAAAATGTACTCCTCGTAAATAGCGCAACAAATGTTGTTCACATTGGTTGCTATGAAAAGAATTTCTCTCTCCTTCTCTGTCTCGTACTAATTGTAAGAGCATTAAAAGCACGCTTTCACCCATAAGGATTGAAATAGCAATAGTATTTCGAGGTACAACAATGTAATGGGCTGGCATGGCAACATCCCGTGAAAATGGCAAGATTTCCCCAAAATATGTGAATTAAATATTTAACATGAGGAATTTTGAACTGCAGGCGGGAATAGATGAACGGAATAAAAATCTTCATAGTTTTTCATTATAATGGGCTAGATCCGAAGATCATAGATGAATTCTTTCTAATTTAGATCTCAAAAAGAATAAAAAGCCTGCAAGTCAAAAAGTCGATTTTTACGTGTTATCATATGGGAAATGGAATTGCCTACCTTGAGGTCGAACCTAGGACTTTTTTCGAGATTTATTTTCGTCATTATCTTATAATATGTGAGTCGATCATTCCTGCCAAATATCAAAAATGAATCTCGTTCCATTATCGAGTTATTTGTATTTTTATAGTGCGACGGAGGGAGCCACAAAGGAACAAAGGGACAGAAGTAGCCTTTTATTATTGTTAGATTTTTGTGGGATTTTGTTGTATTTGTATCGTAGCATTGTTCATGTTACAAAAAGCGTATAAGGTGTCATTTTTACTTTCTCCATATACGTAGTTTAGGGGAAAGTATTGTATTCATGAAAAAATCGACTTCGAGATTTCAACGGAAATACATGTTTTGAGGTCCCCTGAACACGTTTTGACCATTTTCTCGATGATGTCTGTGTGTGTGTGTTAGTGTGTGTATGTGATTGCTTTTTGTGGGTGCTCTAACTCAAAAACTATTAATCAGGTCAACGCGAAATTTTATATTTAACAGTTTTATAAAAGTCGAAAGAACCGATTAGTTTTTGGTAAACATTGGTCAAACGAAAGTGTCACTTATCATATATTTTGAGATATTTGCTTTAATATTTGATATATGTAAAAATATATTAGAATAAACGTTGTAGGAAATTTAATTGTCTACAACCTTTGTTTGAAACATTTTTCTATAAAATGCACTGTTTAAGAGATATCTTATATTATTAGCTGCCACCACCACGCCACCTACCACTGTTAACTTCTTAGTAACGCTCCTTTTTCTTTTCTTAATTGTTGGAGCTTTGTGGCTATATTCAATATCAGAAGGCTATGGTTTGAGTTTATTTCTGTTCTTTGTAGTAAAATTTTCTCGCAGTTTCTTAAAATATTTGTTATTATGTAACCTATTTGGAATTTTTAGAAATATGGAGAAAGTCATGTGGTGGCCACATCAGATTTTTTTTTTTAAATTCACGCAAAAATGTTATCTATGTATTTTATCTATTTTCTTTATTTTTGTTGGATACTTGATAATTTGCGGTAATCTCAAGTAGGTATTTGTTCTAATTCCTTGTGTTACATCTAATGATTGCGCGGTTGTTTCCCCTCTTATATTGCTACACTCAGTTAATATCATAGCTCGGTCTCCATGAAATTTAATGGGTTATATTTTGCAATATAATAAAATTAAATTAACGGCAAAAATTTGATCATCCCATTGGAAATATTAAAACTTAATTTTAATCAAAATGTGAAACCGACTATGAGTGCAGTGAAAACATTTACTCAATTTAGAGGCGAGCTGCTGCGATGCCGTCTATATCGAGCAATATATGGATCCGAATACTGAGCATTTTCGAAATGTTCATCTAATGCTCTAACAACAGCAGGCGATCGATCGTTCACATATTTTTCCTTCAAACTGCAATTTGTTTTGATCGGGAAAATTCATGAAAGTTTTAAAATGGAGTCATATTAATGCCTAAGCGAAATAACTATCGATTGCTGGGCTTATTACTTAAACACTGCATTCAAACGAATTTCAAAATATATATCGAAGCAGGATTGGAGTTTGATTATATTTTTCGTCATCGATCCAACATTCCGCTCAAATGCGTATTGAAATCTATTTATAACCCATTTACTTGCCTAGTCAAGGGGACTAAATACATCCCGTGCTGACAAATGGGGAGCAAGTGGATTATCTACTTTTATACTCTGCTAATTTGTGCAGGATGACATTTACGCCTGTTTTCATTTTTATGACGCCCGAAATGACGCGTAATAAATCTAAATTTACGCCGTCGCTCTAATAGCATGCCTTATTCCCCGCCACGAAAAGTAGATACGCATTTCAAATGGTAATTGCCTTTTCTATTATCCATGATCAATGAGCGGTTTTAATTTTTTAACGACCAAGGAATTTGTCCGTATTTATTGGCGTGCGTCTCTTTCGTCGAAAGCTTATTACGTACAAATGTAACACGACAGAAACTGATGTCGATGATATATACGTATCGGGTAGCCTAAACTGATCTTAATTTTTCAATTCAATTTTTAAAGAGAATCGATGCGATAGAATGAGGGTAGCGAGAGATCGTTCGAATTGACAGTTTCGAATATTATTGCCAACGATCCTGCTGTGAAGGGTAAATGAGTGATTTCGTCAGAGATTTAGACGCAGTCGAAATCATCCGCAATAAAATATTGCTAATAATATAAAGGTGCCAAAATACTCTATATCTTTAATTTATATATTTGTAGTATACATTGGTTCATGAATAATATGCTACCATTAAAATTACGTAATATGTATATAGAATTTATCAATAAAATATTTAACCTCTAAAAGACGAGAGAATATGTTTACTGTGATATTGTGTTATAATTTTAAAATCCTTACTATTAATTTATTCGGCATTGTTTTTGGTGACGGATAAAATTCTCTCGCGGACTACAAGTTGTATTAAAGCCTAATCTAATCTCCTAATTTACATCTACAGTCAAGATTTTTCGTGCTTACACTCCCGCTTATTCAGAAAAATCTCATTTGATCATCCATTTATTACTATTTAGAAATTATAGTAAATGATTGACCAAAGAATTGTTGCGATTTCGTCACACTTCTAATATTAAACGGCCAAGTTTTAAACTAAATTTAAACTAAATAACCAATTCACCGCATTTTAAACACTATATTTAAATTCCTACAGCCCAATCAACTGTCGTTTTTCTTAATTGGTTAAAAAAAAAGTAATCGCTTCGGGTACCTAACGCTTCGCGCAAGAAATTTCCATAACGGCCGTCGCGTTGAAGTGTCGACTCATTTACGACGCCAGCTAAGAAAAGCAAAGGTCTGAAAAAAGAATGAACGAGCGGATAAATCAAAACTTGCGCTCATTCTTTCAAAGTTTAGTTTTAAAAAAATCCTCTTCCCTCTCCTCCCGCTTTCCTTCCGAAAATTTAACGGTACACGAAACGAACTCGAAAGATAAATTTGGCTAGCCGATACAGAACCCACTCACTTTCGGTCCACATTTAGGAATTCCCGCCTCTTACACCCCTTCCACCCTCCCTTCGCTTCCTCTACGCTCACCTCCCTCCCGCCAAACTTCCCCCTCCTTTCATTTCCGAATCTCCGCCTCACTTTCCCCATCAATTTCTCCGCTTCATTTTTACGCCCTTCTGCCTTCATTTTTCTGCCCTCCGCAGACCGCTCTTCGCTCTTTTTTTTTCTTCCTTCGACTTTCTCTCTCGGCTTCACCCTTCCCCCATCCGCTCCAGATCTTGGGGAGGCGTGGGATGGGAGCCGCTTGAGCTCAGCCGCAATGAAAAATAAAATTAATTGCTTAGCTGTTAGCGTCAGGGGGAGGGGGTAGATCAAGGGTGGGGGAGATAAGGGGGGGAGGTGATCTGGGGGCGGGAGGGTATATTCTCTCCTCTCTTATCTCCGTTTCTCTCACTTTCTCTGTGTCTCTTCTCTCTTCAATTAATTCGCTGGTCTTCTTCTCCGAACAGGCGCGCGGAGAGTATTTCTTTTTTTATTTCGACGCCCCTTTTATTTTCTCGCTTTTCCTTAATTTTTTCCCTTCCGGAAAAATGATAAGCAAAGTTTCTTTCGGGCGGAAAGGATTGCTTGGTTAAAACATGAGTTTTCATTATCATGGAAATTCGGTTCACGTGACAGTCCGTTGAATCAATTCGCGTTCGAAGTTGTGATCGAGCAATTTCGGCAAATGGGCGAAGTGAGAGTTGGAGAGTGGAGGGCGGTGCTCAAAAAACTGGAATCCTTAATTACTTCGCGGGGAGCGGGTGCGAGACGTAAATATCGGTGGACTTAATCGTTTGGGGTCGCTGATGTTCGTATTTTTATGCCCCTAGAAATTTAGCGCGGGGGAAAATTAAATGTCATTTTATCTAGATAAATTGTGTTAATTATCGCAAAAAACTTTTGAAAATTATGTTTTTCAAGTTTCTCTTGCGATAAAATTGGTCACGGTTGTAATTTTAGGTTTCTACGAGTTCCTTCCGTTGAAAGAAAATAATGCTTTCGCTGTGATACTTTAGCTTGCAGCTTTGTGCTTGTTTGAAGAAGTTTAGATTGCTCGGTCTCGATAAACTCCCTTAATAAGCACATTTGTTCCAACTTGTAACATGTCCGAAGGAAAATCAGATAAATTTCTCTTTTCGTCTGATGTGACCAGAATAAAAAGCCACTCTCTTCTGTCAAAGACTATACGAAATTTCGTTAAAATAGATTATTGTACTTTTCCGGTGTCAATTTTCCGTTGCTGAATGAGCACAAAAATTTTAGAAATACCATATATCGGAAGACGCATACTGTTCGGAACCATCACTTGTTCTGTTACGTAAGCACGGTCTCACGTATGAGAAAAATATTCCCTTCCGAACGTGGACTCGCTAGAATAATTCTAGAATATATTGGAATGTCCGTCGAGTTTTATTTTACTCAGGCATGAATGGAGAGTGTTTTTATTTCTGTCAATTAGCTTTTCATCGTTTACGCGTTTGACTTTGATTGATCGCCGCTTCTAGCTTCGCTGAGCATCAATGGAATTATCTTTCGAAGACACTTTGCCATTCATCAAGGCTTAATTGTTTTACGTACCGTAATCAAGTGTTGTCAAAGTTTGCGTTTTTAACGTGAAACTTGAGAGGTATGAGTGTCAGTCATCGCGTTGAAATATGTATGTATATAGAAAAGTACTTTAAGTTAAGAATTCTTTACACATAATGTATGTACTAAACGATACACCCTTCTTCAATTAGTTGGATGCATTGTAGAAACCGAAGGAAATTCAAGAATATGAATTTGTGATTTGGGCCAGAAAACACTACATATGTATTAATATATTAGTTAGGTAGACTATGGCAATTTACTATTTTAGTATTATTTCATAAAATTTACATTTGTTGAGCAAGTTAGGATTATTTTTTGCTAAACAAATACTTGTTTCATGCTGAAAAAATATGCGTATGTTTTACTGTCAACGTACAATGAAGTAAAAGGAAACTAATTCTGAGTTGTTTATAGGTAAAAATATTTTCCTGTGGATTTTTTCCCGTTACGTTTCCTTAAGTATGAAAAAAGCGCTGAAATCGATGCAATGCTGCTGTTGACTGACTCTGAGTCGAACAATCGCAACGTTTCATTCGTTGGAGAGTTAGCGTAACATCGATACGTAGAGCCGTAACAAATATACACCAACTCGATTTCGTCACACGCGCATCGACCAAACTGTACAGAAATATCGTCAATTCTGATTTTGGCGGATTATTGACGTCCGTTCGGTGCATTGTCACAGACAGGTCTATACATAACGATACTCGATACAGCAATCTCTTTCGCAACGCGAGGGTTGCTCATTTTTAAAAGGTCACGTTAGGCAAAACCGCCCTGCGTCAATTAGATACTCTGGAAAAATTAACGTGTTCGTATAGATTACGAACTTCTTCACGTCATATATATACGTAGAATGTGGTGCGTGACCAATTAAGGACCGCGCATAATCAAATTTTATGCGTGTTGGGTAAATATGTGTCACATTTACATAAGCGTGTATAATCATTTCAGCGTTGGGGAAACCATCGTTTGAAAAGGGTTTACTGTGCTCTCCAAAACTTCCATAGCCTTCTCTTTCTTGCGGCGAAGAGGGACTGAAAAAAGTGTAATAATAACAAATGCACGCTCGCCAGAAGCTTATAAGAAGATTTCCCAATTACAGCAGTAGGTGCAGCATTTTCGGTCTAGATTAATTCCTTCTCCCGCGCACGTCAACACCTCTCTTGGGAGAGGACGGTGTTGTACGCCTCGACTTCCCTCCAAAACCTTTGCTTGCGAGGGCGTAACAGTGCAAGAAATGGCACGGAGGTGAAATTATAAATAGGAAATGGTCGGAAAAACACGCTCGGGGACCATTGCCTTGATAAGTCATGCCGCGACGTAGTGGCAGACAGACACACACACAAACACAAGTGCATACGAATAGATTAGTGGTTGTATTAGTGAGAGGCACGGGAAAGGGATCGATTGATATCGCGCACGTATTTGCGTGTTAGCGCGCTCTTTATCCTCACCCTTACGTGCCCACATCTCGCCCACCTTGTGCCTCTCTTGTCTTGTCCTGCATTCCCCTCTCTCTCTCTCTCTCTCTGGCGCAACCTCGCCTCCATTTACAACTCTGCCGCTGCCACACACCACCACCACCTCTCTTTACGAGAGATATAGAGAAAGAGAGGGACTCCCATCGGAGTCCGTTAGTAGGACCAAGGTCGGACCGAGGACGTCGCCTGAGGGTTGACTGAGGATCGCTTCGCCCCGATCCGGCTGACAGTGACCCAGTTGGGCTCCAAACCCCGCCCCTCCCTCCCGGTCCATTGCTGCTCTTATCCTCCTCCTCCTCGTTCTATTCATTCCATTGTCCGTACGGACATTTGCAACCGCGGGGAGGAAAGCGGTAAAACTTTTCACCATAACACACTCATGCGAAATTTTCACAAAGTACGGCTGTGCACTCAATGCTATGTTATGCGATTCAGCTTTCTCGAAGTTTTATGCAGATTTCTTCCTCTTTTTTCCTCATATAACTAGATATCATCCGCTATGAAGCAGAAGAAGGTATAAGTACGAAAGGATCATAAAATGATTCAAAGGGTTCTAAGGGTGGCATTCTGATATTCTTGTGAATCGATTAAAGAAATAAAAAGAGCTAGGCGCCATGCAGGTAACAGTTACGAAAGCATCCATCCTAATTACAGCACCATCTAATCGATCTAAGTAACACCACCCTTCCTGGAAGGTATTTGCGACGGATGGACAATGGATGACGAAGGATTACCCAACGATAGGGGAAACTTCCACGCCTTCAGGTTCGAACCCGCGCCATTACGTCGGAAATCCGAGCGTTTGTACGTGCACTCTCGCAGAACAATAGCGAGAACTATCTGGCTTGGAGATTCTAAAGAGAAAGTAAGTGCGCTCGCGAATTCAGCGGCGAGAACTCGAATGATGATAGTGCCGAATGCGGGCACACGATTGTTCGCGAGAAAAATAAAAGAATTCGCGAGGAAGAGACCGTCCGCCCAGTGAGAGTGCATTGTGTTACGCGGGGGGGAAATTTTTCGAGGAAAGCAAGATCAGAAAGTGAGATCGCAAATGAATCATCTAATTTCGTGCTGCCCCGTCTATATGCTAAGGAGGTCACGACCTATTTCTCCCGAACGATGTCGCCATCGGCGTTGGATTTTGCTCTCGGAATGCTTATAGATCCCGCTGTTCTAAATATAACAATTAGCAAACGGCATGGGCCGCAGTTTTTGCGACAGGCGTGGATTTCTTTAGGCTCGGGTTGCCCATGTGGTAGGCAAAACATGCATCAATTGGTTCTGTGAGCTGCATTAGCGAAAATTGGGCAGATATGCGAAGGGATTGACGATGCAGTAAGAACTTTGGGCCAAAGTGTGAGAATAATGCTTGGCTCTACAGCCTTAAATTATTAATTTATTTATGGCATTAGTTCTCTTTTAGCCAAGTGGTTTTCTTGGATAATCAGAAGCAGGATTGCTTTTTAATTGGAATCTCATTGAAACATGAAATCTTTATGGTTTCTCGAATTAATTCATCGAAAGGAAAGATATTTCACCTTTTTCTTAACAAACGTCACCTTGACTTCAAACTGAGACTGAAGTCATTATCTCGCCCTTAATAACCTGCTAGCGAAAAAATATGTGAGACATAGTGTTCCAATTGCGTGTTTTATAAATATTACTTTAATGTTTGCAGTAGCCAAGTACAAAGATATGAAGGAATAAATCAGTTTTATATCACTTTATCGAAGCTTTCAATTTACAACAAAAGGACATTTCTAATTTTTCCTGTATCGAAGCGTTACCCTAATAATAGCATGTGCACGGCGATTCGTATCTTTTAGGAAATCAGTTTATCTATATATCGCTCTCTCCCTTCTGTTATCTTCCTTGTTTTTCCGTATGGTGGTCCGTATGGAGGGTATTATTGAGAGGGCGTGCGAGGGACACCCATTTGTCTCCCATTCATCACAATGGGAATTCCGATTATCTCTCTGTCTTTCCAGTCAATCGTTAAATTCATTTCTATGCTAATGCACGTCTGCTTTGCCAACTCGGAGTTATATTTGGCGTCATATTCAACCATAAGCTGCACGATTTTAATCAGAGTGGAGTGAATTTTATTTTATTTTTCTCCACTCAGCTTACCACAACGAAACATAAATAATATAAAAATTATATTGTTTGGAATTTATGAAAAAAGAAATATAAAAGCAACTCAGCGTCCCATTTGAATGGTAAACAACCTCATGTTTTTCTTTTAAACTATTGGAAGGACGTGACGATTCTCTGAGTCCAAGTTTATTCAATGCACAAATTAATTGATTATCCTTTATTTCGCTGAAATATTAGATTGTCATGGCAGAAATAAACACTGATTATACGTCGTTAAGCATTTTTAATCATATGCATTTAGAAAAATAACTTCTTAGTCTTATTAATACTTTTATGAATCTCGATTTGGTGCTAAAATATCACTCCATGCAGTAAGAAGGGAAGTTAATATTTCAGTCAATTCAGTAGTAGTGAGAAGCATGAAGTATTTTTTACACCTTTTTCACTCTCCCATAATTACAATTTAGGATAAAGAGCTCAGTTATCACATTTGGAATCCACGTTTGGGAGTAACTGCTAATTATCATTTAAATTAAACAGCGTCGCGCGACACGCTATACTGAAAGCTTTCAAGAGATATTAAATTCCTGCGCCCATCGGAGTTCTATATAAATAGCCCCTGTGAAAGTATATATAGGAACTATATACTATTTAGAACGCTGGAAAGTGTTGGGTTGGTGAAAGTAAGAGACTCTTATCGCGGATCTCGTCCGGTAGACCATTGTCTAGATGTCGCTTGTACGTGAATAAAACGATGGAAAACACATAGAAACTTACCCGAAAGTTGTTATGACTGAAATAGGAAAACATTCAGTCATCTCGCCAGGGAATGTTTAATTCATTCCTCCGATATAAAGTGTTGTTGTGGGCAACGTTGGTAGGGATAAAAACGTAAAGAGAAAACAAAAGCGGCGTTAAATCGTAAAACTTTTTCAGACTCATTTTCGTCCTACATTCTTTTGTGCATCGGCCAAATTAAATAAGAAAAAAAAAACTTGACCTAATATCACGAAAAACGGCATACGGTTTCCTTCTCCCGTCCCGGCTCCCGAGATAAAATTTTGACAACCATCATACAATCCATCATCGACTCGCTTTCGTAAAACCGCGCGTGGCGAAAGGCATCGCGGGAGGAGCGAGGGGAAGAGCTTTATTTTTTTTTAAATAGCCGATATATTTTCCGCCTCTCCCACAACTCCATCGGCTTTTCAAAGAAAACGAGCACCCGAAATAATTCGAGAAATGTTCCGAAAAGCTTCGCTTCGTAGATTTCCAAGCATCTCGCCTTGAAGACGGCGGCGTCCTTGGTTCGGGGCAGGCTTCCAGAAATGGTCGTCGAAGTTAATTCCGTCGCCGTCGTTGGGCCATTCCTCCTCCCTATCCTTCCTCCCCGCCCCCCGCATCCCCCACCCCTTTCGAGACGGATGCACTCTTTTTAAGGGATCGCGAAGTTCACTGGGGGATCTTCCCTCCCCCCTCCCTCTCTCTCGGTCCTTAATTTCGTCGCCGCGGCCTTGAAATTTTTCGAAAACTTTCTAGAGCCCGTAAAAGAGAAGGGACGGGAAAAGCACCGTGCGGGGATCGAACCCTCCCGATAATTCTTTCCGAGAGTTGTCTCCCGACCGAAAGGTCCTCCCACGTTTCGCGATACCCAGAGGGGGAGGGAGAAGAGTGGAAATGAAGGAGAGGCGGCGTAGTTGTTGTGCCGACCCGAACGAAATGTGTGTCAGAGATCTGGCGAAACGGGGACACCGTAGCTGGGAGCGTACGGAGGAGGATGGGGAAGAAGTTTGGGCAATGGGAGAAGTGGGGTGAGGGGGAGAGAGAGAGGGGGATTCAATGGAGATAAAGAGGGAGGGAGCGTATAAGGGGGGAAGGGGTTGTGGAGAGATGGATGGGCGGGGGACCAAATACGCTTGACCTTCTTTATTTCGGACTCTCTATATCCATGCCGCATTCTCTCTCTCTCTCTCTCGCCGGGTTCCGCCTCTTCCTTCACGCTCTGTACTCACCTTTATTTTCGTTTGTTATTCATTCTTCATGTTGTTTTTTAGGGAAGTTATCGCTCTGAATCGCGATTTTTTTAATTTTCTCAAATATGTGCGTGTGTGAATGTTTATTTCTATGTATGCGTTTATGTGGATATATGTATTGTGAGCCAAACTCGCTTGGATTGCTTATGAAAAATCGTTCGCGACAGGTTTTGAATCGACATCCAATCTCCAATCATAAGAATTCTACACCGTTCATTAAGAGGATCCAGGGCCGCGCCTAGGGCGTCTGGCGCCCGGGTGCAAGATATCTCTGTGGCGCCCCCCTGCTAGCAAATTTTGTGGTATGAACAAATACGACTTTTTTCGTCGATAGAGAGCGCAGACAAGCTGATGGATTTCTGTCGATGTATCCCAGAACGAACTGATTGAAATAATTCGTTGCATAAATATAAAGATAAACATATAATATAATATCTGCTTGAACGAAACTTAAAAAACTCGCCGCACATTTGATTAAAAGTCAATATTCTGTCCCGTTACTTTAATGAACAATCAAAAATTCGAATATTTTTGGGTTATTTTGTCAATTTACAAGCTTAATTAGATGCGATCTTTATTTTGACTATAAGAAAACAAAACTTCAATTATTTATGCATTCCTCCGTCAAAGTCCCGACTTCGTATTTTCATTTTAATATATTTAAAAATCCAATGAAGAATTATGTGTCAATAATTCGATTATTATTTGGAGAAATTGTTATGGAATTTGAATTCGGTACATCTACATACGATCATCGAAACACGGCATATGGCAGAATTCACGCAATATCATGTTATATTAATTTTGTGTTTCGGTGTTTGACATTATTAAACTCTAGTTTAATAATAAAATAAAATGATTACTTTAATAGAGAATATTATAGATAAATGTACAAATGAATTAATATAAATGAAACTATGAAATAAAAAATGGTAAGACTAAGATGGTTAAGAAGACAAAAAAATAAAACTAATGATTATCATTATATCTGAAAAATTCCATTTACTAGATTTTATCGATTTTTCGATCGTATTTCAAATATATTCATTCATGGCAATTGTACTTTATTTTGTTTTTGATCATAAAAGATCTTGGTTAATTTTCTAGGTATTGAATAGAACTTAAACATTCATTGCATTTAATTTTATTTATTGAATTCTATCAAAGTATGTATTTTTAAAAACTTTAGAACAATCCTCAAACTCGCGCTCCTACCAAAACACTTTACTCTTTCCCCACCTTTTAATAATACATACCAGAACATATATCAAATCTTATTTAGCAATCCACCCTTAAAGATATTTTCGACCTACCACTCTAACTTTTGTAACTTCTGAGTATTAGCAAACCATCGCGGATCTATATGATGTACAAATAAGTGCGAAACCAAACGTAACCCTATATAAACACGCTTATTTGGAAAGTTGTTGATAAGAATAATTTCCACTAGTAAAACTAGTCTACATTATTTTCTATAAGTATATCATTAACAAATAAAAAATCGGGCAAACACAAAATCACTGGCGCCGGGCTTACGACAAAATGATCGCCCTGCCATTCCGCTGATCCTCGTTTTTCTAAATAACGGAATCCTTTCGTATTCAAAAGTTATCTTGTGTATATAAATCTATGAATTTATGTGGACTCGATATAAGGACTGAATACAGGAGTACTTTACTGTAAACTCACTCTTTAAAAATGAGTGAACATTCAATAGGGTTTATAGTTAAAATTGTTAAGATGTTATAATTATGTCATTTAGCTGCGTATTCAAGCTGTCTTTTTTAACTACTTACCTACAATTTTATCAAAAACTCAAAACAATTTAGGACTTATGAGCGGAAAGCAATAAAAGAATTTTCGAGTATAAACTGAAACACATTATATGAAATACCCCCTTGATTAAATAAAGAAAATAAACACTACGTATGTGCAGTTTTTCTCTGCATGAACGATGATCCCCTCAGCTTCAAAAAGAATTTTTTTTTCGCTGAACGAAGTATACTACATATCTTCCTATCTTCAGGTATCACACTCTTCTGTTCACACACCGTTGAGGAAAAGCGATCATTCTCCAACGAAAGCACAAGAGATTTAAGAGCTTTTTACTATTTCGAAATGAATATGAACGTTAACGTAGAAGGAGGATCGTGAAGGAGTAAAGAAAGCTAGTTTTCGGAAAAGCTATTCCAAACCAATTTAAAACATTTGGGATTTTCAAGAATCCGTAAGAGGGAGAATTAACAAAATGGTAGACACCTGGTATTCTTCCAGCGAAATGATTTATGATAAAGGTCGATGGTATTCAGGGGCGGACCAAGGTATTTTGACGCCCCGGGTGAGAAAGTGCTCCAGCGCTCCCGTCCGTAAATTTTTGTATAAATATTTTTAGAAGAACTTGTTCATTTATCCATTGCTCTGTAAAATAATTGATAATGACAGGAAATAGGAATTCCATGTAGATTTCCGCCTATCCCGTGATGTAAATTTGTTTCCAAAATGTATTCACATGCAAGTAAGATATCCCTAGATGATTGATTTAGTGCCCCTAATACTTTGGCGCCCCGAACAGCCGCCCTGCTCGCCCCTACCTCGGGTCGGTCCTTATGGTACTTTACGAAAGGATTGCCGCCTTAGCTGGAGCTCCTCGCTAGGTTCGGGATAGCAATTAACAGAGTAGCGCCCCCACCTCCTGGCAACTCCTACGGTGAATCCATTTTCGGTCGCCACTGATACATGTTCTAGCGTCCTTGAGTCATGCGACCGCGTATCGCAAGGGATCGGAAAAATTTTGCGTGGAAAATTTCGTGTCATTTTAGTATCTCCCACTTTCCTTTTTCACTCTGACCAAGGAGGAAACATTCCCAAACAAAATACATAACTCGAATTGCAACAATATATAGATACAAATACCTTAATGGGAAGGCGCCCCGACAAGTCGGCGCCCGGGTGCGTTGCACCCACTGCGCCCCGGGTAGGCGCGCCCCTGAGAGGATCGACAATTGTTTCCGAGCTCTGTTGTTGTCCTATTCGCGCAGTACAAACTACCTTGTCTTTGTCCTTCTGTGCTTGCTATTATTCATTATGTCCGTCTCCTTTGTTTCAGCCTCCTTTATCACCTCATCAATATCAATTCAACACGTGTTACAAGAGGTTATCCAATCGTCCAGTCGCTAACCGGCGTTGTAAACGCATGTGTGTGCGGTGCAAGCACTATCGCATTAAACCAATCTTCGCGAAATTATGCCCAAACAAACGGGTGCCACTCGAAATGGACGAAGTTCAATAAATTGCTATTCACAAAGGTGGTGGGGCCCCGCGAGAAATCGGACGTCGCGTGGTATCGAAGCCGGCCCTTCTGCGCGGAGGTCGGCACTCCATCCGTGATCCGCGGGCTTGACAAGTTCTCCTCTACGAGCAGCCGCCGATCCGTCAATTCTTTGGCGGCTATTTGATCTTCTCCTTGCTCTTAACCTGTTAACCTCCTTTCCGATTCCCTTGCGTAATCGAGCGCGGGCATTGCTTTAGAACCGAGCGCGGATTTCATCGCCTTCCAACGATTCTACTCGTTCGCCTACGATCTGGAGAAAATGGCCAAGGTCCGCTCTTTCTTCTTCTCCGGACCGTTTTTCCCGCGAGAAATTGTCAAAGAAATACGACGAATATTCGGCGTATTTATGCGGCCCGAAGCATGTTCCTACGCCGACGCGCCGCGTGGATTCGCGCGCCTGAAGGTGTCAAGGGATACACGGAGCCGACATTGGCCCACTCTTCCATCCTCCCAAGGACGGACGGAGTGATGTAATTTTTTCATCCTCCGCGAAACGCAAAATCGGGGTCTGGGTTGGGTCAATGTTGAAATTCCTCATTTCGTCCGACGCTAGGGTATGAAATCAAACCTGTCTCCCGCGAGACCGCTCCACCTCCTTTTACGTACCTATTTGTACGCGGATCCGACTCTGCTGCCGAGTAGGTCTCGTGTCATTCCGGTGAGTATGAATGAAATTTTGGCTTTGGAAAATGCAGGAAGATGCGAATTTTTACATGCCATTATTCACAGTTGTTCACAACATAATAATTAAGTTGGAAGTTCGTAGCGCTGGAAAATGTCATTGGAATAAGGTTAGCCGCGCTATTCATGTCTTGCCACCGCCTAAAAAATTGCTACTCATAAAATTAGTCTCTATCCAAAATTGCTCTTTCCTTCTAGTACAAGGTAAAAGTAATTCATGTAGTCGTGAAAAGATTTGATAAATCTGATAAGTTTTTCAGTTGCTAAGTAGATATCCTTACTGGTTAAAGAAGGAGTTATCAAGCTCATCTTATGGCTGGATTCAAATTGAAAAAATAAGCGTATCCAATGGCCACAGACAGGTTGAGGAAATCAAATGCACATTTTGCCTACAAATCAGTCGTCATAAGTGGTGATTCGCCGATTGTAGACTAGTAATTTCTAAATTTTAGGTGATCGCCGCTTTGTAGCCGAAATCGGCATATTGTTTTATTGTCATCGGAGAAATTTAATTTTTCAGTACTTATCGGTAATCAGCCGATCTTTGAATATAATCGGGACGCTTATTTTTTTCATGGGCTGCATGACCACGAGACGAACTCGCTAATTATTTGTTTGAATTATTTCTTTGTGCAGTCGTTTCTCTGTATTCCTGCAACTACTTGTTTCAAATCATTCTCCACGTTTCCGTAAGATTCCACCTTTCCTCATACATTTCCTACGAATCTTTCTTTCCTAATTAATTCATTTTACCAAAATTTCGACAGCCCGTTTCATTTCCTTTAATCCTCTTCCGTATTTCCTTGTGACCTCTTTTTCTCTCTCCTCTTGTTCTTGATACGCATTTTTGACGTTACTTCCTATCGTATGCGTCACATTTCGAAATTTTTTCAATCTCTTTAAGGCACTTTGAGCATAACGCAAGAACCTATTTTTATGCCAAAGGATATTCCTTTTGAGTGTAAACGTCTTAAATTTACTGCCGGAACTTGATATGTGGCGTTTTACTGCGTTGCAAGCGAGTATCTGCGGTGATTGCCGGCCGATTTAGCCATTCAAATGTTTCTTCGTGCCAAAGACGATCTTTTTAAAGAAAAAGGTCGCGCATGTTTCAGGAAGATAAAATTTTATGAAAGGCCTCTTTTTTCGAGTTTTATGCCTTCGTAAAACTGAGTTTGCTAATAAGTTGAACGGCGTCCTTGGTAATTGTTCGGAATCGCTCGGTGCGACACGGAGATTTCGATCGCCATTATGATACGTTTTGGTCGAGTTATTCGCTGAACCAAATGTCCATGTTTTTATTCGCGCTCGGGTTGGTGTCGGAATAAAAATGCTAATCAAGACGGATATCGACAATTTGTTTTATTTCAGCGATAAGTCGAGCCTAATAAAAAGCAGATAGGAGTGAAATATTTTATCGTCTATCCCGCATTTCGAATAGTAAATTGCGAAAATTTTACGAGAAACTGCTTAAAGAGGCATTAAAAAACGCATGCTATTCCCTTGCACTGTTTACTAACATAGTGAGATTTAATGCTGATATAAAAATTGTCGAGAAGAAATTGAAAAATGGTATTTTACGTCAAAGATGCAGAGCTCAATTTGTAGCTTTTAAAAAAAAAATAATCGAGACGCTATAACCACGAGTTCTGTTCCAACCTCTCAAAGTTTTCACCGTTATGATTCGAATTTTTGTTATTGTCGAGCAACAATGAAAACTGACAGCTTTCCGTACGCATGGAAAATCCGTTCGAAACTCACTATGACGTAAAATCGAGGTTATGAGACCGTGGTAGGAAAGTATGAAAGTGCTCGTGAAATGCATCAATCTACTTTCACTCATAACGGGCAGCGATGGATTGCAGATAATTTGGTAATTATGATAGATGGCCATTCTTGCATCTTTAATTTAGAAAAATGAAAGCGTCGAGTCTGGGAATTATGGTAATTTTAGGACGCTTGTGGATCTATCGCTCAAGACGTTGAACGAATTGTTAGCGAAATCGGAATTGCGTACATAATTTTCACTACTTTCTTTCAAATTTCTCTACAACTTTTATCAAAGCGGCCTCATTTATACCTCACGCATCCTAGACATTTGTGGCGATCATCGTTGAGGTTTCGACAAATCATTCTGCCTTAGTGTTAGTAAACCCGTCATTTTTTCTACTTAAGTGGAATTAAACCAAGTTATTCTAAAACAAATTTTGTTTTCTTTCCTGTATTCGCGTAGTGTTTTTAATATTCTGTTTATGCTACATAAAATTATTTCAGGTGCTTCTCAAGTGGACCATATCTCGAATATGAAATTTTATTTTATTTTGGCAATTAAGATATTCAAGTCTTGATCGTTTTACTACTTTTCATTTCTCCTTCCCAGTGAAAGTTACGATTTCAGGTTTTTTCGTAAGTAAGAGTAAAAGTAACGTTTTATGACATCATAAATTACTGTGATGCAGTCGGTTGGAGGTTCATCGCCAGCGAGAGTGAAACTTACGTGGGGAACTGCTCTTTGCCTTATGCATGAGCTCATCTATTTCCTCCCCCGTAAAGAAAAAGTGCATTCCCCTCTTTGTCCCAGCATCTCTCTCTCTCTCTCTCCCAGCTTATCCCACAAACTATTGCTCTACTGGAGGGTTCTCAGAGCGGCAAAATTCTCCATTTCTCTCGTTCCACGTACCTATGAAACCGCTTTGCAGCTTCGCGTCCCATCCCTTGCTTAATTACTCGCAGATTGAATAACTTCCTATTCTCACCTCAGGCGAAATTGCCCAAATGAACGTAATGAACCGCCTCGATCTCTCTATATCTATTTCTTTCCTTTCCTTTTTCTCTACACGTGCCACAGTAAAGAGTGTTGATATTAAAAATACCATCAGGCTATTTGTGACGCAGTCAAGGGGATTGATTTGAGATGATAAATATCGGCGGTAAATTTTATCACAATCAATCAGGAATTTCCCTCCTGAAAACTTTATGGATAAATAATTTAACGAGTTAGCCATAACTTTATAGAAATCCATATTTAACGAGAAAATAAGAACATTAAAAATTAATCTCACTAAACTGGTAGCATCTGAATGAAATCGGTGGTTCCTAAGAGAGAAGTTTTTGTGTTTTTTTATTCTATGGGAAAACCTCACTGATGCTGATTAATGACGATGTATATAATGATTGCATTCTGTGTCTATATAGTAGATATTTAAAAAAGTCGATCATATACTTTGAAGTAATCGTTAGCACTTTGAACTATGATGGAAAAGAAATTGTTTAAAAATTATTTCTCTTATTTATTTTTGCTGGACGTTTGGTTTTTATTTATTATTCAAATGATTTTAACTATTAGGAAGATATTTTAAAATTTTATTTTATATGGTATACCTCATTATGCTTAGTTTTACTTCATCAACCTTACAGATGATGTTTTCCAATAAAATACTTATAATAGTTGTAAAAATAAGTATAGGAGCTACCTTTGCTGTGAAGTTGATTTTACTGTCTAAAATTATGATTAAAATAAATTTTACCTTCTAACGATCGGAAAATTTTATCCAAATCTTTTCAGACAAGATACATAAAAAGTCTTTTCAAAATAAAAGGATTACTTAAGGTTCACTCAGGGGTGGTAAAAAATAAAACACAAACCCATAGTTTTCAGTCATGATTCAAAAATCATGGCGTGGATCAAATTCATTTCCGCGTTTTCCCTCTCTCAGTTGTCAAATGTTTTCGCCTCCTCCTAGTAGACACCTGCTCCAAATCCGTTTAACACCTGGATTCACGCGCTCATGAAAATTTATTCGGAGGCTGCCAAAACACGGGGAGAGGTGCCTTGCCAGCCGCCGGACACCATTCATGATCGAGGCAGAAACACACGCTATGGCGCATACCATCCACGCCATATTTGCACCTGACCTCATTTTTATTACGTCGCGACCGCATTTTAACCCCCGAGTCGATCAATCGCTTTGCTACAAAGATATAGATCATAACGTCCGGAGGCGCTAAGCTTTGGAGCTTTATAAATCATACATCGATTCCGAAACGAGTTACTCTGATAAATGGGCATTAGGAATGAAGCCACGCGCAAAAATGCGCCCCTCATAATCCACAAACTATCTTTTTGTAGAAAATTCAAAAGAGAGTTCTATCTGCGTAGCGTGTCCAGAAGGATATACGGGAATTAGAAGTGGGAGGAAAAAATTGTGCGATTTGTTGATTGAATGTTATTTTTTCTTGAAAAAAAAGAATTCGGTTCACCGATATAAACTCGTAATGATGATTTTTGTAATATTTTAAAAGTGGGCTCTCTCGGCAGATTATAAAATCAATAAGAAAAGGGATTCCAAATATTTTATTCGCTCTGTCACTCGCATGAAATTTTACGGAAGTTTGGAATAGTTGCCAAATCAATGCTAGTAATGAGCGCACAATTATAAATGAGTAAGAATCGCAAGCATTGCATTATAAATATTATATGAAGTGAACTACTAAAAGGAAATATTATAAATGTATTTAATTGTATCAAATGTTTCTTTGCTCTGCCCGTCTTCAATCATGAGTATATACTCTATGATGATGATATTTAACCGCGACGATGAATATGAAAGGATGCCATTTTTATCGTCCACCCCTCTTGTGGATCCTCAGCAGCTTGCTTTAAGGTCCCTGTAGCTTTAAGGCTTTCTCCCTGCATTTTTACCGCGTATTTCACTCGATTATCCCCCCGGCGATACGTCTGAGTTGGTTTTGCTTGGAATCGTATCGAAGCTGTGGGGAAACGTTACAAATATAAATCCTTGGGTGAAACTAGATGAGCACGTACGGAGGCGCGGGAGGCGAATTAATTTTCACGAAACAATCGTTCCATGACAACGGGGCGAGGAGTGTTAGAGATGTAAGGATAAGGTGGAGAGATATGTGCCTCCCTCTTTCTCTCCTCCTCGTCTGTATCTCTACCTTTATCTCTACCCACCTAGCTACCTCCTTACTCACCTCCTTCATGAATCCCCTTCCCCCACTCATAGCAGCCAGCGCCAATGACCCACTTTAAAAGCGAGCCTCTGACACTAACCTTGGTGAGTATCCAGGGAAGGCGTACGGAGAACGTGCGGTACCACCGAGCCTCCGCCTCTCTCGACTTTTTTCTCCCTCTTCCTTTCCTTGTGTACGCCGCACCTCGACCTCTTGCCCTTTAACAACGCTTACTTTCCTCCCTGTGCCGCCACCTCCTTTTCTCTCTCTCTCTCTCTTTCTCCCCCCCCCCCACCCTCCCTCAAATCCGAAACTCTCCCTTATCTCCCTCGCTTAATCTTCTAACCCCGTGTCTCTGTTCCCAGCAAGATTTTTCATTCTCGCGGAGCTCGCGCGAAATGTCTTTTGGGCGGGTTACTTTCATTTCATTCCGAGTAGAAAAATTTAATCGCTTTCGGGTTCCCTTTCCCCGACAATGATCGTTTTCCCGGCACGTCTGGAAACCGAGCCAGATTTTTTCTACTATATACCGAGGATTGTTTCTCGTAATGTTCTCTTTTTTGGGAGGTTATTTTTTTATAATTTGCCCGATCGTTTGAAATTTTTAATCGAGATGCTGGTTCAGAAACTGTAGTTTGGTTTTCTATTTCATGTAATAGGGTAATAGAAATGACTTTGCAGAAATAGAGGACAGAAATGCCGTCATCACATTATAATGGATGCATCGTGTAAAGAAATCATCCAAATTGAACTCCCTTTAAGTGCTTCAAATTTTGTGGTGTCGTCTTCTGTAAGATTGGATTTATATTTTTCGCATTTAAATGGATTGCCTTTACCGATATCGATTCCTACATAACTTATCCATAATTACTTAGCCTATAACTTCTTTTTATTAATTTATTCGTTTATTATGTTTTAATCTCAAGAAAAACAGATATTCTCATATAAATTTATGTTTTCTAACCACTAAATGCAATATGCAACGCTTAACATAAAAATTTCAAGTATCAACCCTTTGAAATAATATATTCCACATTTCACCGATAGTAAAATTCATCGTTAGTTGTTGTAAAACGTTTTAATCTTCGCAGAAGTTTAAATTATAAAAGTCAATTATTTAGCGATCTCCGAAAGCTATGCGCTAGAATCACAATATAATTTAATCATTTTGGTTATGTTTCCACGCCAAATAGCTTGAGTTTATTGTTTATACATTATGTATAATTACGGCTCGATGAATTTTAATCTTAAGTCCTTACTATGCAAGACATACCTTTATTATACTTCTTTTTAGGCTGGTTTCCAAAGTAAACATAGCCTTATGAAATGGTCATGTCTGTGTGTATGTGTGTGTGTGTGTCCCCTACTAACCACTTTTGCATCAATGGACCGATTTTCATGAAACTTGGTATGATGCTCGTGCTATCTGAGCCCACCTTCGTAGTATCATTTGATGTGTGTAATATTTTCACCAATGTTCCCTCCAAAGAAGCTTTGGAGTTAACTGAAATTACCCTCGTCAAGAAAGGTGTTCCCGCTCCAATAATCAGTGAATTGAGTTCCCTAATTAAAGTGTGCGTTTCTCAAAACTATTTCAAGTTTAATGGCCTAGCCATGGGCTCTCCTATGTCGCCACTACTTGCAGACATTTACATGGACTATTTTGAAAGTAATCTATTCTCTTCAGAGAATCCTATTGTCAAAAACGTTTTCTGTTGGTTTCGTTATGTCGATGATATTTTTTGTGTGTGGTCTGGGTCATCGAGACAACTGGATATCTTCCTAAATTTCTTGAATTATTTTAATAAAGCAATAAAATTCACATGTAAAACAGAAATCAACGGGTCCCTAAACTTTCTAGACATCACCATATCAAAGGTAAAGAGAAATTTAAATTTTGCCATTTTCATGAAAGACACGCACACCGACCAAATCATTCACTTCAATTCAATACACCATTTTTCACAAAAAATTGCCGTATTTCATTCCATGCTCCATAGGCTATTGAACATTCCATTGTCAGATTTCAACGTCAGGAAATAACTTCAAATTACTAAACAAATAGCAGTCAACAACGGCTACCCTAGAAAATTAATTGACAGATTATACGAGAGGAAACAATTCCAACTAGCCATGAAACAAATATATGGTACCATCCCTGTTGACGATTTGAAACCACAATGGCGAAGTCTATCATTTCTTGGTAATATATCCCTTAAAATTAACAGATTAATTCCCAAAAATAAAATTAGAGCCGCTTTTTACAATAGATCGAACTTAAAAAACCTTTTGTGCCGTACTAAAGACAAAATTAAAAATTTGGAAAAAAGTGGAATTTACAAATTACATTGTGGAGATTGTACTGCGGTTTATATAGGACAAACGGGACGAAAATTCAAAGAAAGAATCAAATAACATCATTCCTGCTTCATGAACAGTAAGACAACCTCTCTCTTCGCCAAACATCTGTTAGAACATGGACACAACAGCGACTTTATTCCCAAAATCCTGCATTATGAAAGAAAGGGACCCAGGCTTGATATTCTGGAACAATTTGAAATTATGGTGTGTGGCTTCAAAAAACTGTGAAGTTTTAAATGATATTTTGTATAATTTTCATTCTCCACTTCTCAACCTCCCGCTATTCTAATTATTCCTACCAATTATCCCCATTGTCTTCTCATTATCCAACTTACTGGACATCACTAATCGTAAGCTCAACCGTTTTCTCCCCCTCCCTTTCCCACGAACATACGTTCACTCCTTTCCTCCAATGATGTTCGCTCCACAGTTCCTTTCTTTATTCTCCCCAACTCACCCTCCCCCACCCATCCATTGTACCTATTACTATAAATTGCTACCGGCTTTGAATTTATTTCACCTGACGATGTTGCATTGCAACGAAACCTAGATCGTTTTATTTATGTGGAATTACAACAAGTCACTTTATTTTGCTTATAATGCTCTATTAATTTGTTTTTCAATGTTTCCCTATCATTGATAACTATGAATTACAAATGGTATTTATGGCATGAGAATTCCTTGGAATGATTAACACATACTGAAACTTTTCCTGTCAATATAAGTAATCAATTCGAGACGTCAACATTGGGAAACCAGCCTGCATTTGTCCTGGTTTGGACTTCTTGTTTACAGAATAGAGTTTTACAGTCCATAGAATTCAACTAAGGAATATCTTTATAAAATAGATAGAAGTTTTTTCAGCAATGTAAACAATGGGCAGTTGAGTGTTTTCTTCCGATTTAAATATTATTAATGAGAAATAAATATTGTTTTGCTTATTGTTACTTTCTTTCTCTTTCCAGGTGAGTTTAAACTGCTCTTATCACCACAAAGCATTTCAGCGTCCCAGTCCGCTTTTTCTCCCATCCCCCTTCCAAGACCAACTTCACACGTCAAAGGCAAGTATAAGAAATCCATTTCCATTTTTAAGAGTGCGGATTGTTGTTCGAAAGCTGACGGACCCATAATGGGCGATGGGATGAAACTCCGACTTTTTCTCCGCCATCGAGATTCGCGTACAAGTCGTTTATCGCCTCGTCTGCCTCGTTCATCCCCCTCACGATGTTCCAAATGAGCCGTCCTTTTGTCCCCCTCTGATTTCGAAGGAAGGGGACGAGAGGAAAAGGGATGGAGCGTGTCACGAGTGCTCCCCTTAAAACACAACACTTTCACCCTGTAGGAAGGAAAGGGTGGGGGGAGGTTGGGAGGATGATCCCGGCCCTCTGAGAGGATGAAGATTCAGGCGTGGGCGGTACTCGTGGCGGATGGTGATAGGAGGAGGATGATGATGGCCCCGTAGAAAGTGAACCGTAATCTCTCCCCGGCCGACATTCACTTTTTCCGCCTCACTCTCCTACCTTCCTCCCCTCCTTCCACCCACACATTACACTTCCCCTTTTCTTTGGTAGGAGTCCCTCGCCCTTCAAAGAGAGAGGGAGAATAGTGGGTGTTTTTAGTTAATAATTGGGATCGCTCTTTGTTTTCCTCCACTCGCTAGTTCGCAAGGTATCATTTCCGTACCGGTGGATTTTTTTCCCCCAAGTCATGACTCTCTAGGCTCGATCGTGTTTCATCCCTAATGACTGTTGAGTTGGCGTCTCTAAACGATTAAAGTTTCAAAGGGCGCGGCTCGCCATCTTTTGGGCTGCGGCGCGATGGGACGGGAAGTTTTATTTTTAGTTTTTTTTAATAGGTGAAGATTTTTAGTCTCGCATTTTATGTTATTATTTTAGTAAGTTGCTGGTAAATTTTAGATCAGGGTGCTGTGTGATTCAAAGGGCAAAATACTAATCCGAATTAATATAAATTTGGTTTTTGTGTCCATTCTTAAAAATGCTTGTTGGAAAGTATTGGCTCATCTGTATTAGTTATTTGATTGTTCATTTACATTCCGAGCATATGATTTAAAGCTATACTTGATCTTTGATGAAAGAGTGTAAGACGTCGCTTTATAGAATATTTTGTTTACAGAACTACGGCCATTGAAAGGAAATAATAGCGATACATTTTTCTCTGTAGATGTTCCAAAAATCCGAAATATGGATTATTTGCATTTATTAAAAAACTAAAAATTCACTTTATTTCTTTTCGTGAGATGTTTTGATTAGTTTTTCGTCCAATCGATAGGAAGAAATACGCGTTGGAATCATTCATTATAGAGCATTTACGGGAATTATGAAGACTACTTATGTATTTCTCCCTTACAACACTCAATTGATAGGAGAAGCTTAAGTTTATTATATGCTTATACCAGAATTTTACTCCAGATCAGTTTGAAATAAATCCAGCAATTTAGAAATGTATCCTATAATAATATACACTTCCATTAAAATGGTGATAAATCCACCTAAAAATTATTTAGCATGCTTATATTTTCCCAGCTATTTCGAAACGTTCAAAATATAAATATTTTTGTTTTGTAGGATTCAGCTATCAAAGATTATATCTTAAAAAAGAACAAAATTACCATAGACCAGTGGTTCCAAAACTGTGTGCCGCAGTAGATTTTTAGGGGTGCCGCGAAAAACTTTGTTAATAAATAAATCAAGGATTTGCATGTGTTGGTGGGTAATTAGGGCAATACATTTTCTTCTAATAAATTGATTAAGTAGTAGAATCAATAAATGGATGTGCTGGAGTGCCGCGAAATCCTCTTTATCTTCGAAAGTGTGCCGCAACTTAAAGAAGTTTGGGAACCACTGCCATAGGCAATTGTAAATAAATACAAGAAAATGGAACACACAAATTGCATTTATACTCCATTATATTCTTTAGTTTTTTTAATTTCGTGAAATGAAGAAGTCAATGACAGACTTCGGATTATTCATATTTACGTCTGCTGCGTTAGACAACTACAACACTGAGATGGCGCACTCACAGTTTGCTAATAGTCATTGCAAAGTAGGCGTGTGAAGATCTGGATAGATGTTTAGCAGCTATCTTTATGAGTTTTGAATTCTAATTTCATTTGAATTGCTATTCTTAAGTTAATGAAACGATCTTTTGAAAGGAGTTCAACTGTAAAAATCCATTTAAAACTACTTAATTCATGACGATAAGATTCGTTTATATTGTTAATATCCATTTTAATTCAATTCTTTGGAATAATTCAGTTTCCTAATTGCTATTCTATTACTGATTAATACGATCTTTTGAAAAGACTTCAACGATGCAAATTCGTTTGAGACTAATTTATGACGATAAGATTTGTCTATATTGTCGCTATTCATCTTAATTATATTCGTTGGAATAGGACAGTTGTCTCTTTTTCTGTGCTTCATAAAACCTTTCTACAGGCCCATAATAAAGCATTAGATAGAAAAATTAAAGGCTCAGAAGGACGGGAGGAAAGACAATATTTTCTAAGGAATTTATTAATAATACGTCTCTTGTGTGGAGATCAAGGTATATGTTTTATGATTTTAAAATTACAATTTAATTTTAATTGTTATTCTAATAATAATTAATGCAACACCATGAAAACGTTCAGCAGTGCAATTAATTTATAATTAATTGAAAACAAATTTTCGGCGATAAGATTTTTTTATATAAATGAATGACAAAAAAGTGTAAAATAAAACTACGTATATAAAAATGGCCTTTTAACCTGCCAACTTTTATACACGTTTAAATGCACTAAAAAGGCAAAAAAACAAGAAAATGATTACAATTTCTTGTAAAAGTTGGACGAATTTTGAGATAAATATGTGCAGTGAGCTTTTATAAAGGAGAAAATGAAATATGTACAACATGAGTCACCCAAATTTTACACGAAAATTTTAATGGTTTTCTTGTTTTTTTTTGGTGCACTTAAACGAGCCTATATAAAAGTTGCTGGACTAAAAAGAAATTTTTTATATTGTTTATTTACTCATGCGTAGGGTTTAGCCGGGACAGTCCCGGATTTTAGATGTTGTCCCTGCGTCCCGTCCCGTTTATTATTTGTCCTGGTTAAAAATTCTTTTTTTATTTCATAAATATGGAATAAATAAATCACATTCCACCAGTTATATATTATTACACATGCAATCCAATTATTAGGAATTAAAATCATACGACTTCAGCTACTGAAGATGGGAGCATAGCTCCCGAAATACGTATCTAGAGATTTCCAGAGTGCTTGTGCGTGTGTGTTTTTCTTTTTCTTTTTCTTCTTTTTAGGCTAGTTTTAGACAATAGGTCCCTGTAGGCCATCATCGTCCTGCAAAATTGTAAGCATAATTTAATTTTCCTTATTTCTTATTGACGTGTGAGTGCTCTCTGGGTTAATTTACGGTTCAGGAGTTCCAAAAATACGGTAAATATGACTCTAAAATATTTGTTCCCATGGATTTTCTGACCAATAATTTTGTGCACATAATGTTAGAATTTGAAAAGAATTATGGGGCTACTTTGTCAAGAAAATCATGCCCAAGCTACGCAGTATTTATCTATTTGGAATGTAAGCGCCAAACAACTAAAGAACTTATATTATCCCGGTTATGTCCCGATTTTTCTTACCCAGAACACGTGTCCCGGTTTTACTTCCTCAGAATCTGGTCACCGTACTCATGCGCCACAAGTAGTATACGTGCAACAGGAATTTCATTGCACTTGATTCGATCATTCAATGAGTAGGAGGTTGGAGTTACCTAAACAAAAGGCCATGTCTTAACAAGGTGCCGTGTTTCAACAAAGCACGTATTTTTAAATCACAGTATTCTTCACATTTACATAGGCACCCAAGAACCGCACAAACAGCCATAGCGAGCCGCAGGTTGTGCATCACTGATTTTAAAGAATTTGCTGTTGAGAACGATTAACTTTCACAAAATCATATTTAAAAATTAATTTTATTTCTTTTTGATACAGTGCCGTAAAGCGGGGTTAATATTGTGACAGGGTGGGTGACTTTGTGACACAGCATAATTTTCCTTATTTTCAACTCCCCCGCCTTAGTACCCTGTAATTCTATCAGATCAGGGTGGTGCCTGAAGCACTGCATTGTGCTGTAACGTACTGGCGCTGTAAGGAATGACTGGTTCTATTTCCCATTCTGCAAGTCATCTTTAGTTTGGAGCCTACTTTGCACGTGGTGACATATTACCTGCAAACTTTCATCTGCCCATACCAAACTGCTGAATTGTTTCCAAAAAAGCTAAGGTTTACAAATACCATGTTTAAACAGGAGCCTTTAGCCGAAAAAATTATTTTGATTGACTTAATATTTCTAGTGATACTGTAATGTTATGCAATTTTTCCAACTTCCAGGGGTGACTTTGTGACAGTCTTTGGCCTGTCACAGAGTCATTCCAGAAGTGGTACATAAGAAATTCCATATCAAGGCTCCGAGGATAGCATGGGCTTCAGTGACTTCGAAGGAATCCCAGTCACTGAACCTCAAAAGGTTTTAACTAAAGATATTGTCATGAATTTTAGACTCAGCGATTACGTCTTGGTGAGTTATGATAGTGAACTTTATCCAGGAAACGTAACACAAACTACACAAAACGTTATTAGTGTAAGTGCCATGCAGAGAAGTGGAACCGTGAACTGGAAATGGCCTCAAACAAAGGATGAACTTGAATACGAGTACTAAGATAATGTTCAAATCATAGAAAAACCTAAACAACTTTATCGTAGGGGTATTTCTTAGGTGCCGGAAATAAGAACTTATTATGATTTAGAATGAAACTAAGGAAATTTTCTGCTTTTATCTTTTTTGGTTGTTTGTTTGCTTTCTTATGATTTTTGAGGTTATGCTAACATTTCTGGTTCGTTTTTTGTGTAATTGTTTATTATTCATGCGTGTAAAATATTTTTTTGTATTTTAAATGATCCAGTAAAATATTTCCATGGGTTGAATTGGTGTCATAAAGGCCTCCTTGGGTTATAATAATGGGAGCGTAGTGTCACAAAGTCACCCCAAAAACTGGAGTGAGATTGTGACAAAAATAAAAGACTCGGGCGATTGTTGACATTAAGATAAATTCAAAAACTTTTCACAAACAAGTATCTGAAGGATGGGTCTTTGTAACAGTATACCTATTAGAGTTGAAAATATAATAAATTTTTAATAAATAAGAAAAACCTCAAAAGTGTTCACGGTAAATCAAATTACATGTAGGGGCGTCTAATTTCGGGGTTAAATGTCAAGTACGAATGTTTCATTCTATATAAAGGGCATCCTGGCCAAATAAGAATTACAAGGGCGTAATTCTCCATAATATTTCATTCGAAAAAATATGAGGTGATGATGAATAAGCTCGGCCTTTAAGCTACCGCGAGTTAAGCGCATTACTGCCATGTTCTTGAAAGTGAAAATTTTCAACAATTATTTATGTATGGACTTCGGTCCTTTACTCGCGACTTGAGAGAAATTATTTTAGCCTTATTGCTCAGCATTTGTCTTATGTAATGTCGCATTGCAGTGTTTGTTTTGCTTTAAAGCTATGTCGAGTGAGTCCTGCCGCGACATGCCTCGGCTAGCTCAGCGAATCCTTGAAGGATGAAAAACGAAAGAGCCAAGCTGTTCGAGAGAGAGAGAGAGGCATTGCCGCTTCGATAATTCAACCCCGCAAGGACGCCGCCTCACGGCTCCTAGAGCGTTCTGGTTATAGAATTAAAGGGAATTTAAAGTTATTGATGTCATCATCGGTTCCGAGTATAACAATTTGTTCGCGCACTCCAGTCACGTCCTCCCGAGTTTTCATTTCACTTCGGCGAATTATTAAATTCGACGGAAATTCCCTGCAGCAAAAGATCGGTCTTAAACGGAGATCAAGGTCTTCGCACATCGATCACGCTTCGCTACTTGTTTTTGTTGTTTCTGGCAAGACCTTAACAGATAATTAAATATTCAATTGTGCCCATTCTCTCTCATGAACTCGGGAAATAATAAAAATTTCAACTCTGATGCGTTGTGGCTAAGGCGATAAATAACTGGAAGTGAATTTTTATTTTTTCGAGGTCTTACAAATATTTTCGCATGAATAAAAAAGAGATCAAGTTGATTGCGAGAGAATGAATTGAGGTTGAACGAAAGGAAAATATTTGGCAGTTAAAAACTCTCCCGACTGTTTTTGTTTTGTGTCCTTTTAAATAACTTTTATATGAACTTGCCTACTATATCTATAATAATATAGCTACTTGTGCCTCACTCACTTACTCATTCACTCACTCACTTATTCACTGACACAAAATTCTAAGGTACTTCTATAAGGGGTAGAAATCTGAAATTTGGTGTGTTGGTAGGTCGAGTGACACAACCGATGAGAAAAATCACAAAAATGTTTATATTTAAGGGGTCTTTTTAATCCATCCATTTCAATACCCCATAAGAAAAGCATAGGATTCAGTGCAAGGCTTTCTAAAAATGCATTTTTAGATTACTTTAAATTAAGATACGAATTCGGGAAAAGAACAGTTGTCTATATGAAAGAACGGAGTTCTTAATTTTTGAAAGCAGAATTCAAATACCTACCGAATTAGCGTAAATATCTGCTTTTAATCGGAAAAAAGGTGTGAATTTTTTCCTCTTTTCAACAATGAAAATCTTTAAATACTATGGCAATGACCTCAATGCTTTTAAAAGGATCTGATATTATACGTTACGATTGCAGTGATTTAATGCTTTTAATGTAAATTAATGCCGTCGTAAGGAATTACAGTTGTACTTCCATAACTCATATCTCAAGGAAAAGTAATAATTATTCGAGTAATAGAAAATTCAGTTATGGAAATATATTTTTAAATATTTGTATATATACAGTGGAACTTCTATTACTCGAATCTCAAAGGAAAGCAACAATTATTCGAGTTATAGACAATTCCGAGTTGCGGAATTATATTTTTTCATTTTTCTTTAATTGAATTAACATCAAGTTCATTCCTATAAGCATATAAGTTAATTATTTTATTTTCAATATCATGCATATTATGAAAATATCATCACCAATATTTTCTTCCGATAATATGTAAGATTTTACTCTATCCAAAACATTAATTGCGTCACGCACTGTGATTGATGGTATCATAGATAATTGCAATTCTCACGTACTACTGAAAGTACAAACATGACGATAATTTGGGTTATCGACTGTAGAAAGGAGCGAGTAGGTTTGGTTTGGCTATAAGGGATCATAATAGGAGATGCAATTCTGATAGCAGTGACGGTAAAACGTGAAAAGTATTTTAATGTTGTGTTTCGTAGTTTTTCTAAAAATTTCAGCTCTTTTCTATTGTTAAGTATAATGGCGTCATGCCTATTTTTCGATAGTTTTTATCCAAATATGTGCTAAAGGCATGGATGATAGCATAATCCTAACAGAAAATATCCTAATTTTTCCATAATTTTTAATGTATAGGATATTGCCTTAATGATGATTATTCTTATTGCTCATGCAGTGTGATCTGAGTCACGAAACCTGAAATACGAAAACTTGGACACGAGCCGATTGCCAGAGAATTTGGAAATTACGGATAGTTGCCTTAATTTCACGGAAAATTATAAATATACTGCTATTATTCATGAAATTTATTATTTATACATATAGGCTCCACGTGACTGAAGTGCTGTCGCCCTGCAGATCACGTTGGTTTATTTACGAGTTTAGATCTTGGTGTATGGTGATATTTTTAAGCGCTTGCAGTATGCGAGCACCGACTACTCGTATATTCAGACTGATTATTCATGATTTACAAACAGAGGGAAAATTGCGAAAACGGGAAGTTTTTAAGTTCAAGAGCCCCAAATTTTTTTTTTATTCGAGAAATTCCCATAAGATTAGCATTGGAGGATTGTTGCCATCATGTCCGCTATGAAAGAATAACACGTAAATTGGTGTAAGACATCTTTCGTTTGCTTTTTAAAATTACTTATAATTGTCGTAGAAATTAGAAACTTGAACCATGGTACGTGCAAAAGAACAAAAATTTATTTTCCTGCTGTATATTTTCAAATACGATTCGAAATGACTCAGAAAATTGTTTTGAAAACGAAAATTTTAAGTTCTTCTCGAATAAAATATTTCGTTGCAAAGAACAACCACCATTGTTGCCGTACTCATGAAGTTATATAGGACCCTATTGGGAAAACGTAGGAAGACGAGAGTGTAGGGAAAATAAAGAGTGAAAGAGAGAAGGAAGGAGAGAGAGAGAGGGAAAGGGAGGGAACGAGGGGAAGCGGAAGTTTGGGAAAGCGGAGGGTTTGGTGGGCGGTAAGGATATAGGGAAGTAGAGAGGGAGTTAGAAAGAGGGAGAGATGGGGTGAAAGATGGAGGGGAATGGGAGGAAGGGAGAGAGAAACCCGAAAATAGGACTAAATATAATTTTATACCTTAAATATTTGCCGAAATGAGAAGGTTTACGGTTGCACACGGGCATATATTAAAAACACGCATATTTCCCAGGAAATGTCCTCAAAGTCCTTCAAATATTCATAAATTCAAATCTCTGTATTATTAGTATTATTATTTATTTAACGTGCAAAATAATCTATTATCTTCATTTCAGTTTATTGGCAACAATACTGATGTTTTCTTTCACTGTTACTCATTGATTGGAATTTCCAAGACAATATAAATGTTTATATTAACTTGAGATAATAAAAAAATAATTTATGTTGCGATTGATTCTAAATATAACTGTGGTTACACGATAATTTCGCCGTAAATTTTTATGCTTTTTTATATTGTGTATCATTTAGTGTTAGTTTGTTGTGAGATGGCCAGTTGATATCCTCTGTAGCGGTAATTTTCATTCGTTTCTTCCAATCGTACGTTTTATCTTCGATTTTGCAAAGACGATGGACCATAAGGATATGTTCTAAGAGAGTCATCTGACTTAGAAATTCATGCAAAATTGGTTCAATTCAGAAACAAATACATTAAATTTTTATTTTAAAATTACGATTCCTTGTCGCCAGAGGCAGGACTGTCGCTTCTCGACAGTCAATCGGTATCCGGACAGACAAACTCACGCTTGCTCCATTATAGTATGATTTCATTATATTATATGGAAAACGAGAAATAGTTTGTGAATATGCTCCCGTGACAGCCGATAGTAAGTTTTTACTGAATTAAATATGAATATACAAGTGCTGAATGAATATATAAGTGCTTCAAACAAGTTCAGTGTAAATATTTTAAACAATGTAACCTAAGTTATTGAAAATAACATTACGTTAATGCATATAAAGTCATCATCTATATAAAAGTTATTTATAAAAATTCATTTTTATATTATTACTTGTTAACTTTCTTATCTTATCATTGCTGGCTCAATGGAAAAAACATCGTTATATGTATATACAGCCATCATTATTCTTATCTGTAAGGGAAATAAATTTAAATGAAAGTTAATCTGCATCCATACGGCCTTAATCGATTACCGATTACAAAAGAAATTTGCTGATCCCGCCACCAAAAAAAAACAAATGATTTGTTCCTCTTTCCGCTTCGAATGAACGCAACGCCCCGATATTCCTGTTAATCATGATCAGCGTTTTCTTCAGTTGCTTTTCCCTCTCAATAATCAGGGTGTTGGAGGGCGTTCGACGCGTATATCAAACCCTTGAGTCATGATTGCATTACGCCTCTCACTCTAGTCTTTTTTCGAAGAGTCTGCCGGAGTAGGAGGGCCGACCCGACCTGAAGAGAAAGTGAGAATTTTTATTTTTTTCCCCTTTCGATTTCGCTTCACAAGTAGGAAAAATAATCTCCGATCCGAGAAAAGTGAATGTCTTTCTCTCATTCCCTATAACCTTCTCCAACTCCCTATGGGGATCGGTGACATCTACTAATCATCCCACCCACGGCTCTCCATTCACCCTTAACACTTGACTCTAAATATCAATTTTTACAAATTGTTTCTCATTGATTTTTAAAACGATGACGAAATGTACTCTTTTATCAAAGAAATTTGCGCTTACCAGTTTAGACACGCCAGACTTATCCGAGAATCCTATCACTGCTGCACACATTATGTTTTTGAGGTTTCTATTCCTCATATGGTTTTTGTAAAAAAATTCTTTGTTTTACATCAGTGAGGTAAAGCAATTAGTTTATATTAAGCTTTATGTAGATAGAGCGATTTATTTTATAAACTTTTCTGGCGGACTAAATTAAGACATTCTCCTTTCCGTATCATCGCTGTTGGCTCTCAGTTTATAAAGGGTTACAGAAAAATGTGTGATCCTCTCTAACTCATCCTCATCTCAGGATTGGCATTCTTTGTTGCAAAACGACGAAGTCGGATTTGATATATTTATTAATTTAAAAGATTTCTTTTATCTACTGACGTATCGAATCATAGATATTATTAAAATAAATCCGGCGATTACGTGACCGAGGTTGATGGATATTATTTTATAGGAATATTCCGTTATATGCTAGTTTGTCGGAGCTTAGTTGCGGCATATCGAATTTAGATTTTTTTAAATGCTGGTTAATTATTTCAGAATGATTGTATAAGATTTTCTATAGTACGAAGACTGGGTGGTTTAACAGATGAAGGCGACTGCTGAAGGAGTGCAACTGAGATAAAAGCGGACGAAATTTGATGATATCTGAACAATAGCAACATTTAAGAAAATACCCTTGCATGCCGATTTTTTAATTAATGAGAAAAAGAGTGGAACTGTTATCACACTTTGTAATGGCATGTTAGTAACTGCGTATATTTTTTAAGTGTAAAATTCGGTCGTAATAGCCGCATTTGACACATCGACATTGATTATAACGTCACTTCAATAGATATATCATCTCTCCGTCTAAAAGATGCGGCGAAAATGTGAGTCACAGAGAAAGTGAAGCTATCAAAAGAAAATTCCTGGAGTCAGATTTGACGCAAAGAACCAAAAGTCCACGACTATCGGTAACATAAGAATTGTCGCAGAAATACGAAATTCAACTTATCTTATATCCGAGTTTCGCTGAAGTTCTCATTGACTCATTAGTCATCAAAGCAACAAGAACTAAAACGACAGATACAAACTTAAGTTTGGGCCCATGATCTTCAGCATCTGAATGCAGGCTCCAACTTGCGAACAAGACCGACCGAATGCAGGTTTGAAACCTTCCTTCAGATAAAATTTTAAACTCGCCTTCGTAAGAGCGCATGAATGTCTCCACGGAGACCGTGCCACGCGAGGGAGTGGTGAGACTGGCGCCGGTGAGTATTACCATCTCTTCGAGGGTTATTTATCATTAGGGGAAGGTGTAGCAAAGGAAGTGGCTGGAAAAGACATTCCACCGCAACGGTGTCATCCTCCTCGGGTTCACAGAAATTCATTTACGCCTTAACCTCCCGCGCATTCCCGCAATGACCGAGAACCAGCAATCGCTACTATTGGACAAAATAATCAGACTTCGTTTTGCGATGATGAATATTTTTTATATTAATATAGCCGATGGTTTTGGAAGAGGTGAAAAATAAACGTCGGTGAAAATTCCAGTACGTCGCAGCATCATTTATGTCTGCTCAGAACCGAATAAATATGGCAGTAAACAAGCACATATTCCACCTTTATGAAGAACTCGGCGAAGAAGAGGGATATGTGCATCAGTGGACAGAAATAACTTTTAGCCTAGCGACGCAATAGTCGGAGTGCAGGCAGCGTCGCATCCATATGCATCTACGTCACATCGGCTTTATGAGGATGGATGGCGATGTGACTGAAAAGTAACCTGGCGACGTTCGGTGAATTCATTGTTAAAAAGAATCAAGACCGTCGGCAGCTACATTCGTCAAGTGGATTTCGTACCGGATCGCTGTGTTCACGGTGACATCAATGCCGATAGCCAGTCGTGAAAAATTTTAGTTTTTAAACTACACATTTCATACATAAATTTATCACACGACATTCTTATCTCAACTTCAATCGGGAAAGTCGTTTGTTTTAGTTCCGCGGGACTCTCTTTTTCCCGCGTAAGCTTATCTTCCCATCTCACTCCATTTATCGCACCTTCACTTCCTCGCACGCATTCCCTCTCTTACTCCATCCGCTTTCCATACTCATTGCATCGAAGCCTTTACCAAGGCAATTTCTGGTTCTACATCCAACTCTTACTTCAATTTCGTCGCAAGGCCTTCAACACGCGGAAGTTCTGCAATTCAAAGGACATTTCGCCAATTATTCCGTTATCTTTTCGACTGACATTCGAAACTGGACCGAGGGTCGAACATGTATTCGGGCGCCTTGCGCTTAATTGCAGTCCCGGTTGTCGAGTAGGTTTTTGAGTCAAAGGGAGATCAAGGGAAAATCAATCATAATTTACTTTTAGCATTTGTGAAAACCTGACCGACTGATTGATAGCTCTTCATGATTTTATTTTTTCTCGCGGTTTGTATTATTTTTAATAACTTTTATATTCGTTATATATATATTTATTTATTTATTTATTCAACCCCTTCATTAGGCGTAGCAACATTAATTTCTTCTTGAAAATTTCTCACTATTTAATAACTTTTACATTAACTGTGACAGTTATTGTTTCTTCATAAAAGTTGTTTATGAAAATATTTATAACCATTACTAGTTTTTCTTTAAGAGAACCCGTCAAAATATAATTGCTTGATCGGGATACGTTCCTTTTTATTACTTAAAAATCGTCATGCGTTTTATCGTCAACCGCGCGTCCCTTTTCTTCGAAATCGCGTCCCTTCTTCGTGCCTCCGATTACACAAACGGTTTAACAACAAACAAAAATGTCTAATTTTCGCACAACTCCGCGAACTCCTTTTCGATGGTTATCGTTGGGTAAAGGCAAGCCGCAAACTCGCCTTCGAATCATATCTTTGCGCCCTTGCTTAACGCCACCTTCGCTCCGAGCGAGCGTAATTACCTTTTACAAACTCGCCTACGCGTCGCGTTTTGTTTTCTTCAAAGTTTCGCCGACACACGGCGACCCAAATTTAAAACTCCGCTAATCGTCTCCTCCTGCCTCGACTAACCGACGTGGCGTTCCCAGATGCACTCTCCTCCCAAATCTTCATTACCCTTCTCCATTTATCCCATCTATATAAAAAAACTTCCAAACATCCGAACCCACCCACCCACACCCCTCATCTTCTCACGCCATGCCCTCAGCCCCACTTTCTCCGTCTTTCTCGCCCCCTCTCTCTCTCTCACTTTCTCTCTCCGTCCGTACCACTATCCCTTCCATGCGGCGGGGAAACTCTCTACCTCCCTTTCACTCTCGTCCTCCCACTCTCACTGCTGGCCACTCTTTCGTTTCCATTTCTGCTGAACGCGCACGCAGCCAAACCACCCTCATAGCTGCTCAACGACCCACTAAGTGATCCCTCTCCATCTCTCTCTCTAACCGTCAAACTTTTTCTAAACGTCACCCGGAAGAAATACGATTCGTTGATTGTAAGGATTAGAATCTCGGTTCTATCGGATATTTTTTTAAAGATTTATTTACCGAATAGAAAATCATAGCCGTTGTCATGGTATTATTTTGGTAGTACCGCGACCTATATTGATTAACTCTCAACGTTTATGTTAGTATGCTTCACCCTTAATCTATGAAAAAATATAGATATCTAGTAGCCGCGAATGACTTCAATTAAAATTTAGAATAATTTTGACGCCTTTCCTGAAATATGGTGTGTTACAATAAACTACTGATTGACTGGATACCGAATAAACGGAATTTCGATTGCCCGGAATTTTTAAAACTCATAAATTGGAAGTACTTAAACTTTTCTTCGAGAGTTTATCTTTACTATCTAATCATTTGCTTAGTTATTATTACATTTTTGAGTATTATGGTACTTGTAAATAGGGTCATCAATCAACCGGAATATCCGATTAACCGGAATAGGATCCGTTCCGAGACATCCGTAAATAGAAGTTTTTATCATCTTATATTCAGACTCGGCAGATATCTATCCATATCTATACCAGATATGATTTTAGTTGTCTTCCTGATAATTTCAGCCATCGTAATAAAATCAGATGATTCAGAAAAATTTTTCTCCTCGAAAGATACTCCAAAATAGGATTATCCTGTACGAATTTTCCGCTTGGAAAAACCTCGTATTTTTTATTGAGTTTGACGGGACGCGATCCCTCTCCGACTCGAAGACGCCCCCGAGAGCGCTCCGAATTTAGCCTCTTTGAATCCCATTCGCGATCCGGATCGACTTTGAATTTTCGCCTATCTATTTATACGCCCTCGTGTTTAGGCTGTTCCTCGGAGGGAAATAAAACTCGTAGGGAGAGAGAGAGAGAGAGTGGAGAGGGCCAAGGGGCCCGAGAAGGGAACCATCCGCTCACACTCGAGGAGCACCAGACGGAGCAGAAAGCTTTGCGGCTCATTTTTTTTTCAAATTGAGTCAAACGTTAACTCTCTATTTTTCTCGCTTAATTTCTTTCCCTTCCGAAGAGCGCGTCATAGCCGCGTTGAGAGTATTGGAGTCGATTGCGACGGAGAGCTAGCAACCAAAGAGTCGAGGGCCACGCCGTCCCGTTGCAAACTGGGTCAATTCCAAGGCTTCGCGAAGGTAACCTTAATCGCGTTCTTACCCGCCGTCCTGAATCGGTCCACAAGCAACAGAGTGGAGGATAACTCTCTCTCTCTCTCTCGTAGTATCTTTCTCTGGACTTATAAATCGGGAAAGAAAAGTATGATTCATCGATGAGACGCAACAAAAAAATCGCGGCTTTTCGGGTCGAAAAGGAGAGTGAGAAATGGCTGAGGAGGAAAACCCTCCACCTACTCACTTTTGTCTCGGTGAGGAATATCGTGGAATGGGAAAGAGGGAGAAGAAAATAGAGAGAGAGAAAGAGAGAGAAGACGCGCGCGCGCGTGTGTGTGTGTGGCTATTGCCTTAACCCGGTCTGCGAGGTTTAACCTACATACGAGGAACGCTCTCTTAAAACGGGCTCTGCGACGCGCGCGCGTGCGTGTGTATATGCATGCGCGTAAGGGGAGGGTGACCGTCACAACAGTATGGAAGGTCTCTCTCGACTCTAAATCTTTCCTCCTCTGTCTTTAATTCTTTTCCTACTTTTCCCATCTTCGCCTCCCGCCTTCTCTTTATTTATTATAAATAAGGCAGTCACTTGCGAACGTTACGTTCTTGAAACGCGTCGGGAAAAACTGCGTCGATCTAATCCGCGTTGGTGAAACCCGCCTTGGACAAGGCTTGTGTTTGTATCCTATTTTATTTATCTCTTTATACATCCCTTCCTTTACATCTCTCAGAATTTTAGATTTTTTCTCTTCCCCTTTCTATCTTCCCCTTTCTATCTTCCCCTTTCTATCTTCCCTTTTTCTCTCTTTCTCCCTTTCTTACGCTCACCATACCTTTGTCTCTCTCGCACTATCTCGATGATAGAGCGACTTCTTTGCAGTTTCCTGCATCGCAGTCCAGTTTTGATTTGTCCTCCCCTCCCCTCTCGCCATCCATAGATGACGGAGACCAGAGAGGTAAGGTGGGGTGGAAGGTGGGAGGACATATTATCGACGATTTCACTTTTTTTGAGTGTGAGCGTCGCTAAGGCGTGAAGTAACCCATCCAATGGGTAAGTAAAGGCATTGGGAGCATTTCCATCCCGTCTCTCTACTCGAAGCCCATCGCATGCACCGCCTACGCTATGAGGGAACTAACTATCTCTCTCACCTTCGACTGCGAAAGTGAGAAAGACTGCATTCACTTTTATCCTTCGTTCTTTTTTTACATCTCTCCGGCGCAAGCATTCTGGGTTCCTAAGAGGGAAGGGTGGTGGATGGTGATTTCTGGAGGCCCAGGGCTAAAACTCTTCAATGACCCTTAACATGACATAAATTACACAAAAGAGGGGCATTTTGATGGAAAGTCAGTTCTTTGAGTTATAATTACTGTTACTCGGATAATTAAAAAAAGATTATTTGGTTTTATATTCTTTGCTGAATGGAGCCCCTGGATCTCTGGGGCTCAAGGCTGCAAGCCTGTTAGCCCGTTCGTATATCCCGCCCCTGGGTGGAAGAGATCGGAAATTTCGTTTTTTCATACGCTGTTTTTTGACGTCCTCGGGAATGCTCGAGTGATTCTCGGAACTCCACGGCAAATTGTCGCGATACCGTTAAAAACTCCCGGGCAGGAAATTCATCCACGTCGTTTGCTTTCGGCTAAGATGGATTTTTAGAGGAAATCCAGCGGATAGCAAAGGTGAACATTGCGGTCGAATACTTTGAAAATATTTTTTGATCTTCACCTCCGAGACAATAACAAACTGAGATGAAAAAAATAAGTCCCTTTGGCAGCGCCGGGGACCGTTTCAGCGCGTTCCAGTTCCGTACGCGAAATCAGTTTTTTTTGCGTACGTCGTAAAAACCATTTAAAGGATTCTCGTTGCCTTAAAAATTAATCTGGCCAAAAAAACGATCACCTTAAATGTAAAAAAAAATTCGCTCGGCAAATGGCGTGGAGAAAAGCAGTCCCGCAAACTTTTATTACCACCCCAAAAAAATCTTTCGGAAGAGGTGAAAGAAACGAGGGATGAGAGAGAGTGGGTGGGCGATGATTTCGGGAAGTAAAAGTGGCGTTTATTAGGGGAGAGGCGGTAGGAGGAGGAGTCGACGAACCCGGTATCTCGGGTTAAAAATCCGTTCCGCGGGCTTAAGTAGGTGAGAGGATCCAGGAAGGGGCGGATGGATAGAGTATCGCCGTAAGAGGAGTGGAGGGGGGACGGCTAGTGCATGAGGGGAGGGTGGGAGCAGAGAGGGATGGCAGGTGGCGGCGGGGTCTCCTATAGCTGCAGTGCTAGCGACCTTCTCTCGCGCCCCTCCCCTCCGCCACCGCGCTTTCCCCTTCCCCCTCGCAGACACTCTCTCCTCCCCTCCTCTTTCTCTCTCTCTCTCCCTCTCTCAGCCGGGAAGGACTTTCCGCCACTCTCAGTTGTACGTCAGACTCGGTATAGAGTGATCGCGCGCGCGCTATTTCTCTCTCTTTTCCTCGCCCCGTACGGCTTCGCGCCGTTCAGTTTTTTCGGTTCCGCCTTACAGTCGGTCGGTCTCGACGGGCTCCGCTGGCGTCCGAACGCACCTAGGGGCACTCGGCATTTTTTTTGCGCAAGTTTTTTTCGGAAGAATATTTTCGGATCTCGTAACACGGAGAGAGAGAGAGATTTTTTTGTCCGCGAGTTTTATTTAACGATTTTTTTCGTCGTCGCCGTTACTTTGCGAAAACCGCGAGGCTTATTTATATTCGTTGATAATTAATCGTCCAGTTTTCGCGTCGTTTCGCCGGCGAACCTACCGCAATCGTCGTGCTGACTTTTGGTTGGATTTTCTTCGACGAGTGATCCTTTTACGGCTCTGCAAGTGAAATCATTCATCGGAAAACGGTCTCTTTTAACTCTGTGTGCTTTTTTTGTGGATAAACGTCGCCAATGTTTGTGCTCCTTAACGCCTGTGCATTTTTATTCGACGCCCTCAGACCAACGATACATATCGTCGAACACTTGAAGAGAGTTGCCTCTCGCGGAATTCCGAAGATTCCGGCGTGAACTTTTCGGATTACTTTCTTCGATTTTTCTCTCCTGGGATTTTCCGGATTCTTTTCGTCCCGCACCTCCTCCAGAGTGTCCTCGAGGATTTTGGAACGTGGAAAACCCTTCCGCCTTGCTTCTAGCCTGAAAAAAATATTCCAGAGTGTTTACGTCCCGAGAGCCGTTTCGAGTGGTCGCGAGGGCGTTGAGAAGATGTACTTGCTCCTGTTGGCCCTCACATTAGCATTCGTCGCCTGGATCGCCTTAACCTGCATTTGCATCCGCTGACGCCCAAATCGAGCGCCCAATCCCCTAACGCCCTAATAAAAATAAAAACAAGAAGACAACCCGAATTTCGGACGGAAACCAACCCTTGACCTCTGCCAAGCAAGAAGAGAAACGATATATTTCGGCGAAACATTTTTCGGGGATTAATTTTTATTCTCGCGCCGTCCGCTACGGTCGTCTTTTGTGTTTGTGTGCGTGTGTCCGAACGTGTCTGTGTATGTGTACGTGTGCCTAGGTGCCGCGTTAAGGAGCTTTCAGGGGGAATGGTCGAAATCCCTTTCTCCCGCTAAAAGGATTTCCTTACGTCTCGCGAAGAAAAAAATAAAGGAGGAGAGCGGTCAGTTGGGTGTCACTCGTTACAAGACGTCTCCTTTATCCTCCTCCTTCTCTCGCTGTGTGCTCCCTCTTTTGTTTGCGCGTGTTTTTTCCAGAGCCTCCCGAGGAGTGATTTTTTTTCGAGGAGGAAAGAGGAAAGAGAGGAAAAAATAAGGAAAGAAACCATTTCGGTGAGGTTCCAAAATATTTGGCAGTGATCGTCATCTTAAGTCTCTCTCGCCCTTTTTTAATCCGTTGGTGCTACAAAACACATCAACAAGTTGGCACCCTTTATGCTACGTTCTTCTTTTTTCGCTCATTGCCGTAAGGAAAGGGCATGGGATATTAGAAAAAAATTAAGATGATGTCGCCCTGATTTTTCCAAACAATTTATACCCGAGACATAAGTGGAGGTTTCATCAGGCAACTTGAATTCTTTTCAACGTACGGCTACCCTATGACAGTGTGATCTCTCGTGCTCAAAAGATCGTCCCTGACTCGGAGTGGATATTTTAATAAAATATTTTAAATTATCGTGTGATATTGTGAGTGTTTTACGTTCGGTGCGTCCGAGGGAAGTCCTCTCTTCGAGTGGATGAAAGGTCCGGCTCTGGTCCAGCTGGCCGCACTGCAGAATCGTCATGCCACGGAATCCTGAGTGAGTGGCTTGTTTTTTTCACTGGTTTGGCTTGGGACCTCCGAGCATCTATACACCCCTCTCCTCCCGTTCGTCCTCCGCCACCCTGCTAGCATATCCCGACGCGAAAAGAAAAAGGACCGAACGGCCTATTCCTTATTCGATTCCTCTTGGTCCTTACCCGCTGATCAGAGAGCGCGTATACTTATTTTCATTATGCAAACTTTGGACATCGGTCTTTAAAATTGAATTTATCTTATATTTTCATATTAAAAAGGATAGTTTTCTAATGAAACATAATAATGAATTTTAGGTGCTATTCACATTATAGGTGCAATTTAAAATATTCTACATATGTTATAAATTGTTATGAAATAATATTAGTTTTTGCCAACATTAATCGCTTATTCTACGCATAATAGGACATATTAATGGATTTAAAATTTTAATTTTCTAGTGCTGGTTAAATACATTAATTATTAATTATTAATTTAAAAATCGAATCGCAGGAAAACTATATGTTTCGATATTTTTATTTTACATTTTGTTACTGCCGATATAGAATTACCCGAATAATTATGTTTAGTATACACTGCCATATCCCATCCTATCTCGATAGATCTACTGAGCAGTTTGCGTGAAATTCGAAAGGTGAATTTACGAGTAGTCTACGACAGTAGCTATGTTTCTAGTTAAGTTGTAAATGAACCCTTCTTAGTCGAGCGTAGTATTTAATGTTTCAACCATCGATGTATCGCGTGTATCTTTTAAAAACGTCAACATTTCTAGTACAAAGCATTTGTGTTGTGTTCACGATGGAAGAAGTGAGCAAAATGCACATGTTGATCACGGAGAACTAAATGAATTGCGAGTCATGCATCCTATTGTAATGCGAAGCCGTACATTGTTCTCGGTAATGTCGTTGCTAGTGCTTATTTGCAGGATCTTTGGGTGTCCCTGTTTCGTTAAAGAGAACACGAGCAGTGATAATACAGATTCCGACATAGGGTATATGCTTTTTCCTATCGATAGTAGAATAAATAAGACTACCGCAAAATACATCAACAAATTTGTCAAAACACTATCATAGTGTTTTTTCTTTAAAACACAGCAACATATTTGTCAGAATACTATCACAAATGGTGTTTTTTCTTTGACATGCATGCACAACTCTGATGTAACTTGTCTTTTTTCTTCTCCACCAAGGTACACCCAACAAGTAAATGTCAGGGTATAACAATACATGAACTCTAACAAATGAGGTGGAATTGGAAGAACAAAAATTTCTTTATAAGCTAAGTTCGAGGTCGAGAACTCTGATGTTGTTTGCGAGTAGCGCTCGAGTGAAAAGAGAGTAAAAGTACTAATACGTTCCTAATAATCAGATCACTTACTTTATTCTCCGAGAACCGAAGGACAAAACGGTGGCGAACCTTGGAGCGCGAAAGCCGTATTGCTCATTCTACAGGGCTTCAGCGAGTGCCCTTTGCCCATAATGCTTCTAATTGGAGATTTGAGGTACGCAAGCGTTTAGCAAGCTCTATCGCTAATCTCCATTTTCAGTTCGAGAGAAAGAGAGATAGGGGGATAATCGTCTTTATTCGAGGGAAATTTATACCATAAGGGTCCACTCTTAAATTTAACCCTTCGTCAATGATAGGAATAATAGAAATTGTAACAATAAACAGTATATAAAACAATGAAACTAATAAAATATAAATATCATATATATATATATATATATATATATATATATATATATATACATATTAGAACCGTTTTCGTAACGGAAGTTTTCATTTATTGAGATCAGTCGCGGGAGTTACGGTACGTTATAGTAACGCGTATATTACGATTTTTATTTATTTACACCATAAAACACGTTTTAAAATTTATATGTGCAGTAATTGTTTGCCAGAAATATATCCTATCATTCATCTATTCTTATGTGAAATTCGTTCTCATTTGTCATGTGTTTAAGTAACGGGGTATTTTTCAGGAACGCATCAACAGCATTAAACGAAGGATTCCTGTACTGTACATCTACTACACGTACTATACTACTATTATGAGTATTTCCTGTACTTTACCGCGTAGATTTTCCTTTATGTTTGTGAACTTACAGTCCAATAACCTTCGGCCAGGTACCAGTTGATCCAATATAACATTGTTCATATGGTTTTTTAATATTCGCATAACGACGTTTCGCATAAGGACACTTTTTCATGGAACGAATTAACGTCGTTTTGCTGCATAGAAGAAACAATAATCAGAATTCAGACTGAAAAATCATAGGTAAAACGATGGTTAAATTGTAAACATACGATGTATGTATGTATGTATGTAAGTGCGTATGTAAGTACATGAGGACATATACATAAAAGAGATGAAGATAAGGAGAGGCAAGACATTTCCATTTCAATAGGGTCATTGAGGATTTTTACTTATCCCTCCGAATCCGCGGTTCGTTTGGCTTCTCGGCTAATATAAGAAGAAAATTTTTTCAATTTTCCACCAGAAACAAAATTTAGCGGCGTCGACGCAAAAAACAGGGTTTCTTTTTCTGGAACGTTTCTATCTGAATTTTGGACGCCCAAAGAATCGCCCGAGCGGAAATCCAAAATGTGGGAAAAAGAAAAAAAGGTGAAAATCCTAGGAGGCAGCGAGTGGATGTTATGAGCTTTCGGTAGCTATAGTGGCGACAAGAAACAAAAGTCGGGGAAAGAATTAAGGGAGTCGTTGGATACGCTCACAACAATGACGGGAGAGAATGTTTGCTCGGAAGAAAGGGAAAGAGTGGGAGGGGGCGTGGGGAGGAGCTCTTTATTTCGTCCGTTGACGGTAAAATGTCCCACGCTTTCATATTTCTGTCTCCGAAGACGTGGGATTCGGCGGATATTTAAGACAACTACGCAGAAGAGGAAGGATAATTTCGGGAATTCGATACGGATTCGGCTGCTTTAAACATCCGATCCCTGGTTAAAGTTTTCTGAACTCTTTTTTATTATTCACGTCACGAATCTCGTAAATGTTACGGATTTATCATCTCGGTTTCTTATATTGTAGTTTTGTTTGTCTTAACCTCATGATGCTTCAGTTTTGGAAAATATTCAAAGTTTTCTAAGAAATCTCAGGCGTCTTTCCCTAATTGTCTCACTTATTGAAGAGGACACCTTACGACCCACGTAATTTAATGATTTCCATTAAATTATTCCGAGAATTAAAAGTCTAAATAGATTTTTTTTAATCTGGTAGGTTTAATCAAGCGTAGTAAAATAATATCTCGACCGTACTACTTGGCATTTCGCTTCTGGCATTATGATCTTATTGTTTTAAGTTCTCCCAATATCGACTTCAAAGCCATGAAGCTATGGAATGAAATAGTATGAATATCTTCAAGTTCACGATTTACTCTATCGCTGATAGAAAACGCACTTTCTTTAGAATATAGTCTCAACTTTATCGTAACTTTTGGTGGAATTTTTTATAATTCACATCTCCAATCGAAATCATCGTAACAGAGAACTTTCCATTTTTTATACTCCTATAAATCGATTTCAATGAAAAGGCATCCCTTTTAAAACTTTAACTTTTTTAATTACCTCTAGGCACGAAAAATAGCGAAGTCTTATCAAAATATTATCACAATAACCGGTTACATTTTACCGGAGTTTTTAAGGCGAAGGGTCGGCAGGAGGAAGAGGAAGGCGGTTTCTTTTGACCATATCGTAAATTCAGCGACGTTGCATTTCTCCTCCATAAAATGCGACCGCACGATCCCCTCCGGCTATCAAATCCTTAAAGAGCAATGGGCGCTCAACAGGTGCGAGAGAGCGTGAGAAGAGGGGAAGCATTATAGCCCAGCGCATACCGTGTCTTCTCTATACGCCTTCGGAACTTGCTCAGAAGAACTTTCGGGTGTATATGAGCGTGTGTTTGTCCGCCTTTTGTGTCCTGAAAGGAGATTGGAGAGGGACATATAAGTATACGGAGAGAATAAGAATAAGTGAGAGTCGGTCGTCTCCAAGCTTAGTTATATAGGAAACCATTTCCATATTTTTTATTAAAGTTCGTTAGAGGCGTCGCGAGTAAATCCTTTTCGATCGATATAAGCGGCGGATCAGAGCATTCCCATTCGCTCTGCTTGCCATATCTCTCTCTCTCTCTCTCTATCGCTTTTCCTCACTCTCCCACCTCGTGAGCTCATTTCGGAATGATTTCGATGTTGTCCGAATTAGGCTGTGCGATATTGTTTTTCACCTCGAGTGAATTTGCAATACTTCTCACACTTTTTATCGCGGATTTGTTTTTTTTTCGGTTCCATGATAATTTTGGAGTGGAGATGGTAATAGAGAACCGAGTCTTTTATGTGGGAAGGAAAAAGTCTTGATATAAGTATCTTTCTGTCCCCCTCCCCCCTTATTTACTACTGTTCAGAGAATAGACACGACAAGTATAATTATAGTTGACACGACCCTATTGATATCTTAAGATGATCACTTTATTCGAATATTTTTCTACCATTTTCTCTCTCTCTCTCTCTCTCACAAAGGCTGCAATTTGCTCGATATTTATCGTATGCTTCCAAGGCGATCGGCTGTCATTGGAAAACAACCACAGGGCGGGTTTACTTCAAGGGCTCGGTTCGTTAGGGAACCTTCGAAACGATTAATCGACCGTAACGATGATAGACTGGTGCACTCAGTGCTAAGCGGAGACAACATAATGCATACATTTATTTCTAAAAGGCTAAGTAAATCGTTAAGGAGGTAATAACGGCTCGTCAAGAAATAAATGGAAGTTGGCATGCGATCGGAAAGTAAGTCAGTGACACCGCTGTAAAGTTTTTTTAAAAAGCATAAAGTTGGTATTCATGATGTGGGGGTCATTAATTCGTATCGCCCGTCGATGGAGAAGGACGTAGACGCAAAATATCGAGGATTTTAAATAAATCTACGGAGTGCCATTTACATCTGTAACGTAACCCGCGGTATAATTGTCCTCTCAAATAAATTAATCTTTAAAGTTCTCTCCCAAGCTAATAAAAAGGAAATCCTAACGAGACATGTGGTCGCCGTTTTCTCGTAATTCTTTGATTGCGTAATTTTATCCAAATCCGCGAAAACACACATTTGACGGATCTCGCTAAAGGGTTTAATTCCTTGCACTGAGCCAAACTTACAATGCTTAAGGACGGATCAGCGAAAGGTTATGCAGAGAAAATTGCATGGTTATGCACTTTTTTATCCAATAAACTTCCGACCGGTGAAGTCCTAGGTAAACACTTTAGGCGCCGGATGCATCTCCTTCGAAAGAAAAAAATCTATATAGTAATGTCGACGGAAGAAGCGGAGCATGCATTTCAAGCACGCAATACTTATGTAATCTTTTTGTCGCTCCGAGAAGCTCAACAAGCGAGAGGGCGAAAGAAGGAAGAGAAGGGTTCTTGTGCGCCCATCGTTTCGGTTCAAGAGTTAGGTTCGAGTTCAAGATGCAAAATGGGTCGTTTTAGCCGATATTATCGTCTTCCACTCTGGTAAATTATACACGGTAGCTCGTAAGTCTCTGAGCAACGCCGTCGAACAATTCTTGGCGTGCCTTTGCTTGACCTCGTAATTTCCCAAGTACAAGGCCCGCGTCTTCTTCGTCCGTATCGCACGCGTTGCGCGGCGGTTTTTCGTGACCATGGACATTACCAACGATTCGCCCTGGATGCTTGTTTGTTCGCGCGCGTGCGTGTGGTCTTATACGTTCTCTCTATTTTCTCTCTCCCTCTCTCTCTCTCTCTCTCACTAGCCGCCACCCGTGAACAGTTTCCCTTAGCGGGCTACCCGCAGGTGTGGAAGCGTCGCAGTCGACGCGTTCTTGACCCAAAAGCAGGAGGGCCCGTGTGTAGCGCCAAAGGGGGTCTCGGCGGGCGGGGGCAGTGAGATAGAGGAAGGGGTGACCGGCGAGGAGGAAGGACGAGAAGAAAAATAAATGATTCGGGGTCCATTCACGGCCATGGTTACGTCAGAGTGTCGCAAGAGTTTTTGAGATGGGTGATTTCATCACGAAAAAATTGCGTGTCATCTGTATCTGATTTGACCGTCCGGTCGTAAAATACCTGCGAGAATTTTTCGGGAGTTCCTCTGCCAACGCGCGGAATTTTTGTTGTCGGAATTGGGATTGATTATGCATAAGACATGTAAAGGGTAAAAAATAATATCTAAGTCTCTTGGGGTAGATGATACATTTCGGCCGTTTATTTAACGATAGATTCAGCAAAAGGTAAGGATGTTGAAAAAGATGGGCTCTAATTGCCGTGAATTAGAGTTAATCTTTTTCGACATTATCATATTAATCAACCATTTTTTTAATTCGTAAAGACACAATCTGGCGTCCATGCGTAGTCACCATAAATTATTGAAAAAAACTACGCTCTTTGCGAATAAAGAATTGTAATTTGCGGATAAAAAGTGTTTTGGAATCCCGTGGAATTAGCGACAAAGGCCTTCGCGATCGCGATGATAGCTTATTTCACGGTAGAAACAAATGACCTAGATCTATGTAAGCGTAACGGAAATAATGGCGCTTTCAAGACCGCGTACGGTTAAAAAAGCGATGTCTTTTTACTGTGAATATTTCTAGATGTTAACTCGTAAATACTTTGGGCCATGACAAGACTCTCTGCCAAGTTCCTGCTTTTTCTATGCAAATTTTGAAACCAGCTGACCTCTGCAATGCCATATAGGCGAATTTGTGGTAGAAATCCACCGCGTACCGTTCAAAATATTTATGCAGTTTGGACAACTGTATAGTTGGGTAGATGTGAACTTACAAAAACACGCAGAAAACACCCACCTAAGTTTAAAAAACTATAATTTACTCTGGCGTGCGAGTAAATATTTAATTTCTCAAACACGACGGCTGTCATCTGTTTAAAATCACATCGGGTTCCTTGGGCTATAAAGTAAATTAGGGACAACTTAAAACATCGCTCCGGAAATTACATCGGGTTTGTTTTTTAAATACTTTTCGCCTCCGGTGGAGTAAAAAAATGGAAGATTGCGTTCAGCTTTATTTCTCTCTCTCTCTCTCTCTCTCTCTCTCTCTCTCTCTCTCTCTCTCTCTCTCTCTTTCTCTCGGTAACCTTCGTAAAACAATTTTTTCGTCTCGCGTGAACCGGGCGTCACGAATTCCTTTTCTTTTTTGCCACTTTTACTTTTGAGGCGTAAGGGGCTGTTCGCTGAGGTTTTGTGCGAGGGAGAACGATTCGTCATTGGATGCCATTTCCACGGTTCGGCCTCGTGGAAGGATGAAACGGTAATGGCCAACCGTCCCCTCCTCCTCCTTTATAAGGAGACTCGTCCTTTTCCCCATCGAGCGAGAGATGGAGAGTAAGAGAGAGAGAGAGAGAGGCCCTCAATGTTCGCGCGGTGTCCTCGTACTTTAACAACGTCGTTTCGATTCCTTTCATGCGACCTCCGGGTTTCGTTCCTCTTCTGTTTTTTCCACGCCCTTCGTTTCGTGCTCGTTTCGTTTTCGCCGGAATAAAAGAAAGAATCCATCGAAAAAATCCCGGTGGTCTCGATAGCTCGCGTAAGGAATCGGTCGATACGTTTCGATTTAGAGTATTCGGAATCCGAACTCGCGTTTTCTAGAGTGCGAGGATGTCACCGCTGCGGCGGTGCCGTCGGGCTAGCAACCAGCAAAGGTGTGTCGGCACCACTTTTTGCCGAGGTCGATTTCGAATTTTCCTTCGGCCGTAAATAAGGGTGATTCACGACAAAGGGCCATCGAAAGCGAGCGGTTCGTTTTTGCCTCTCGTATTATTAACTTCCCGCTCTCTTTTTTCCTCTCTTTCCCATCCATTCCCGATATGCGCCAACCCTGCGCTTTTTTTTGCCCGGCAGGCTACGAAAAGTGAAGGGTGTTTCTTTGGAGTTAATAAAGGAATACAGCGAAAGTGCTCCCGTTTGCAAAAGAAATGACTCGGGGGAGATCCGATGCGAGTTATCGAATCTCACGTCTCCGTTGCCCTAACCGAGGATGGAGGCCCAATATAAGGATTAAGGCGATACCGGTTAAATATCGCGAGGGTTTGCTTTCGGCACTAAAGGCAGCCGCGTTTTGTTTTTCGCGTAGGATTCAAAGTCATTGGACCGTAAACGATTCGTGGGAAAAAAGCTGTTCCTCGGTCGATTGTTAACTTACGGTCGCGACCGATTCGAAACTTCCATTGTCTCAGTTTTGTCGATTTAATCGAATTTGGAAAGGATAATTTAATTCTTTATCTGGAGGTGGAGAATTCTTTTTTCCGTCGTTTTATAGAATCGATCAAATCTATCCGATTTTATCTCCTGTCGGGAAACGCGAATTTATAACTCGTCTCCTTTTAGAATTGATCGCCTCAAGCCTCACAAGTCAACCGTCGTGATTTGCTCGGCTCCCAAAATGGCACATTTCATTATTTCGGAGAGTTTCTACGCCCCTTTATGAGTCGTTCCGCTGCGGAACAATTGTTGCGCGGTCGCGTACGCGTCACTGTCCTCCTCCGCCACCCCCTAGCGCACTTTTTCCGTCGCGCCTATAGACGGTCGCTCACTCGCGCCTCCGATTAGATTACCATCCCCTTTTCGGTCTTCTATTCCCATCTCTTCCTTTTACCATCTGTTATTTTCTAGCCTCGCCATCTTTTCTCTCCTATTTGATCTTCCCACTCGATCCGATATTTATGGCCCCTCTTCCTTCTCGCCCCGTCCGAACTCGCTCTTTATTCCCTTACCCTGCCTCATTTTGCATCTATAGACTTGCACCTGCCCCGAGACTCGCCCACGCCTCAAATTCCCGCTCTGCTCCTTTTGAGCTCTCTTTCTCTCCCGCTCCCTCGCCTCAGGGTGTCCTTAGATCGTGCCTCGTGTCTCTATCTCGTTCCATTTCTCGCTTTTCTTTGAGTTTCTCTATAATCGAATCTTTTATCGAGAATAATCGCCGATTCCCGTTCCCCCCGTTGTCTTTCGGCTCCTCTTTTCCGTTTTTCAGATCGTTTCCCTTTCGTCGTAGATGTTGCCGAGAAGGCAGGGATCGAGAGGTCGGAAGTTCCATAAACGAAGAATTTGTTCATTTTTATTTAAGAGGCCCTAAACGTATTCTTTCGGGCTATCGCTCCGTAAACCAACGCAATGTTGAAGAGACGTCGCTTGATCGCTCGCGCATGTTCTTGGGTAAACATATAAAGGATTTTTTTTCGAATTAGGTTCGGAATATTTTCCCGCTTCGAATGAAGGTAGATCGAAGTCAGATTGGAAGCGGTTATTTTTTTACTCACCTTTTTTATAACGGTAGCATAAACATTTTATCGGTACGCAATGAATTAATGCGGGTGAAAATTGTTCGAATGAAAAATTATCATTTTATTTGGGAAGTTTTCCGCCGAGGAAATAAACCTCGAAATTATACCTGAATGGAAGCATCTTTAGATGTTTTTTCCAGTGACAAAGATTCACAAATCCCCCAGGATGCTCAATCTGACCAAACCAGATATTTTTGGCTTCCATTGAACATATTGCATTCGTTGTTTATTTGCCATTTAATATGTGGTTATCATTCAAGGTGTTTACTTGATCTCCAATAGAGATAAGGGATATTACAATACGAAGAATCCATCAGTGTGCCGATGATAACACGCTCAATGGGCACAGTAAATAGGTTTATGTGTACTTATGCCAGAGGGGAGGCGAACTCTACCACGATTGTTTTACCCCTTCGTGATGAAAATTGAAAAATTTACGATCGGAGAAGATAATTTCTAATTTGTTTACTTAGAAATTGATATTTTCAATACCCGCACTTCATCGCCATTAAAACCACGACTTACCGAGGATGATCATCCTTTAACGACTATAATCTTTTCTCCCATTCTTCGTTTTCCCGTTGCTTACAGACGATTAGCGAGGAGAGATTTCTGCGAACTCAATTAGGTTCGTACGTAATATCGCATCGACGAGGCGTCATCTTCACGGTCGATTATCATTCGAAGATCAAGCATCACACTTTTTTACGGCACATCCCACAGCTCATCCTTCAGGGCGTCTCCACCCCTTCCTCCCACTCCTTTCCATCATTACGCCCGTGTCAAAGTGCACGCCCTCCGAACTCCTCCAACGACCGCAACCATTTTCACCTCACCGTAACCCCCTCACCTTTCCTCCCCACCCTCTCCCCATCACCTCACTTCACCCTCTCTCTCTCTTAAACCCTCTCCTCTCGCATCAACCTTCCCCGAAGCAGTACGAGTGGTTATCCCTGAGAAGCAATGGTTGGACATATCCGTCCTTGCGGCCTTACTCCGTAACCTTCTTCCTCTTTATCTTCGTACAGCTCTAATACAACCTCACTCCACTCCTCCTTCCTCCATATGCCCTCTTCTCGTACCTCCTCGATGCCGTTTCCTTGGGCATTTTTTCTCCTCCCTCCCTCGTCTTTCACGTGCCTTACTCACCCATCTACTCTTTTTTTCCCGCCTGTCATGCCATTCCGTCGAAGGCTTTTCGTTCCCTTGATGCAACGTTTCGAAGAATCGGGGGAAAATGATTTCAAAATACGACCCTTAGGAATCGCATTTGTCGTTTGATGGAATGAATTCCAATATCCCATCTATAAAGAAACGGATCAAGTCTTCGGGTGAGGTTGTAAAGGTCTTATTCGATATTTGTAGCATCCATTTTTCTTACTTTGGAAGTCAATCGGTTGCTAGCTCGATTGCGTACAAGTTACGGTACAATGGTATTAATATCATAAAATACAGTGGTGAATGGTAAACATCATCAACATGGACGGGTAATTCCAATAAATTTTCCACTTTACGCCCTACCGGTTTTATTTTTTGTCTGCCTAGTAATTGTTTAGACGCGAATCTGACGGCAAGCAATTTAAAAAAATATTTGTTGGTTTTTCGTCACTTCTATCTAATACCTCTTACGTAAAAACTGGCTCAATGTATTCTACATCGGAGGTATCGGTTATAGCAAAGAAAAGTTACGTTTTTTTCATCAGATTTCTTCCTCGCTCAAGAATGATGGCATAAGTAAACAAAACGCTTCACCGAATGAAATGACAACCGTTTGACAGCCTTCCATCGTAACCCGCTTTAATGCTAAGACGTGGCCTTTTTGCATTCACACTTATGCATGATGTGGTCTCACGCGCTGTGGGATTTTTTTACGCTTATCGATCCCCATCTTTCAGCGCGGGTGGGTTCCGCTTTTTCCTCGCCACCTCGAGAGCGTGCCTCCTTCCGCACTTTTTATGCGGTGTGATCAAAGCGCCGTCCGTGCCAAAGCATATCTCTTTAAAACCTTCCCTTCTTATTCTCAGCGATGGGCTCATTTATTCCTCACATTCGACAGTAATAATTAGGATATTAAAAGGAAATATTATTATGTCTTTGTTAAATTAAACCAAGACAAGAGTCAAGACCTCTCGCATCGGCATATTAACCCGTCGAAAACTCCATCAAATAACTTCTCACGTGCCGATCGATTCCGTAACCATCCGTCCGTGAAAGCAAATGAAACAACCGGACCAATTTCGGAGCCCAACCTGACAGGGATATAAGCTTTTATATGTATGATAAACTAATTCGTTGACTCATCCGTCCGCCTGCGTCATCATCGTCGCCAATGAAGTGACCATGGGAACTGATATATGTTGGGCGTCCGACGTTTTCTAATGTGCGATAGAAAACGGAGGTTGGGGGAGAGAGGGAAGGGAAGAGAGGGGCGGGAAGTGCGAGGCGGGGCGTGGTGAGGGAATAGAGAAAAGGGCGGGGAGAAATGCGTGTCTCATTTCCACGCGACACTCTTAAGGAGACAAGAGTTGCGATGAATATCACACATCCCGCACCCTCTCTTCTCTTCCGACACGCCCTTTAACCCTCTTCATCCACGGCCGCTGTCCCCGGCGCCAGACCGTGCACCTACGCGTCCGCGTAAACTATCCTCCACAATACCCTGACCCGCCTGTTAGTCTCCTCTCCCTCATCCTCCCGCTCTCGTGCGTTTTCTCCTTGAATAGTTGGCCATTCAAAGTTGCGAAAACGGATTACATCCAGCTCTGCGAGTGACCCAAAATTGAGTTTGTGTACAATTTTTCAATTTACCGAAAAATGACTAAACTGTCCCTAAGTGAATAGCAGTCGTTCGGTTTAAGACGAGTCCGCGACTGAGTTTTCTTGGCAGAATTAAAAATAATTTTAACGACGCATCATTACAGAATTTCGTATTTGGAGGGCTCCTATAGTATATGCCTGTGTTCGGTCGATTCTGGACGGTTATGTTAAACTGCATTTATACTTTTACATTGAATGAAAACTTACTTTTAAAAAATTTACGGTGAGTGCTCACTGGGTTTCCTCATCCCAACACCTTGTTGACATCCATATATCTATTTTACCTTTCCTTTTCCGTAGGTTGTTATATATATATATATATATATATATATATATAACAACTTACGGAAAAGGAAAGGTAAAATGAATATATGGATGTCAACAAGGTGTTGGGATGAGGAAACCCAGTGAGCACTCACCAATCAGACGACTTCAGGTTGGCGAGGCTCCGGGGATGTCGAAGCGACACACGTAAAATAACACAAAAACACAGAAACATCACAAACGTAAAGCTTTCGGAACTACTCCTTCTTCAGCTACAGAGAGAGAACTCCTCATCCCAACACCTTGTTGACATCCATATATATATATATATATATATATATATTAACTAAAGGAAAAGAAAAGGTAGTGATGAGGGTGGCAACAAGGTGTTGAGGGAAGCCCAGCGGACACTTACCAAGTTGAGGACCAAGCTGGCAGGCTGCTGGGGGCGTCGAAGAGACACGTGAAACACACGAACACAAAAAGACAAAAAAACACACGCAAGCTTATCGGGCCTATGCCCTTCTTCAGCGAAAGAGTATCTGCAAGATATATATATATATATACCTTATGATGATATATATATATGTATATATATATATATATATATATATATATATATATATTCCCTTTTATTACGCAATGGTAGACTCATTCTGGTAAAATTGTAGCTTTCTTCTGATTCACGTGTGTCCCACTTGGGGATACATTCCGATGAAACAGTTTTGTTTTTCCTTTAAAAAACGCGTCCGCTTAATGAGACTTTTTTCATATTCGGCACCAATTGGAATTCTGGTGCACGAAAACATTTGCCACGCGAAATCAAAAACTCAAGAACGAAATTTAAAATAATAAGACATTTTTCCTCCTTTTAGAGGGATTGAAATGGCTTTTTTATTTTTCTCTCTCTCTCTCTTCCCCTCGAGTTGTCGTGCGCTTTCGACGCCAATTTTCCGCAGCAATTCGAGTTCAATAAGATCGAAAACGAGCGCTTTCAACCGACCGTACGAAAATAAAGGGGAAAAAATAATATAAAAATTAAAAGCATAAACCATTCCCGCCGAAATACCGAAAATGTGTGTGTGTGTGTGTGTGTGTGTGTGTGTGTGTGTACGCGCGCGTTGAAAAAAGTTCAAAACGGCTGTTTTGAAATTCGGAATTTGGGTCACGAGACTACCGGCGCTTGGTGATACTCTCCCGACATCGCCTACGTCGAGGGAAGAAAAACGGTTACCCCCTTCCTCCCCTCAAACGTACGGCAGACGCCGCTAGCTTATTTTACTCGTTTCGTTTTTTCCCCGGCCCTATGTGAGGCGCTAGCGAAAATATTCGGTCGTTCCTTTTATTTATCCTTCTCCGGATCGCGATCCTCAAGGATAAAATAAATTTGCTCAAAACTCCCTCTTCCTCGACTCAAAAACTCTCTATTTTTAATGCCCAGCGGGAAAACGTTAAATAAATAAAAGGGCGCGGGGGAGGGAGGGGAATCCTCGTGCGCGGAGCCAGACGCTTCCAGCAACTCTTTCCGTCATGCATCCTTTTTAGCCACTACACACGCAGCGAGGAAAGGAGAGGTATAGGTTGAAGTTTTTTTATTTCACGCCCTTCCTCCTCCCCCACCCGTCCTTTCTCTCTCTCTCTTTCGATTCCGCACGCTTCGACATTAAACCTGACCCACCTACCGCTTGTCCCCCACCTAGTTTTATCTCCCCACACCTCTTTCCACTCTGCCACCTCTTGCACACACACATACACACCCCTTGTACTCCCACCACCTGACCTTCCTCCTACTGACCTACTTTTCAGTCGGCCACGGTTCAAACCCCTTCTTCAATTCTCTCACACCCTCTCTCTCTCACACACTTCATCGCCTTCTTCAATTCCCTTTCTTTCGTCTTCGCTCCCTCTCTTACCCCCCTCTCTCTCTCTCTCTCTCTCTCTCTCTCTCTCTCTCTCTCTCTCTCTCTCTCTCTCTCTCGTTCGCTCCCTCTAATCAACGCCGCCCTTCTCTACGGTTTGTTATGCACTCGCCTCCTTCGCTTTTATTTCAATATTTTTATTGCCCTTCGACAGGCAACGCACGATGCCCAGCTTCCCTGTCTACTCCCGGCTGTATTTCTCTCTCTCTCTCTCTATCTCTTTTATTCCATTTTTAATGTTCTATCGCTCGCCACCTTTCTGCCCGCCGCCTTCTTCGTTGATTGCGTGCGCTCCACTGCTGATTTCTTCATTCATTACCTACCTCTGCGGAGTCTCTGGCTTTTTATAACAATGGCTTCTTTCTCTCGTCCTCGGTGTGCTTAGCGGGAAAAAATGCGGACCGTCGAAACTGGGGGAAACGCGTATTTCTTTCTTATCACGTATTTGGTCAAGCGTTGAAAAAAAACCGCGCGAAATCGATCTCTCGGAAAGGCTTAAATTTGACGATTCCAGAGTCTGTAGTGTTGATTTAATGGTAAAAAGTTATCTTTATTTATATTCGAAACGATCCCGCATCGGAAAAATACTTTACTTTGGGTTCGCTAAGGTTTTTCCCTCATTTTTCCTCTTGTGTTTATTTCTCCCTTGGAGTTGGTTTATAGTACGTACATAGTGAAAAAAGATATAGGTTCGGCGTCACTGCAGAGAACAAGAAGTGTCATTTACTCTGTTCTCGACCCGCGTCTTATTCAAATATCGCCACCACGACGGATCTCTAAACCGACAGGGTCTCGTGTTCGAAACTTTCTCGGCGCGCTTTTCCTCCACTCCATAGCTCTCTAACGACATCCACACCGGCGGGGGAAAGTAATGAACGTACGAGCTCCAGGTTATCGATCATCGATCCGCGCTCACTTTCTTATCTGGTCCTCTCTCTCTCTCTCTCCCTCAGCACGACCCGTCGTCTAAACCTCATCCATTTTCCATCCCTAATCTCACTCCTCCATTCCTTGCGGCGCTGGTTTATGAGTAAACATAGGAAACGAACCCGTCTTCTTGCACCACCCTCCTACCTCCAAAAAAATCAACGCGTCCTTGTGCGCGCAAAGAGGAGACTTAGCGTGGGAGTGTTAAAGTTTACGTTTTTGGGGCGAAGGCGAGGAAGAGGAGGAAAGCGGAGGAAATAGATAAACAGAGGGGGAGAAACGGATACGATATCAATACGCCACGAATAATACAGAGAGACGTATTTATACTATGAGAGATATAGGATAGATATGGCGTAAGGATATGAGTAATAAGAGAGAGAGGCCGACTGGAGAGGGTGAGGGAAGAACAGATGCTGGCAAGGTCCGACATATTTTAACGATCGACAGAACACGCCCTGTGTAAGCGTCTGTTTTGCTCTCTCGCACGCTCATGCGTGTGGGGGAGAGAATCTCAGAGATAAGTTTAGATGTCCTATAATGGAAAAGGGAATTAATTTGTTCTAGTAGAGCCGGGATTACATCCCTTTCCATACATTCATGTTCTCTTTTATTTCTCCTCATCTATGTCTCTAAAGAAGGCGATTAAGAAAAGCGGACGCATGAATCCATTAAAGATTCACGACGCAGCAAAATATTCCGATCAGGTTCCCAGAAAAGAAAGGGAAAATAAACATCGGAAGGGTCGGCTTTCGAAATTAATGTCCGTTTCCACTTCGGAAAACGGAGGATCGTAAATTCGTTTTCCATCCTAACCCCTATATGCTCGTTAAGGGGGCGAGCACAGAATCGACCTCGAGGTTCGTCAATACTTCCGACGGATAGGGGCTTCGAGTCAACTCTTTTTTTCGGGCGTCATGTCGTGACGCAAATCGACAGATAAACGTATTTGGGAAAAAACTCGGTCCTAGCGTGTAATAGGCGAAACCTTTTTTTTTAACCTTCATGACGTGGTGAAGCCATTGAACGTTCCTCTTCGGACGTTATGAGGCAGAGCTCGAACGAGTTAAATAAACACGTTAGCAACAGCCTCGTTTGGATTTCAATGCCGCATTTGTGAGAACCTATGGCGTACTTTATATTTTCCCTTTCCGTGCCTCGCAAGGTGGGAATCGGCTCGGAGTCGACCGTGAAAAATGTCGGATTTGTTAAACTTGAATCGAGGAGAATGCTAAAATGTCGCAATAGATTAGTGGAAATTAGGGAATAGGAACGCTAGAGGGCATATTAGAATTAATAACCTCGCATTTGTCGATATTATATCCGCCCAACTTTGACAAACGTAGAGATTAAATGATGAGGGCTTACGGACGGATATCCCATCCTGGAGCTCGAGACTAAGTAATTTTCGATTCAACGCTTAGCGAAGAAAATTCGTTCGTTCGTTCGAGAGAGTTCGAAATTGCGACGGTACCCAGAATGGTTGCGATCCAATTAGAAATTTCTTCAGACAAAATCCTACCTCCACGGGTGGTCGAACTCGGTTCCACAGTTCCGAATCCGAGAGGGGGGATTTCTAGGAAGGAGGGCAACGGGAATCCTTTTCCGGGAAATTCTCCTCGGAGTCAGTCGCCATCATCGCTGCGCACTGCGCCTCAGGGTAGTAATTGAATTTTTTCTCCACGCCATTCCCCTTCCTTCCTCTCTGCCCCATATTCGGCGTCATCTGTCGACGATGTCGCCTCTTTCATTTTGGCGAGAATTTTCGCGGAGATGGTACAGCTTGATATCTTACGATCTGCGGTGCTAAACTGCTCAACCTATGAAGGAAGTAATTGATCTTGTTAGGCGAAAAAAGCTTCCGATCTTTGCTCTTCAACTGTTTTTAGTCTGTGGTTTCTTCGTCGGAAAATTTTACATCCAAGTTTGAAGCGTATGTACATAGTATATACTATGGCAAGAAACGATAAGAAAAAAGCTCTTCTACTAGTAGTTCCAGATAGAGTGGAAGTGGAAATTTAAACGAGTCTACTGTTAATGAAACTATGAAATCATAAAAATCTGATGTGACCACCACATACATGACTTTCTCCATATCTGTAATATTTCTAAAAATTCCAAATAGGTTACATAATAATAAATATTTTAAGAAACTGCGAGAAAATTTGAGACTTTACAAAGAACAGAAATAAACTTCTGATATTGAATATAGCCACAAAGCTCCAACAATTAAGAAAAAAAGGAGCGTTACTAATAAGTAACTAAGCGTAAATTGTTAACAATAGTCGTCGGTAGGCGGGGTGGTGGTGGCAGCTAAAATATAAGGTATCTCTTAAACAATGCATTATATGGAAAAATGTTTCAAACAAAGGTTGTAGAAAATTTAATTGCCTACAATCTTTATTCCAATACATTTTTACATTTATCAAATATTAAAGCAAATATGTCAAAATAACGGATAAGTGACAAGAGTAAACACCCACTTCCGTTTGACCGATTTTTACCAAAAACTAATCAGTTCTTCTGATTTTTATAAAAATATTAAATATAAAATTTCGGGAGGACCTGATTAATAGTTTTTGAGTTAGAGCACCCACAAAAAAGCTATTACATACACACACACAGACATCATCGAGAAAATGGTCAAAACGTGTTTAGGGGACCCCAAAACGTGTATTTCCGTTGAAATCTCGAAGTCGATTTTTTTCATGAATACAATACTTGCCCCTATACTACGTATATGGAGAAAGTAAAAATCACTCGGTTTCACTGCTATATATTATCCGATGAGTGGAATTCGTTGATGTTTATATTATCATTTCGTTCCTCTAGGTACACTTCATAAATGTACATACATTAACTAAGCATGCTTTCACGCACCACTAAAATACGAGGTATCCTTGGATTTACTTCTCGACGCTTCGGTGTCGTAATTACTGAAGTGGGATGGAATCCTCCAATCTGCCGCAGGAAGTGTCGAAATTTCGGAAAATCGTATCGCACAACTGTTTCAGTTCCGGTTGAAAAACGTTTGCTGACAGATGTTTTTTTCTCCAATTCCGATACCTGGAAGCCTATTGTATATGCCGAAATGTTTCCAAAAATAACCCCATGATCGACTAAAAAGGAATATCACTTCCCCGCAGCTGCCATTGACAGGAGGTTAATTTTCCATATCAAGCTACCGGGTTATTTTCGTATGCCCTTTTAAATACTCCGGATCCAAAACGATCGTCCTGTGTGCCCCTATAAACGCGTCCGGCAGATATCCGCGTCTATTTAGAAAACCGTAGCGAGCAAAGGGAAGTGCTCTTCGGGGGATGTTTTTTGCGACACGGAAATCTCTCTCGATATTTTTTAATAGGTCAACTTCAATGCTCATTGCGCAGAGATCACGGGAAAACTCGTTTTGTTTTTTGTCTGCAACGTTTTACAAGTTCCGGGGAATTTTTTCCGATTGCTACCAAATAAATGGAATTCATTCCGTTCTATACATTTTGTTCCGTTGTTTCCGTCCGACTTGCGATAATGCTACGTCGAAGGATGATTTATCTGTTCAGTTATAATCCAATAATACTTTTCCGATGAATTAAATTAGTTAAATAAATGAAATTAATTAATTAAATAAATTTCTGACGCCAGTTAGAAATAATAATAATAATATCGGACATGTCAATGATATAATTAAAGCAGAAGCAGATTATCGACCTACCTATGCTAACAAGCCTTAACCAATATTACGCGATATTGTAACAATATATTTACTCGACTATTTATCAATTTATCTAACTCAAGACACTTTACGCAGATTCAAAAGTGAATTATCGAGCTCACCTAATGGCTAAAAATTGACGGATTATATCTCTCCAATTGCCGTAGAATCTACAACCGGTGAATCACCACTGATGACGCCTGCCTTGCAGCCGGAATGCGAGACCAGTTTTCCCAATGTTTTTGTGTAGCTATCGGAAAGAAATGGCTTGCCAATCAGCCACACGAAAGGTTTCCCCAACTCGCAACTGGATCTAGTGCTGGAAAACAAGCACCGGCCAACTAGCGAGCCATGATATCGTTGTTCCGAAAACTCTCGCATTTGTTGCGATCCATCGTCTCCTTCCCAAAAATTCTAACCCGTGTTTCACGCACCTTTCCCAACCCTTGCCTTCCTCCGTATCTCCGAGTATGCATTTTTCACTCTCTGCCTCCCTCCACCTTTCTTCTCCTCCCGGGAACCCCTTCCACGAGGTCGTTTTGTGGGACTACTTAGCTCGCTCGCATTTAGTATTCACGCCGGATAAGATGGCTGGAAGGCGGGGGAGGGACCGGTACGTGTCCTCGTGCTTGCGTTTACCGTCCAATGTCATGTCCTTCTATTTCCCACATTAAGTCGCGTCGCGACATCTCGTATCGAGTCTGTTGTGCGTTTAGGTATTCCAGTGAACGCGCGGCGTTCTCATTTTTCCCGTCGATAAAATGAGGGAAATGTAAAGGAAGTCTGAGGAATTTGGAGAGAGTGTCATCGTTGATAGGCTGCGGCATCTGTTGCTTGCAGGTAACATTACTCGTAAATATTTAGAGAAGCGCTCATACGTCGAAGAGCCGAATGCTTCGAAAAAAATAATATATTATGTTCGAACTTAAGACAGACTTTAAGCGTTTATTTTCTCGTTTCGAAAGGTTTCACGATTCGTTAAATAAAAGTAAAATGCTATTTTCATGGTCATAGTCTCTCACCTTTATCCCCAAGTCACAAAGCCCGTAAATTAAAGGGCTCGTTCAATGTACAGTTGACGCATACGGGCTATAATTAGTGTACACGTTTATTTCCACGCTTATCCCCTTTCATACATCGGACCATTCACGGCCAGGTGACTAAAAAGTTTTCGCGAAACTACGTAACCGTCGATAGGATTCTGAACGAATGTCTCCTTCTGCGGTCAGAATGCAATCACGTATTTATTTGGTGTGAAACAAATTTCGTCAAAAATACGACGTGAATTTCACTTCCCTCTCGCTGGGCTTTTAAACTTTCATCCTCTTTTTCAAAATTGCTTCCAGTTATCTTTCGGTTAGTGACAGACAAGTGGATCTTGGTCGTGACTACTTGTCGGAGGTAAGAGTGAGAGGGTTTGAGTATTATGGCCGTGGCGCGCGTCTCTCGTGAGTGCGTAAAATGCCAAGGGGAGAGAGAGGGAGAGAGTTGGCCAGAGGTAGGTGGGTGTAGAGATAGGGAGGGGGAGAATGAGGGAGAGCGAGAGAGAGGATAGACACACTGAGAGAAGAAAAAATAATAATGAATTAGAGATAGATAAATTAATAGGCGGAAAAGCAAACGTATATATTATTGCTATATTAAGAAAAGGCAGCTAAATAATTCTGGAACAATTTATATAGAGAGAAAGAGAAAGTGTAAGAGAACTAGAGAAATAAAGAAAATTTTAAGTTTCGAGAATAAACTCAAAACGGCAACGTTTTCCACATAACCCTTTTTAAGACGCTTCAATAGTATTTAACCAATTGCCAGTTTATTATTTACATATAATTGAACGGAAAATGCCAGTTTTTATGCACTTTTTAATTCTATATGCCTAGTTTAAACATTATATATGTATGCAAAATAATAATGGACCTTAGCAGAATTATAGGTCTCATCAAGAATGAAAAGGCTATTAGAGACAGACTCGGTAGAGAATAATTTTAGGGAAGGACAACGCCGCTCTTGACAGACTGGGTCATATCAGTTGAGTGGCTAATAAGGTTATGAAAGGAAGGGGTAAGGAGAAACAAAAGATTGAGAGGAAGAGAAAGAGGAGCGGATGTGGTGAAAGTGAGGTGGAAAGAGAGAAAAAGAGGAAGAGTGAGTGAAAAGAAGGGGTAAAGATAGGAAATAAGAGAAAGGGAGGAGAGCAGGGAGAAAGAGAGAGTGGACGAGATGGCGATAGGTCGGGAGAAGGAGAGAGAAAGGTAGTTGGGGATCGGAGAGTGGGAGGAGGGCAAGCGGTGGATGTGCTGAAAGTGAAACACTTTCTTCCCCTTTCTTCGCTCTAATAGCGGTCGGCCGAGGTGAAAGCACTTTGATGACGACGGGTGGGGTAGAATTGGCTCGGAGAGAAAGAGGGGAAATGGGAGTGGGAGTGAAGGAGGTAGAGGACCTGCTCTGGAGGGAATGGCGATTCCATATGGGGTGGGGGTGAAGAGCACATCACACCATCGAACCCGGTACTCTCTTCACGTGCCGAGGAGGAAGAGGGAGAGGAAGTCGAGAGTGCGGAAAGACCACTGATGCGATACGTGGGAGGAACTGGATAGGTCGTGAGAGAGAGAGGGAGGAAAGATGTTTGGAGAGGAAAAGAGTTGTAGAGAGTCAAAGACGGTGTTGTTAATTCCTCCAAAATTCAGTTCACCTTTCTCTCTCTCTCTCTATACATACATACATACATATATATATATATATATATATATATATATATATATATATATATATATTAACTAAAGGAAAAGAAAAGGTAGTGATGAGGGTGGCAACAAGGTGTTGAGGGAAGCCCAGCATAAAATCTTTCCGACCCACACTAACCACGTATACACACACCCTGGGCGGAGTGAAGGAAAACATGCAAAGAGCGTCGTGATTCCGGTTGTTGGCCGAGAGAGCACTTCGCTCGATTTTTTATAATTTTTTTCGTTTATGTGATTGGGAGGGAGGCGGAGATGGGGGAGGCGACTAGTTTTCATGTTACAAACACGGAAGATCGCCCAAGGGAGAAATTTTGTTTGATATAAATCTTGCTCTATAGTTTTATAGTTTCCATCGGTGTAGTTGATTTGATTATTTGAACTACTTTATTTTTGCTATATGTTGTGTGGATCGATGTCTCTTATCTCTTGAAGTACTCGTAAAAAAATTTAAAAAGAAGTCTCTAGGCTCAATCATATTCCATTTAGATGTATGGAAATATCTTTCGTTTTCTGGTTTGAATTGAAAGACAAAATTAAAATGTTTCTAGCGGGGGTTTCTTTCGTGATGGTTGCCAAGAAAATGCCATAACTTCACGTTCGTTTTAAGATTTACAATTCCGCTTCTCATTATGCGACTAACTACCGCATAGAGGCAACACATTTAGCCTAACGATAAGTGTGTCCTCGTAAACCCTTCTATCACAACGAGAAAAGTCGCACAAAAAAGGGAAAATAACAATTTATCGCCGCTAATGACCGTTCAGATTCTTGCTTACTGATCTAGAAAATTAATCGGGCAAAAAACCGTCCGCTCATCCTTAATTGCCGGCGTATCAATCAAAAGGCAAACTGACCGGAAAGCATAGCATTCGAATCCCGTCCTAGACTTTTTTCCCCTCTTTCCTCCTACCTCTACCCTTCCTCCACCTCCTCTGCTGACTTGCAATTTCAGCCCCCCTTTACTAACCTAATTTATACTCTAAGAGAGATAGAAGACGTATTTTTAAGTAGGACACCGCTACGGTAGCGGGGACGGGGCGAGAAAAGAGAATTTATGTTTAATCGGCGAAAAAACACGCGGGGACGGTGAAAGTCCATTATTTTCCTCGGGAGTTTGTTTCCCCTTAAACGAAACTGACGGAGGACCGTGGTCTTTACCGGAAAACGGCGCTTGGGGAGAGAAGTTGGGGGTGGGGAGGGGTTCGGGGGTTGGGTTTTATTGCCACGCTCGATCGTCGATTATCGCGGAAAAGTCCCGGGCCGTCGATTTTCTCCCTCATTCCGAGCAAAAGGTCGTTCTCGGAGGTAGAATAGGGGTGGGTTGCGAGGATAAGGGGATGGGGAAAGGGTTGACTTATAAAAAAAGGAGCCGCGCGTATGTGCAGTGGGGAGAGAAATAAGCGCAACTCCCCTTTCCCCCCCTTCGAACAACTCCTCATAAACTGACGTTGAAGGCGCGAAGGACATTTTGATTCCTATCTCTAGACAAGAGTTGCTCTCAGGAGAACAGCATCTGTCGGCTTATCTTCCGTTCCCTCCCTCCCTCTCTCTCTCTCTCTCTCTCACTCCCTTCTTCAAACCTACTATACAGGGAAGAATGGGGGAGGGGGAGAAAGATGAGGTGGAACAATGTGTGGGAGGTCATGGGGAGCTGTCTGGGGGAAATCAAACTGTCACTTTACGTCGTGAAGAGGGGAATAAAAAAACGTGGGATGGAACGATCGAAAATATAAGTAACCGTCTCTCGCTTTAAAGTTGCACGCAACAAATGCGAGGAAATCGCGATAGAGCGGGGGGGGGGGGGGAAGTGCATGTATGGAGTTTTATCGTAAACGCAGAGGTCATGAGGAAATAAAACAATTTTAATGTAAATGTTTACTTCATTATCTTGGAACTTGTCGGGTCGGATTACCAGCTGGCGATGTCACAGTGCGACTAAATGCGATTCTTTTAATTGGGATTTGGTCGAGTTACTTTTCTTTCAAAACGTGCATTTTTCTTAAACGTTTTGTTCTAAGTTCGTACGATGTCATCAGCTTTTCAGCGGCTTAAAAAAATATGCCTTTCGTTAAATGTACAACGATCCCGACTACGACAGGTCGTTTGTTGAAAACAAAAGATATGAGTTGGAATTCACTCAGGTGATTTTGAAGGTCAACAATCGTAAAGAAAGAAAACGTATCTTGTTTATCGAGTTGTCACAGCGCGCTCAGAAAAATACGCCCTACGCATCGAAAGATTTTTTTATATATGTCCATCGGCAAAACGATTTCGACAGATCCTGAATGGCGAGCGCTATTTAATGAGCTCCGCGCGATGTCGGATTTTAACGAAACGATGGCCGACAACTAAGCATTTCCTCACGTAGCGACCGCGACGACACGGACGGAATTCCTTCGGGAGATTCGGAGTTCGATAATAGCTTAAAAAAGGAAAGCGCTCTTTTTATGGAGTGGAGAATATCCGGCGTCGACGGTTGATGATGCACGATCGAGAGATGCATCGCGTGGAAAACGCAAGTGAGCGAGCGAGAGCACGCGCGTGTGGGAAAGCCGCGAAAGTTCAGCGGACGAAGTGGATTAATTGATTGAAGGGGTGAGGAAATGTGGAGAGAGGAAGAGAGGGAGGGAAAGAGAGAGGGAGAAAGCGAGTTGGTGCGATCGTACTCAGCACTTTTCCTCCCGTGCTCTCTTGGGAGGGACACGAGATCACACGGCTCCTCGCTGCCATAAAGCAAAACATAAAAACATTGCAATATCGCCCGGTCGTTATTTTTAACGGGTTCTCGCGCGAATTATTTTAGCGTCACAAATGAAGTACGAGTTGGGAATGCGGAGGAGAATATGTTCAATGTCGGGTTGAAGGCAGGGTTCGTGGTTTAGGAACTATCGACTCAGTGTGTTGATAAATATAAAGTAGAAAGTTAAGTGTTCTTGGAAAAAGATCTTAAAATCATCTCTGGAATTTAGTAATAACTAGAATTTGATAGAGTTGGAGACGCCCAAACAGGTTGAGGTTCTCTCAGCTTTTGAAAACATTCCATTCGCATTTACGTGTGTCGACACAATTCCATGAATATTTAAGAGCGTACCAATATGCACATGTGTTTTTTATGTGCGTGTGCGTATACACATATATTTGCTTATGTATAACTGTGTTTATAGATACAGACAACGAGAATGAATTGTAACATATCAACACGTTTTTTATGATGACGCTAATTCAATAAGTAAAATCTGGGGGATATTATGTCATGTCTGTGTTAGGCGCCTTGGGAGATACCGTCAATATTTTTAAACAAGTACTTCGTAAACTTGTTAAAGTGCGCGTGGGAGACGGCATAGCACACTTCCTGAACTCTTAAAAACAGCACGGCGCCTTCTCTCTCCCTCTCATATTCAAATCTCTCCCTCTCTCATCTCTTCCGTCGCCGCCCCGTCGTCGTTACTCAGGGAGAGACCCCCTTTCCCTCACCCCTCCCTCTGCCCCTTCCTCTCCATTCCATCTCCCCTCCTCTCCCGACGACGCCCACCCATCGACAGGAAGGGCTCGACTGCACGGGCGTGTTACGCGAATACCGCGTCGCGGCTCAAGGACGGAAAGGCGAGAAGAGGAGGAGTCGAATCGGGATAGTCAGACACGAAAGCGCACGCCTAGCAAATGAGAAACCTCTCACTCTACCTTTTTATTCATTCCTTATACGCGCCAGTAGATTACGGAATGTCCGCTTTTCGTCTTCCGGTTGTGATCGTATTTGTTCATTTATCGGAAGCTCGGTGAGGGTAATCCGGATTTTAAAATCGGTCTTATTAACTGGGACGCATACTAAGGACAGGGTAAATGGCGGTGCTCGAGTCTACTTTCCCTTTTGATGTGAAGTGGACATTGTGTCCTAGGGTGTATTTTTTGCTAATTCCAGTCGTTTTTCAGAATTACTAGATCGCGAAATTTTTCAAGAAAGTTAACTTTACGTTCGTAGCCTTTCTCTCGGAATATTTACGGTTTTAAAGTGAAGCGCAGCCAATTGAGTAGACGGATATTTGGGATAGCGTTACTTACATTAGAGGGCCCAGTATTAATATATGATCAAGTGAAGCCAATGATTGTGTTGTTGTATATTCATTTAGGAATTTCAGGTCAGGGTACTTGAAACGAAGGAAATTTAGTAGAGAAGTTCTGAAACATTTTGTTTGCCCGGAATTTAGAGAAAATCATTTGGGATTTTATTAGTTACCGTGTATAACCAAAATCTTCTCGGGAAATACGGCAAGTTCTTCCTCATTTATCCACCTTTTATCAGGTTGTGCGAAAAATGTACTTCAGGCATGAAGTTACGTGGAAAAATCAATAAAGAGATTCTCGAAGAGATAGCCAGCTGAGTTATTCTCTTTCTCATGCACCGATATGCCAATCCTTTTCGAGTAAACGACATCAGAGCGAGCGAACATAACATTAAAACTTCCGAACGAGAAAGCCTTCAACTCCATTTTTCTCTTCCTAGGTCTACATAGATACGAGGAAATTTATTTGTGCGGCCTCTTGCGTTTCGCCGATTACACGCTAGTAATATGAGTTTGGAGAAAAATAAGCAACGCAAAAAGAGGAATAAGAGGCGAGAGGAACAGGGAGACAATGGCTGGAAGAGAACCGGTCCTCAGCCTCTCAAAGAGGGAGTAGACTTAATTGAATAAACGCTGCGTTGAATATTCAGGTTTGGGTAGGAGAAAAAGCGAAGTGTAAAAGAAAGAAAAGAGAAAGATCGTACGGCGTATCATTGGCTTTGTCCCTCTCTTCCACTCTGCAAGTCTATTGGCAGATGCACCCTTAATTTTCCAACTCTCACAAAAAATAAAGAATATCAAGGTCGCATTCGCTTGTAAAAATTAGGAGCGGATGGAGTGAAAGTTTTTTTTTACGATTCTCTGACTCCGGAGAGCGTGCGTGCGATGGGTGGGTAGAGGTTTTAATTTTTTCGTTTTAAAATATCTCCTCCGCGGCAAGTGAATACCGGAATGGCCACTTTCCTCGCATTTTTCCAGCACGCCCCTCTACCTCGGGTTGTATATACTCGAGAGGAGGAGAGAAAGAGATCACGACCACGAGTCTTATTTATTCGCGTAGGCCTTTTTAATGAGGACCTTTCGGTTTTGATTGATTGCGCAAGACTTTCGCCGTCTGTAAATTGCTATTTATTTTTTCGCGCGACGCATATTTTTTGTTACGCGAATCCGCGGGATATTTTTCGAGTGGACTGACTGGCCGGAAAGATTTGTATTTTTGTGGCATTTATTTTTTGCTGGAAAACTGCTATGTTGCACGGAAAACGCCGGAACTGGCCCCATTTGTCAAAGCAATTTTTCTTCGCCCTCGATGTCGAACGATGACAAAGAAACGATAAAATAACAAAAGATAGGCATTGAATGGGCATTAAAGTGCTTTCTGTATATCAATCGAACTTTGATGAAAGATATAAAATATGAAAATAATAAATATATAAAATAATCCGCCGCATAAAATTCTGGCAATAAAACTGCAATTCGATATAAAAGAACGTAAAAAGAGAAATCGAGGCATGGAACTAGCATAAAATCAACTTCTTCTGCCAGCAGGAAGAAGAATATTGTTTTTTTTTAAATCGTAACCTTTCTCGATCGGAAACTTCTATAGAACTCGCGAAAGAATACGTACACATCTCGTCGAATATTTACTCCTAGGTTAAATTTAATTTCACCGTCCGATGCGTAACTATCGATCAGGGTGCTTCGGCGACTATCTTTATTTCTTGATCTTTATATCTATATATTTTATTTATATCTATATCTTTATATCTTTATCTCAAGATATATCTTTCGCCAGCGATGACAGGATTGCTTATCGTGTAGCATCATCTTCTGTTCTCACCTCTCTCTCTCTCTCTCCGCTTTCCTCCTGGCCAAAAGGCCCTTAATCGCCGTTCGTTCCGATTCTTCCACCCCACCCCGATGGTTTCCCGCTCTCTGGGTCGTGCCGCGCCATCGATCCTGTCTAAATCCCATTGCCACGTTCCACTTTCCCGACCGAAGATTTTCCACAGATCGAGATATCGCGAGATGGAAAGAAATCCGATCAGAGGATTGATCGAGGGACGGCGAGACTGAACAGCGATGCCGCGCCGTCCCGTCTCTACGTTATATTTTTTTAATCGCCGCATCTCCGCGGCGGTTGTAACTGCGCCAAGAGCCCCGCGTAGGATGTTTACGTCCTCCGGGTGCGTTAATTTATCCTCCGCGGTAACGCTATCTCTCTCTCTCGCGATCGAAGCTGAGCCAAAGTGAATCGGAAGCGAAAGAGGAGGATGTTGCGCGCGCGAAACATCGGTAATCCGCTTGAAATGAGTGTTCCTTCGAATATATTATAGGTTTAACAAGTTTATAAAGACTCTTAAGAATGGAATTAAAAGGATCCCACCACGTTATTTGAATAAACAGTCGTCTTAATTACCGGGATTTAAGAACCACCAGTTCCGAGCACTTGTCGGGGTTTTTTATGTTCGCAAGTAGGGATGAAAATACCCATTTTTTGTAAGGAAACAACCCCAACCGGTTTAATTTTCATTTGATCCTTCTTCGAGGCAATACGATCGATAAAAATGCACATAAATATCCTCCTCGCATTTGTGTGAGTAATGCGTATGGAATGTGGAAAGTTCTGACTGAAAGTTTTCTCGCTAAAATTGGCGTTCAAACTTTCGAAACTGGGGATTACCGTCGTCGTACGAGACAATCAAAAGTGAAGCGCGGCGGGAAAAACCATCGAATTATTGTTACTTGTTATATAATGTAACACTCGTACGGACGAGACTCGTGTTATAATATCGCGAAATTCCATTTATTACTCCTTCCTCCAACAAACTATGTAAAAATGAAGATAAAAAGCCGCGTGCTACAAAATGATGCAACAATTCCATCATTACAGGGCTCTTTAAAATCCTGCAGAATAGGATTCACAAACACTTTCGGTTCGTCTGTTGTCGTTCTTACCTCACATCGAAATCGAATTCAAGTGATCGAACACCAGCGAAATTCGTATTTCTCCTAAACTGCATACGGAGAAATGAGAGGGGAGAGCGGAAAAAAAAAGACGGCGCGCACCCGTAACGCCACTCCTCGGACCTTCCGAGGAATCAGGAAATGGGAGAGGGCGGCGGGAGGTGTGAAATGGCGGAGAAGGGAAAGGGGAGGAGGAGGGGCGGAGCGATCGAAGCGAATCGAATGCAAATCGAAAACCTCGGCGCGGGACGCGAGTGGGAATAATTAGTCCATGTGGAGAGGAGCGCCCATTCCCCTCCTCCGCCCCTTGGACGGGAGGGCGCCTTCCCTTTCCCTCTCTCCCCTCCCACACATACCCACCGGCGGCGGAGAAAGTCCCTCCACTCCACCTCAGGCCGCTCACTCGCGCGCACCACACTCTCCTTTCCAATGCTATGGATTCCACTTTCTCCCTTGGCGAGCCGTCCTCCTTTCGGACTAACCCCTTCACCCCCTCACCTTTTTAGAAAACACACACACACACAAACACCTCCCCTTCTTTTTATACTTCTTCCTCGGCTTCCTTTATACAATCTCTCTTTCCTCTCTCTCTCTCCTTCTCTCGCCAATCTCGTGCCCAATTTTCTATGATAGCCTCTCCCGACCTCACGCCTCTTTCGTCGTCGTGACCTTTGTTGCAGATAACCAATAAAAGTTTCTCTCTGAAACCCCTCTCGACTCTCTCTCTCTCTCTCTGAGGTTTTTTGGAGGAGAGAGAGGAAGGAATTCGCACCTTCCAAGAAACGGTTAAATCGTTAAATGGATGTATTTAGTTAAGTGTTGCTGACATGGAAACGGTATACCTGTTTGCACTTCATGCATTTTTTTATTTCTCGCGGTCTATAAATGTACCGAGGAGCGGTTAAACGAGACAAAAAAAGAGGAACGCGCTAAATTAGAAAACTTGCGAAATTTTTCTATTACCAGAGAAGCTAGTTTTCCGACTTTTTCATATTTAAAAAATCCCACGGCGTTATGTCCTCAGGTTTACCGCCTCAGCAGTAGCAATGCAAGAAATATACTAAAGAGACAAGCACCTGTTTGAATATCGAATTCAGTTCGATTTTCCATGTGAGGCGTATTTTGCTGCGGAAAATCACCCGTCTAAAATTGTTCGCATTATAAATAGATCTCGTCATCCGCCCATCCGCCTCGTTTTTCTCCGACTGCCCACCGCAGACGCGCTAGTATCCCGCAGTTTCGAATCGATTTGAGAATCGGGATGGCGCGGAACCAAGGATATCGCGGGAAATTCCGCAACTCGAACCCGTCACGGGGAGAGCTTAGTCGATGGATTAAAATCAGTTAACCCTCCACTCCTTCCGCCTAAGTAAAGAATTTTTAAAATCTCGAATACCCGAGTTGCGCCGACTGCAAACGAGGCAGTTAACAAGAAAAAAAAAACCCTTCCCGTCAGACATCTTTCTGCACTTTCTCTGCCCGGTCATCTGAGGTATTTTCACTTTCCTGAGTCCAATTGCGGATTCATAGATATCTCTCTCTCTCCCTCCCTCTCTCTCTCCCCCCTCTCTCTCTCTCTCTCCCTCCCTCCCTCTCTCTCTCTCCCTCCCTCTCTCTCTCTCCCTCTCCTGGGCACCTTCGAGAGAAAACCATCGCGTGCCCGCTTTCGCAACGAGTCATCTATAAACATTCTAGCCATCCATAGACCTCAACGCTGACATCCAATGCTCGAGATGATCGTTTTATCTTTTTCCTAACATAATTTCTCTTTCCGAGACCAGAAGATAGGATTAACTATTCATTGGGTGAGATCGCCATAGATTGAGGAAATCTGCGAAAGAAGTCTCTCTCTTCCGCTCCGCCCTTGCTTCCTTCCTGTTGATAGTTTCCTCTTTCTTAATCGCCTTCAAGGACCCAGCGTATTTGACACGCGTGCGATTGGCTCGTGTTCAACCTTCCTCGTGACGCATGCCAATGTTTTTTTGCCATAAGATAAATTAATCGAAGCAATCATGGCTTTTCTTTCTACAGTGATTATCTGACGTGTGTTTTTTTGCGGAAGTAATTTATTTTAACAAAACGTTACCTGCATATCCGTACGGTAAACAAAAAGTGAGGCTAATTATCCTCGAAAGTCACTTGTTACCTAATCTTCGGGCAAGAGATAAGAAGCATATAAGCGGCGCGTTTACGATGAACTTGCTGACATTTTTCATTATTTTATAGTTACAGTCGAGATATATATAGAGAGTCTTCCAATAAAAAAGGAGACTTCTTTAGTTGTAAAACGATTGTATTTTAACTTCATCATGTAAAGATGTGTTGAAAGCTGGTAAAAAAATATAGTTTTCGCAAATTTATGAGTCTGGTGATAACATTGCGTTGATTTATAATAAAATAAAATCGCCATGTTAACACAAAATTTACTATCCCTTTTTAGGCTTGTTTCCAAAGGACAGGGCCCACCTCCGGGCTATATTTTATTTGGCGAAGGTTGAAGTTCCGAGTTCGATTCCAGGAACGTTTTTCCCTATTTGTTTTACATTGGAAATCTCAAATCCATCGTGCAGAGATGTTCTCTTTAATAGATTAAAATATCTTAAAATTGTGATATCGGAGCGAGTTTTATACTTTTCCAAGGAGAAAAGAATGTACATTCTAATTCTTATCGCCGAATTTTGATAAATGATCGTATTTTCTTGAATTTCTATTAAAACAGCTTTTTTTGCCTTTTAAATCACATTTTATCGTATTGTTGCCATGGAGAGGATTATTACCGAACTCGGCTTGAACATAGACGAGTGAACAAATGGGTTATTTTCTTTTTCGCTCGACTATCCTTCAGTAATGGACAGTTGATCCAAACATATTATAACATTTATTAAATTCGTTTATTTAAAAAAATACATGCAAAATATGCCAGAAAGATATTTTGACATTGTTTTTAGTATTTTAAAACTGATAATGCTCTATTAATTTGTTTTTCAATTTTCTCTATCATTGATAAACTATGAACTACAAGTAATATTTATGGTATGAGAATTCCATGGAATGACTAACACACACTGAAACATTTCCTGTCAATATAAGTAATCAATTCGGGACGTCAACTTTGGGAAACAACCCTGCATTAGTCCTGGTTTGGACTTCTTGTTGCGTTTTAAATCGCATTTTATCGGATTTTTGCCATGGAGACGATTAATTACCGAACTCGACTTGAGCATAGTGAAAAAATGGGTTGTTATCATTTCCACTCGACTACCCTTCAGCAGTGAACATTTGATGCATATATATTAGCGTATAAACAGCAACATTTATTAAATTCGTTTATTTAAAAAAATACATACAAAATATGTCAGAAAGAGATTTTGACATTGCTTTTAATATGTTAAACCTGATAATCCTCTAATTTGTTTTCCAATTTTTCTCTATCGTTGATAAACTATGAATTAAAAACGGTATTTATTATTGGAATGACTAACACATGCTGAAACATTTCCCGCCAATAAAAGCAATCAATTCGGGCCGTCAACGTTGGGAAACCAGCCTGCATTAGTCCTGGTTAGGACTTCTTGTTTATTTGTATGATATTCTTAAATGAATGCAGCTATAGGTTTCAAATTTGCACTAAAGAATAACAGTTAAACACATTTTACAAATACAAATTAAACCAGAATCGTTCCACAACTATGGCTATTATAGCGTATAGTATATAGGGTTTCCTTTTTTATTGGCAGATCCTGTATATTACATCGTCATTCGACGTGACACGTAACTCATTATCGAATTTTAATTTTATTTTACGATACAGAATGTTTACAAGCGGAAGGGAAAACGTTTTCGCTGAGGTTAGGGAATATACAATTTTCAGGTCTGAAAAAATTATTCGATGCGGTAGTTTTGCGGCATCCTGTTGCTCAACGCGATTTTTCCTGGACGAGTGGCCAACCATGAGCGTGTCCCACTCCGTCATAATCTCCAGGACACGCGCGGCGGTCATCGAGGGGTCCGTAATAATAATCGATACGAAACAATTATGCGGGCGGCAATCAAATCCTGGACGCGTTCCAAAATTCCAAGATATCGTCGGGTATCGAATGAGCGTATTAATAATGCATATGGAACCCCTTAAGTCTCCCGGGATTTGTATTCGCGTCGGTAAATCGCGCGACGCATCCTCCCCAGCGCCGCCCATGAGTTCCGCGACAAGGTCTTCCAAGCAGCAACATCTTCTGGAACATCAATCACGCGCGGGATGAAGGAGACGTATTCCGTGTCTTACATGCGCGCATACACTCAACTCGCCTTGCCATCCTTCTCTTCGCCTTCTCCATCCTACGGTGCAAAAGGAAACAAGGAAGACAGGAGGAGACATCCCTTCACGTGAATCAATAGTTATCGGCGGTAAACTTTTTTGCGGCACAAGAAGACAGAAAGTAGTGGAAATTCTGAGGATACGTCGGGTATTCACATCGAGCGGTCAAATATCGAGTGTCGAAAGTGTATGTACGTACGTATATTTATATATTCTTTCGAACAATATATAGCATAATTATTGGTTAATTACGCCACTTGCGTGGTAATGAAGGGTGAGGAAACTTGTACTACATTAGTCATCAGAAATTCACCTATCATTAATTTATGGGGTTTAAAATTATGCGGTTTTCCAATCAGGACGGAAACCTCGAGGAACTTTGTGGTCACGCCTATCAAGAAACCAATTTTACTTTTTCCAGTCTCGAGCAACAGGTACTTAAAGAAAAAAATCCTATTTATAAGAAGGCAAAGATTAGTTGGCGGGTGTCTTCGGAGTTTAAAACGGGATGGAGGAGAAAGGATTTGGAGAGCGACTAGATGCATTTTTTGGCAACGCAGTTAAGTTATATCCTCCTGCACCGCCACCTCCTCCTCCTATTAGCCTCGCCAGTCGGCAGCCTTGCGGATCCCTGCGGCGGTCGAGGGGGCGCAGCGCTCTTTAAATAGCGACTGTAAAGACAAGAGCGAGAGGAGCATAATGCAGCAGCGAGTTCGTGCATGCACGCCCTCCAGTCTCAAAGCGCGTAGATGAAGTACAAGGCTGAAACCCTCTCTGGTATCCTTCCATCCGGCATCTCACACCTCTCTCTCTTTCCCTCCCTTCGTGCCCTTTCCTACACTTCTCGCCTCCCCTCGTCTCCCGCCCAACTCCAACTCACGCCTAGAAGTGTGTATTTCACCAGGACAAGGTCTCTACCCCCTTCCATCTCTTTTTTCCTCGTTCCTCCACCTCTCTCTCTCTTGCTCCTTCCGTATATCTCTAGCTCTCGGTTCTCATCCTTGGAATTGTGGGGAAGAGGTAGGGAAGGGGAAGATGGACGAAGAAGCGTTGAAGGGAAAGAGAGAGAGGTAGGGAGTGAGAGAGGCGACGGGTGGATGTTTTCCATCGGTGTTAGTTTTCCTTCACAAAGAAAGAGTGCGAGAGAAATAACCTTCCGTTATTCTTCTCAGGTAGTATTTTTTCAACACAACAAAGGTTTATTTGCGGGGTTGTAGAATTCTTGCCTCTTTAATGTTTGCATGTAATTTTTGTCGCCGTTCCTGAAAAAACTTATAAAATCTTCCCGATTGTTTTGAAATACCGTCGAAGGCTCTAATGCTTGTTGATGTCATTAATTTATTCCGGATTGCCCTTGTAGTAGTGATCTTTTTATATGAATCGTATTAACTGGGCAGTCGTCCCGCGGATTCACGTGGTCGTTTATGTAAATTTGATTAATAAAATATTCACCCATAATATCATGACAAAACAATAAATTTATTCATGAGTATGTCGCAAAAAATAACAATAAAGTGTCCACCTTATTTGCGTTACCATCTCGTAACTTCCACTCCTGCAACCTTTGAACTTATAATAGTTTTTACAAAAAATAACACAAACCTTTCACTTATAAAACGGCACAAGTTAACTTCTTTCTCTTGATTTTATACCTGCCTGCGGTTTTAAAAATACATGTTTAACCTCGCGGACGATTTTCATCCGTAGGATTAACATCTCCGCCGTGTAAACGGTTCGAGGAGTATGTGGTACCGCACTGCCAACTGCTTAGCCATAAGCATGCATTCATAAAATTTCTCCTGGCACCGCTCCCATCCCGCCACATTCGGAGTTCACTCCACGCAACCGTAACACGGGGAATATGATGGCTCATCGTTTCTTCCATTCCTCATCCGCGATCGCTTTCTTGAATCTCTCTCCACTTGCTTCGAATTCTTCGTCTTCTATAAGGTCTCGTGAGATTTATTCCTCCGGCAGCCGCTCTCATCTCTCTCAAGCGAGGGCGAAAACTTCGCTGCGTTGACGAAGGGACTTTGGTATTGACATAACAAGCAAGTATTATGTAAATAGGGTTATCTCGGAGAAGACGAAACCTTTTGAGAAACTCCCCGTGTGGCATCGGCACAGGAGAAAGGTTTCGATTTTCTTTGGAGAAATCGATTGTCCATTCTTACGGGGAGCGAAGGGGTTGATGCGCACGCTACCGTAGTGGATTCGGCCCCTTGAACGCCGACGACACACACTACGAGATAGCGACTAAGGCAACTTGCTCCCCGCGCACCATGACCTGTCCCAAATACCTCTCGCACACCTCGTAACGGTGCTCTTTCCTCAGCACTTTGACTCTAGGGGGTTTCTTGTACCCTGCAGGCCATTCCACCTTTTGGGCACCTGAAAAGGAGAGCAAAAGAAAGTTAGGAAGCAAATCTGATACTTTTTTCGCATCACGATTGTAGCTGAGATCTCAATATTAGAGGAAATGACTCATTGTCAGATAAAGTTTTTACTGAACGGAATCTTTCGTAATCCGACAACAGAAATTGAGAATCACAATTTATTGCCTCTATGACATTAATTGGAGAGGTAAAATTTAGTATGCAGATTTTCCCGCTACAATAACGACGTAGAAAACTCGCTTTGCATATAGCAGACCGAGTAATTGGATATGATTCGAATATTTGATGGCACTCGAATACGAAACACTCCTAGTTTATATGCCAATTTGTAGGCTTATCACTACGTTTTACAGTTTTCCACGGGCCATAAGAATTTTTCGTCAATTTTACATCTAAAAATAAAATTATACGTGGAGGTAAAAATAAACTAAATTAAAAGAGATTTCTGTGGCGTAATTTTTCATCTAACAACCGAGCTCTCTAAACCTCGCCATTTTCGTTGAAATAAAAAGTTCATCGGGCCATGACCATCGCTTAAAAAATTAATTTTAATCGATGACCATGGAGAGTTTCTGGAATCGGAATTTAAGTTTTGTCACTCGCGAGAATGACGTGTGTGGATAAAACTTCCCAAACTAAGACATCTCCCAGTACACTGCTGCTGCATTTTCTCCTTTCCCCCGATTGATTCTATACGTAGACACCGGCCCCAATCAAAACGGTCAATCCACATGAAACCTTCGACATTTCCATTCCCCTTCACTCGGGGCTCAAAACTGGGCCTCCGTCTACACGCACGCGCACACACTCTCCAACTTCCTCTTCGGCTCCGCCTCACCTGGCCTCCTGACACAACGAGGGCGATTGATCCCCTCGCTATCGTCCAAACCCTCCCCCTCCATCTTCCCTTCCGCTCCCTCCCTCGCTCCCGCATTCCTCCCTCCCTCACCTACCCCAACGTCCTACGCCCACTCGACAGACAACTTCCACCTCTGTCTACTATCTCGCATGCACTTCCCACTCCCGGAAGTTAAGAACCTCGAGTTTGTTTGCTTACTTTTTTCCGGTATGGTCAGTTTCCGGATTTGACGGATCCCTCTGACCTCAACTATGGCGTTTGAAAAAAAAAAACTTTTTTTCACAATGAAAGAGACGCACTACCACATCATTCTCGGTTGAAATTTTGACGAGCGCTTTCGGTTGATATTTTCGACAACATTTTCTAGCTTTTTTATGCGAGTTCTTCATCGGGATCATAAACACCAGTTTTTTTCCTACCTCGTTTTTATCGACTAGTTTTTGAGACAATCCATTAGATCGTCTCTCACTCGCGGCGAAGCAGAGAGAAAAACCGACGCGATGAAAATGCGGAAACGTCCATTGGCGCGAAGTGAATCTATATAAAAGGCTCTTGCCTTCTTTTTTAACAAAAAGTCCTTCAACTGCCTCTTCGATCGGGAAATAAGGCTATATGAAAGCAAATGCATACACGAGCGACACATTCTGCGTTTGGAATTTATGCGAAATTAAAATTTCCTATAAATCGTGATAGGGTTATGCACAAGGCATAAAAATACAAAGCCGACACAACGCTAAAGGTGTGCGGTCGTTATGACCTGAAAATTTACTGCGAGCGAGCGCTGCTTTAAACCGTCGTTTCATTTGCCTGGTCCAAGGACGAAAAAGTTAAGGCAAAATTAAGTTCTACGGATATAGTGAGGCATTAGCGACCAGGAATGGCAGAATTGTTAGTAACGGGAAAATTTTGGAAAGGAAAGAAGAATTCTTGGCACGTCCTGACATCAAAAAGTCCAAGATTAATGAGAGGCGGCCTTTTACGTTTGTAATGTAATTCAAGCTTATTAAAAGTGGCTTTTCGATTAACAGACGCCTGAAAACGCTTCGTAATTTATGAGTTTCACAGAGCACTTTATGATTTATGCGCTTTACAGAGCTCGACGACTTCTGAAAAATCTAGTCTAATTCTAATAAGCGTCGAGAAGGAAAATCTATTATTAGAAATGATGGACTTTTATGTTGATCAGTCGCTACGTCCGGCTCTGATCTGCGGTAAAAACCGAAACTAACGCCAAGTCTCCTCTTAAAAACTCACTATTTAAAGAATCAAGCGTGCTTCACAAAGTAAACTACCCACAATTCATTCCAAAATCCCACGGGGACGGAATAACAATTTAAATTTAGAATTCTTTTAAAAAATACGCTGAACGCATTTTAAAGAGTTCTGCTTTCTTTTTTAATTCGGCGATTTGAAACGAATCAACGGCGAAACGTGCGGATGTTCGCGAAACTTCGAGCTTAATAAACTCGGTGCTATTGTCGCGTTTCGATGTCATTACTCTTAAATACGTTCATGGCCGAAGGAAGCTTCGTTTGCGGGAAACAGGGCCGTTTATCAATTGCCGCCCCAGACTTGGGCCGCGTGCCTGCCAAAAGGGAAGAGGAAAGGGAGGAGATGGAGATGATGTGGCGTCAAAAGGCGATTCGCCTTGGAAACTCGGGAACACTTGGCCCGCATGAAAAAAAAACAAAAACCAGAAGGGAACAAAACCAACACGCCATCGTTACCAACACTTCAAACTCCCACGCTCTCTCTCTTTCACCCATCCTCTCGCGGGAACACGCACTCAACGCACACACACGCACGGCGGCTGCAGCGGCAAACCGTAATAATAAACCCATCTCTCCAAGGACGAAAGAGGGAGAGAGAGACCCACCACAGCGAGCAAACATCCCTTTTGAAATATATCGGGAAAATACGCCTCAAAGAAGAACGTTTTTCATACGAGGAGGGTGAGGTGGACTCTTTGAGTATAACCCTCTCCCTATCCTCTTCGTCCCGATTCATAAATCCCTTCTTTCGGGACAGACCAATGAAGAGAGAAAGGTATAAAGAACTCAAAAAAGGAAGATTCTCTCGAGAATTGCGTAAAAATCCTTGAGTCTGCCGAAAAAATACGGTTGTGAGAAAGACGCGCCTCGAGACCTTGATCTATATATTCACGCGCGACTACGTAATCCGCGTCGGTTTCGAAACAGACCTTATTTAGCGGAATAATTACGGCTCTAATTGTTCAGTCATCCCTCCTTACTTCCTGTTCCAGTGCCCACCGTTTCCCGGTTTTTCAGGGGAGTCCCAAACGAACGATTCGTGGAGGAGGTAGATACGTTAGACCAGCATCCGTTCCCCCGCGAGAACGTCGCGGGTTCGCATCCTTCGCGCACTCGCGTCCCTCTTGCATGCTCGGTTTAAACAGCCTTGAGCTCCGTCATCGACCTAGTGGGGGACGAATTTATATGTTTTCGCCACCGATCGTTTGAAGTGGCTGAGTATTAAAACGCGTCGGAAATAAACGGAAGCGGCAAGACCCATCTTGCTCATGCTACGCGACATTAAGATCCGCAATGGCGAGATATACGTATTTCCGCCACGGAGAGCATAACGGGCACATCCTTGCGGCATCAAGGACGGAATTCGAACGCGGAGCAAATTGCCGCGAGCAGTCTCTGCGAGCGTTAAGGACGAATGAGTGAGAGAGAGAGAAAAAGGGATAGATTAAAAACAAACTGCATTTTTCGTATTTTTTTCTCCATCCATCCAAGAGCGATATATTCCTCCCTTCCGATATCTCTCTACCGACTCACCCGCTTTTATCTCGTGGCCTTGTCACGAGGACGAACGGCGAAAATAACCCGACGGAAGCAAACGCTCTCTAGCACAGAGAGGAGCTCTGAAAAGTGTCGTTATAAAACCGACGCCCAGACGCCCTCGAAGATCGCGGAAAATACCCGCGCGCGATACGTGCGCTAAGAAAATTCGCGGAGGGCCGTATTTGGACCGAATTCCGCGGTGTTTTTGGGGAGAGTTTATCCTTTCGATTCATCTATGTAGTCATTTCTGCATGGAAGTAGCGAACACTTAGTCGGCTCGCAAAAATGTCTACATCGAAAGTTACCAAGAGATTCAGTGGTGTCCTATAAGTCAAAATAAATTCTACACAGTGTTATGATTTCAACGGTCCAGCTTTTATGATCATAATACCAATTAATAAATATGAAATTGTCTGTGTTAAATTTTAACGTATGATTTTTCATCATAGCCTCTCAGGCCGCATGATATGCCCTCGAGGGCCTTTGATTGCCATCCCCTCGTCCAAACTACCTCGATAAGCCCTCTCTTCCTATATAGTGCAACGCCTTCTCGTAAGAAATGAAAGAATTTTTTTCTCTCTCTTTGCCGAAATTAAGGAACGAGCTTCTCTAATTGAATGGTATTTTTAGCACGGCGCAATTTGGAAGGTTGTCCGTTTCGGTATTTTTATTCGTTCCTGAGGGAATAGGGCGTTGAGGCGTAAAAAACATGATTGACATGGAGAGAGAGAGAGGATGGATGATGAGAAGGGATGCATTGAGAGGAGACCTTAGGGCAGTTGGTCGTTTTGAGATCACGGCAACTCCTCGAGTGTACAGGGGTCGTCTGGGTGTTCGAGATACTCTTCGAGGTGCCCTCGTCTTTATCACGCGCGATACGTGCGTGCAAGAGTGCGTATGCGAGAGCGACATGGATAATACGTGTATCTCGCCGGGCAATATCCCCCACCAACGCCCTTCTCCCCAACTCCATCGATCGCTGCGAGAGTCAAAGCCGATATAGACGTCTCTTATTCTAGCTCTCATATCCATCACGAAGCCAATTCTCGTTCTAGCACGTCGGTAAGGCTATCATTATCCAACGGACGGATTTAGAATCTCACACTACCCACTACTCACTCCAGTTGACCTTTTTTTGTACGGTTAAGTTTTTATTTCCGAGAGAGAACTTTTTAGCGCTTCTTCGCTTCTAAAATTGTCTCGTCTAAGAATGCGCGACTGTTAAATAGCTAATTCGGGGCGACTTAACCTGGTGGTTTTTTTTATTTGTTAACGAGTGGAATGGTCTTGAAACGGTTTTATTCCCTTGACGTAAAGAGCGACGCATACTCTCGTCAACGTGCCGCATTAATGGACCCCAAAAACGAATCGTGAACGCGAGATAAGATTTTACGAGGTATATGAGTCGAGCGACGCGCGAATAAACCGAAACGTGTCACCGATTCATCTCGATAAAAGCGAAAGAGGAAATGAAAGACACCTCTCTCTCTCGTCGTCATCCAAGGAGACAACTTCCTCACTCTCGTACTCACCATCCCCTTCCGCACTCAGACCGCGACGCCCTTTTCTTCCTCGCCTCCCCCTCCCTCCCTCCGCCGCCTCCCCCAACCCCCTCCTTCCCATCCGACACTTTTTCCTCCATCCTTCCCTCCTCTTCGCCCCCTCCTCCCCTTCGCACATACACTCTCACAACGACAGCTGAAATCCCTGACCTACTCCAACCCGACCTTCGTGCGATTCTCCCCCTTCTCCATCACCCCTTTAGTTCCTTCCCCTCCCTCCTCCCCTCTCGTCCCATCCCCTCCGCTGCACCACGCATGCAGTTGGTTATCCTCTCTCTCTCTCTCGGCTCGCTCCGTCCCCCTCCCTCCGCGACCCTTCCTCGCTCGCCTAAGGAAAAAGGGATGGGGAGTTTCGATGGGGAGGAGGAGATCACGGACTGCCGCATGCACGATTCGTGGAATAATGGAGGGAGTGAAGATCCAAGGGATGGATGTTCGTAGGGGGATCTAGCTTACGTTCACGCACAAGGATCCGACCCCAAGAGTCAAGCCACGCATACGATCGCGTGTTTCTCCAACTGCGTGTTTTTTTTTGCTCCTCGTATCCCCTCCGCCGAGCTCGGCTCGCTTTTTTCGTTGCTTGTCTTTTTTCCTTCAAATTCACTTTTTTGTCATACACTTGCTGTAAGATTATCTACAAGAGGGGTCATTTCATTCAGAGTTATTCTATCTTCCGGCAGGTTTTTGGCTCATCCAGCCCAATCTGTGCCACCTTTCTATTCATCTTCTCATAACCATTCACTTCTTTTAATGGATCTAATATTCCTTTCCTCTTCCTATTTCTTTGCCTCTTTCCTCTCTTCTATTGACTTCTTTCAACAGACCGTTGCCTTTAAAAATTCGACTCACCCTTTTCTCATCTTTCCCGTGTTGCTCCAATTAATCTCCTATCTTCCCATACTCGCTCTAAGACTTCCTCATTTGTTTTTCTCTCAGTCCAACTAATTTTTCTCAGTCTACACCGTTCCCACATCTCAAATGCCATAAGAGGGGTAACAAAATCAAATTGCATGCTAGCAAAATAGATGTTATCAGAGTACATGCAACAACAATGAGCTTAAGTATTATCTATGTAACACTCTTAGAATGCTAAATGCCTTGCTATAAAGCTACAAGTATAACACAATTCCTCAGGATTAAACAGTTTAATTTGTTTTCACATCCCTCTTTCATTCCGGGACTATCTAGTACACGCCTTTTATTCCATCTACTTACAGCAGATTTAAAGAATCAAAAAGTCGCAGTTTTTCAATCGGCGGGTCGCGTGTTTGAGACTCCGGATCCATAACACTCAACCCCCAGCTCTCTTTTCCTTCACACACTTAGTGGTTGATCGTTCAGTGCGGTGAATTCTTTTGAAGCGAAAAAAGTACATCTCTTTTTTACGAACATTACAGCCCTTTTTGTTATTATTCGCCTCGAACTTACCTCTTTCCTTCACCTCGCGCCATCTACCGAGCCACCGCTCGTAAATCTTCACCTCTTCGGAGCTATTTTCACCGCATCATTCCTCCCCATTTGTTTTTTCTTTCGTCGCGAGCAAAAGCGCCATACTGCCAACGTGTTCGAATCGCAACGGGTTAAAACCTGTGGAGATGATTCGTTGAAGTTAGGGCGATAAAAGCGGCGATCATATTAACTATTACGATCAGACCCGATCCGCGATCGAGAGAAATTCTCGGAAATGCCATTAAAAAGACGAGAAACGCTGCTAAAACACTACGGCCAATTAGGAAGTTTCTCTCGACAGATTTTATTATTAAAGAGCGATCGAAATAAAATGCCGAGGATGATACGCTAAAAGTGGAAATCATGCGAGAGTTTTAATTGCGAACCTCAATTAAATTGTTATTTAATTACTGCCTCCTTCGATTCATAACATTCAGCAGTAGATAATTTTATCGCAACCACACAGTTGGCTCAAATTAACCTCATTACGCTATCACTAAAGAACTGCTGAATTTTTAACACACTCTTCGCGCTCCCAAAGAGTCGAACAACACTATAGTAATAAAGCAGGATAACGGCAGATGACGTGATATCACGAGGAAATAAACAACTTCATCATATATGAAAATTAATTTATTCGGTTGAGAACGGTCGGTTCTCTTACTTATCCAAATAAAAACGCTAATTAGAAGATTAAGAGAGGACGAAAAATTTTTCGTAATGAGAGTTCGAGACAAATTTCAAGTTAATTTACAGGAGTACCGACGGGAAAAAAATGTCTTCTTCAAAAAATAACCCTAATTCGAATAAAAGAAACTGGAGTCTTTCACTTTCGAGGTCCCGCCATCACTTCCATCCTGCGGCTATTAACCGCTGTTACGGATTCATTTTCCTCCGCTGCGTCCCTTTCTCCTCTTTCTTTTCTCAGAGGCCCGAAATTTCTCCTCCTGCAACCCCAAAAGCCAGTCGATCCCCGTTTGAATTATATCGTCTTGGTCCTTTGGGAACGAAGCCAGGTCGGTCAAAGCAGGAAACACAGGAGGGAGTGACAGAGAGAGAGAGAAAGGGAAGTGGAAGAGGGGCCCTTTGGAGAGGGAGACAGGTAGGCGAGAGAGGGTGGCAGAGAGGGGAGACGGCGATGGAGAGGGAGGGAAAGAATCCGCGAGACTGGCACGCCGCTGATGCGTGCAAACATGCCGAGAGGAAGAGTAAGCAAGGAGAGGCGGCGTGGGCGGGGCGGAGGAATAATCACTCCGTGAAATACGACGCTCCCACGACCGACTCCTGTAGAGTAATCCTTACCCCGACTATTAAAAAAAAATCCCTCCGAGAAATATGGACCTCTACAATCTTAAATAGTTTAAAGGGGAGGGTTTTGTGCGAAAGATAAATTTTCGCGGGGAGGCTTCTATTTCTTTTTTCAACAATATGCTACAAAGCAACCAATGCCGCGGCACGAAGAGAACGTTTGCATCGATTCCACGCAAAATTACTAATGCGAATTGTTTTGCTTGAAATGAATACATATACGATGATACTACGCCGCCATTAATGACTGTAAACTTTCCATTCCTCAAATTATGTCATGTTTAAAGATTTTTTGCCCAACTGGAGCAGTAAAACATCTTCATAAGGACCGATTTGAATATTATTTTATCATTCGATGGGCCGAGGCCATTACTTATAATCCTCAGATTCAAGCAGTAAACGCTTTCAATCGTACTTTATTTTAGCTCGTGCTCACAATTTAATGAGATGTAATAAACAGCGGATAATATATACAGCCAGACTCCGATTTATCGCCCCCTCCCCCCCCCCCCCCCCCCCTATACAATGCCACTCCTGATACTACCCATGACTCGTAGTGAACAGGACTCTCATGTTATGATTAAATAGAGCAAGCATATACCTTGATTTACCGCCACCCCCGCTTTAACGCCAATATCAATGATGGGCAAACGGTGGCGCTAAATTGGGGTTTGACTGTAAACTGAACCTTAAATGACGAAAAATACTCGAGGTGTACAACGTTGAATGGAATTATAAGAAACTAACAAGGAGAGTCAGCTTCTTCGAGTAATCGAGAATTCGAATTACAGACGTTTGCGCCACAGCGACGACATCTAAAAAAAAAAGAATACGTGAAGATGATTTTCAATCAGTAGTCGATACGACTTACTCATTATAATCCAGAAAAGAATACGGCGTCTATCGATAATAAACTTCGGCGACACTTATCTCGCAAGCTTAAGAAATAACGAATAATAACGATTCCCGCATTCATGGACGTTAGATTGAGATGGTAATGCGCGCGATATCAACCCGTCACGATTATCTAGGATGAAACTTCAAGGATGCAGAATGGCATCCGAGCATAGATATTCTCGAACATTTATCGGGAAAAAAGAATTCCCTGTCTCGGGCGTAGAAGGGGGTGGCGGTGATCTGGGTAGGGTCTCGCGACGATGATATCTTACGCCACAGCTTCGCTTCATCGTGCATGGCTCTCATCCCTCGTGCAGTCTGTATTTCAGTCGTAGTCATGGAAACGTCAATCCCGGCGAGTTATCACACATTTCCGGGAATACGGGGCGCAATGGAACAAGACGCATTTCATCGTCTATTTTACGGAAGTTTGGAAAACGCCAAATAAAGATAGAGAATGGTATATAAACATTTACTTGCGCTCTTATATACATCTTATTTGATATTTATGGGAATTTTCAAATAATTCGAACAATAGCTTTTATTCTACGTATATGAATGCTAACGGAAAGAACGAATAAATTCCGGTTCTCGAGTTTCCAATGAGTGTTTTATATATGTATTTATGTATGAGTATATTTAACCAAACATATACATGCGTACATAATCTTCATATTTCAAAGCGATAGGAAATATAAAACTATTGCCCAGTTTATTTGCCCCATCGGTAATGATTCATTTATCGTCGTTACACAGCTCGAATATTATTCCGGCGAAACATGTTACTTTTTACTGGTTAGACCACAAGTGGAATACGCCTCATGCATATGGGGTCCGTACGAGAAGGGACATATCATTCAATTAGAAAGAGTGCAGCGCAGAGCAGCCAGATTCGTAAAACAAAAGTATGAACATAAGGAAAGTGTCACCTCATTATTGAGGGATTTGAACTGGGTACCACTGGAGGATCGTAAATTGCACTCAAGGTTGCGGCTTCTGGAGAAATATAGATCGGAATGTCTAAAAGACGAGGTTCTAGGAATAATTGAAGCCAACGTATATAGGTAGAAACGACCGTGATGATAAGATACGTGAGATCGATTGTAGGACGGAGCGTTATCTAGGCTCGTTCTTTCCGAGGACAATACGAGATCACAATAGAAAATTTCAACCTGCGATAGACAATCTTTAGGTAGGTTATGGTGCATTGCACCCCCTGCCACCCACCAATTAGGTGAATTGCAGGGTAACATGTAGATGTAGGGGATTACAGACTTTGTTACATAATGCGCATCCCACGCAGGCGAAAGAAAAATGATTTCGAGGTCCGCTCCTGTGTATACGCATTTAAACACCCAGCACTGAAAAATTCACACACAGAGCTAATCGCCTCCCCAACCCAGGAGTCTTCATTTAGCAGGAGCAACGCGAGGGGCGGGGGAGATGATTCGCGACCGTGTTTTGCAATCTTGACCACCGGCGCCGGAACATCATTTTTCATTACCTCCGCATCCACGTCCTACCGTCTTGACTGCACGCGGCGTCTTCTCCCGGGTGCCGCCGGCGCCTTACCCATTGTCCGTCGCTAAATACCGCCACGCACCACACACACACACACCTAACGCTCTCTGGTTCTCGCTCCCGTTGGCAAGGCGCCCCAGAGGCTACCCTCGCACACGCGCTGGATAAGTGAGTGCCCTCCCTCCCACGCAAATGCTTCTTCTAATTTCCCCTCGCCTACCCACCGTCAACCCAGACGAAGGCTACGACCTGGCTCTATTCTCTCTTTTCTGTCTCTCTCCGCAACCTCCGCGCCAAGACCTCTCCTTCCATTCGAAGCGAGAGAAGAGAAGAAGAAACGGGCGCAAAAAGTTGAAATTGCGCGGAGAAATTACTATTTCACTCTCCCCCCTCCTAGAGTGGAGAATGGGCCTTGAGACTACAGCGAGAGAGATCTAAAGAGATAGAGCCTTGGTTCTTGTTATGAGGAAAAATAAACGCACTAGAGCGAGTCTGGTAGATTAAGAAGGAGAGTGGGAGGGCATCTGGAAAGGTGGAGGGAGGAAAAGTGATGGGATGAGCAGGGGTGGGGTTAAGACGAGGAAAGCGCAGTTCCAACTAAAGTCATCCTATATACACACGCAAACAAACATTCTTTCCCGGCCCTACCAAAATACAACAGTCAAATTACTCGTGGAGTTATTGGAATGAACAATAGAACGAAACGATCCTAATAACATAATCCAGTGGTTTCCAAAAATTACAAAGACCCACCCTCACCCAAGAAAAATCTATTTGCGCCCACCTCTACATCACGCTCATAGTTCATAAACAATATCTACTGGACCTAAAATTTCCATTAATATAACCGTCTTAAGAAAATTATGGACGCAAACCACTTGAAATCTGGAATTTGGCGGCTGCTTATTGTAGGTCTCTCGATTAGAATAGTTAAACAGACAGTAAATATATGTCAAATCTTTTGCGCTCCCCTCCCCAGGAGGGCGGGTCCTACAGTTTGGAAACCAGTGACATAATCCACGGTAATATATACGTTCCTTCTTAAAGGATCTTTAATCTTCTTGCAATATAAAAAAATCTCGAAACATTAAACTTTGATCATTAGCTTTTCATCGGTATAATAAGCCGAAAGGAAGGTCATCGTTACTTCAAGTACTTGTTAGACAACTAATCCAGTAGTTCTAAGAATGACGGTATAAATATTTATGCAGGTCGAAATTCATACAATATTTTGAGCGCGAACGATATTTAAGGAGAGAGAGAGAAATATCGAACGTTTTCTATTCCGAGGCCTAGCGCTAGCTCTTTAAGGAAGGGAAGTGGAGGTCGTAGATCTGTCAGATTTAAGACAATAATTGTTCTACCTCTCGCCGGTAAGCTAATACGGATACACTCCTACGCTTACCATGCGTGAGTCACTGTTCTCGGCCGTGATTGATGATGAATTGCGCGTGTTATCGCAACCATTGCTTCCATACGGCACAGCGACAACTGAAAAATATAAAGTCATCGCGCGCCAAACTTACCGAGTTTCTACGCAGGCCACATAATATTATTGCGATATAAAATTCAATATTACGTTCGCGAAACATAAGTCCAGAGTCGCTTGTAAAACTTTACACTAGTGATTTCGTAATATTGAAACGTCGGTTGTAAGAAAAATTCGAAAGGTAAAGCATTGGAGTAAAAGGAAGCATCCATCAGGCGGAATCTGGATGCGAAACTGATTAAACCTTTCCGGGAAGTTTTCTTCTGTTAATCGCCTCAAAAACGATCGACGTCTTACCGGCTGTGGGTACTGTCTTCTTGTGCTTGGGTGTCCTCCTCCTGAACACTTCCGTTACGTCCTCCAGGGCCATGTTCCAGTGCCTGTCGAAGGCACATATCGCCCCGTGTAGCTCTCCTCTGGTAGCCAGCATGCTGGCGGGACCTTTGCTCTTCTTCTCATCCTTCCCCGCCCAACCGGACATGCCCCTTATCAACACCTGGGCAGAGGAGGAGGATGGGAGTGACGATGAAAACATCAAACACAAGCGAACGCAAATTATACATTTTAGAAAATTACTTTTTTTTGAAGAAGAAGAATTTATTAGGAATATATTTACATAAGTTGGATTAAGTACTGATAAATTATTACAAATTACAAAAATAATTCATTACATTTCAGAAATTCGAAGGAAAAATATTTTTGGACGACCTCTAAAGTAATGTCTCTCAACCGGGGTGCCGCGAAAATTCTTCTGTTTGCCCAAGTTTACCATATTTACCATATTTCTGCATGAATAAATAACTATAAACATTTGATTTCTTACCTAAAATAAAGCAATAAAAACCCCACGATTACTACTGGTAGAGGATAGGAAGTGCGCCAAATTCTGAAAATTTACTCAAGACTAAAAAAGGTTGAGAGACACTGCTCTAAAGCAACGATAAGGTAATATTTCGTGAAATCTCGTCACAAAATTGTTAAATTTCTTATTTTTATATCATGTCCAAATATATAAACAAAAAACATTTACTCAAGGGAATAATCAGAGGATCCGGAAACGTTAATAATCGAAAAAAGAAATTGTATGACTATGTTTATCAAGAAAAGTGACTATTGTTCAAGACCCGACGTATACTAACCCTCTCAACACATTAATTTTAAACTTTTACGTAAATAATTCCCATTTTCTTACAACGGTATTTTATGAATTTAGGTTAAAACAAAAAAAAAACTGAACGGTAACAGCTTGAGATAATAAACATCGAAAGGTTACCCATAAATTATTCGAGGCGACAAAAAATACCTCATGGTCATGCGATTAAAAAAATCTTTTAGCTCGCAAACAGAACTCTTGCTAGGGTACCACTCAAGGTCTAGTAAGTAATCGAACTGTCAAACGCCGCACAAAGCGGAGATCGAGACTTTCTGGCGCCTACTAAATCTTATTATTCACAGTAAAAACTCACCAGTGAAATAAAAAAAACTCCTTAAAATGAAACTCCATACACAGAAATGGCCAGGGAATATTGTTTCAGTGAAATTGAGTAAATTATCCAATTATTATTAATTATTATCTAATAATCCGAAATGTACAAGTCATTTCTCTACAACCAAGTACATTCTGATTAATATCTACAATTTCTCTGAAATATACACATACAAACACGTAAGTATACAGGCACATGACTTTTAAATTGTCTTAAATTCAATATATTCAACCAGAGGAAAAGTAATCTTTCCTGTATACCTTCACTCTAATTCTTTTCTCCATTGCATCCCTCAAGGCAGCAAGAGGGCCAGTGACCGCCTCCATCCTGGTAATCACATTGCGAGGGGCCTTTTTTCCAGGGCCTTTGACAGGTTCTGTAAAAAATATACTAAAGATTAATTACGACAGTTACAGAGTAATTTATAAGCATTGGTTTGACTCAGATGATGACCTGTTAAAAGAGGTTGGATGAAATACATGGGCATTTCCTCGTAACGATTCTAAACAATTGTTTTTAAGAGCGTAAGCTAGTTTGAAGGCTACACGGAATGAGTCATTCTAACCTCGAAATGTGATAAAATCTGAGTACGTGTTCCGATAGAACTCCTCAGTGAAAAGATAAGCTCGCGAAATACGTTTTCATGATCATTTTCAATTTAAAAGGTAAAGATGTGTGTTTATTTGTGCAAAATGCGTGTATAATATACTAATAGTTAAAAACTCGGTATATTTTTACGACGGTAAGTAAATAAATACGTAAAAGGATTACTTTAAAGTTAATTTTGAAATAAATACATTTAGCGTTTCTGGGAATATTGTTAGGTGAGCCAGATAAAAATACAACATCGCAGGTTATCTTTTCCTTCCTCAGCTGTTCTAAGATAACCTTTACGATTAGATTAACATCATAAAGCTGGTATAATTAAAAACTGGAGGAATTTGGAGGTGAGGGTGTTTACCCTTAGTAGGTCATTGGGACGAGATGGACAAATATATAATGTTCGGAAGTGAATACTTAGAATGTAGTTAAAACATAATGGTAGAATAAATATAGCAGGGAGCAAAAAATACATATAGTTTCGTCAATTTGCTGGAAATCTCATTTAGGCCGGCAAAATTTCACCGAGCAACCTTTCAATCTCGCTACCCCATCGGCAGTCATGATCTATAATCTCTACGAGGTGTAATACTGGATCACAAGCGGAGGACGAGGAGGGTTCATTCACCCCCGTACGTCACCGCCGCCCGCCATCGGACTACCCAAAAAAATAAAATAAAATAAAACAAACTCGGAAAATTATTAGGGGGTCGCCGATTTGCAGTTATTTTATCCCTATTCACGGCCTTTATCGATTTCCCGAATAAAAGAAAAGATATTTTTTTTAACTCCCCCTCTTCCCCGATTCCAGAAACGACGGGCCGTATAAATAAACGACGATTTATTTACGGCTACCGCAAATTAGTCGCGGATAAAATAAACAAGGCTTCCGTGATTTCGGCAGTGCCGGGCGGCGAAACACACCCCTGGCGTATTTTCCACCCCGGTCCGAAAGATCACCTCCACACCTCTCTCGTCTTTCGTCACCGGCGAGATAAAAATTTCCATCCCTCCTCCGTCCGTCCCATCCTCGCAGACGGGGGAAATCCTTCCTACTCCTCCGACGCCGCATCGCTACGATGAAGTCGTTGACCGGGGAGAACCACGTGGGTTCTAGCATCGGCCGGAAAGCGAGCGGAAAAGAGAGAGAGAATTGGAGGGAGAGAGAGAGAGAATTGGAGGGAGAGAGAATGGAAGAGAGAGCGAGAGAGGGGAAGGGAAAGATAAAGAGAGCGTCTTCAATACCAATCTCACCTCAAGCCCCGATCATCCTTTTCCGTCATATCTCCTTTAAATGAAAAACGCGGATAGAGAGGAAACTTCCCCTTACGGTCGTTCCGTTTTAAAGCGCCACCTATCCGACGTCCATTCCTCCTCCTCCCATCACCAACTCCTCTCTCTTCTCGTCACATCTCCCTTTAAAGAGAGGGAGGGAGGGAGGGAGAGGGGCGGGGCTGAGACTATCCCATCGTCCGAGTGAAGTCAGGAGTCAATGCCCTCTCACAACCAACGCGAGAGAGGGAGAAAGAGAGAGAAAACGACGCATTAAAGGGGATAGGCAAAGAGGGAGGGCAAAGAGGGAGTGAAGAGAGGGGTGAGAGGGGAAGAAGTGAAGCTGATCCCGTGACCGTGTGCGAGGAAGGGGAACGGAGGAGGTGGAGGAGGGTGAGAGGTGCCGGAAGGAAGCACAGATGGTATCCCCTCACCGCGTTGCGTTGGAGAGGTTAGGGCTGCCGAAAAAGGGCGAGGTGACGGAAGGAGGGGTGTACGTAATGCTAGCGAGAGAGATGAGGAGGGGGAGAAGAGATGACAAGGTGAGGGAGGGATTTTTCACCCTTTTTGGGGAGACGACGGCGGGAAGAGTTCTGCGTGTGTATATGTAGGTCCGAAAAGTGGGTGCTGTGGAAGGAGGGAATAGGCTCATTCAAGACCCTAAGGGACTTATGAAGGCCGATTCGGGATGTTCTCTTTTATTTTTCTTGCGCGTGCGAATGGACACGCCCTCCCGGAAAAAAAATACTTTTACAAGGTAGATGTTTTTTACTCTTTTCCAAGTGTGACCGTTCTGTCGATATACAATTTTGAGAAAGTGGAGACGTAACTACCGCCTAATTGTAAGCTCTCGAGAGTGGGAATTCGCGAAACAAAGGATAATTCTGGTTTCGATGTTACGGGGATTTTTGAAGTTACTTCAGCGGTAAATAACGAAAAACCCTTCCGAGGACGTGATGCAAATTAAGAAACGTCGGAGGAGTTGAAACAATGTGAATTTCGCGAGATAAAATATTTATTGGACTATGACACAATATGTAAAAGAGGAGAATATTTGACAATAGAAGCGAGGCGTCATTTTCTCATTGATCGTGTTTATGAGTTTTTTTCCATTAGATCTTCTCCCTCCTGGCTAGTTTGTTTCTTTCAATGCGACATTCACAGGCAACATCGACTTCCATAAGACGCAATTGACTGTCGTTATCCAACTGCCGACTAATACCTTGATAACTTTCGCGGAGTCGTCTGCCGTAAAATTAAAACATCTGGAGTTATTTTTTGGGACAGGTACCGCAGTCAGAAACCATACACACTCATTCGCAGATCGAGGAATCGGAAACACAAATCCGATAAAAGAAGAACGGATCGATATTCACATGTGTATATATAAATATTTCATCACGTTCTCCCTCGCCAAAAGCGCGCAGCATCTCTCGTGGTTGCAGCGCCACACGACACGGTAAGAAACACGTGCTTCAGCCCGTATTTCGGCCTCGGCTGATGAATATTTGTAGGCCGCGAGCTATTTCCGTTGCATCGATCCACTTCGACAGCTAACTCCCCTGAAGGCAAAGAGACACAAAAAATATTATAAACGTTGAGCGAGCGTCGGACGAAGACGCGCTCTCGCGTCATTGCGTTTCTCGCGTACGGAAAAACGAAAGGTAATTTCCCACGCCGCGGATGACTGATGGGACAACCGCTATAGGTCACGCCTCATCGGTTCTCGTTCTCTTCGCGGTACATAATGCAATTGATCTTTACAGCGAAGAACGGATGAGACTACGTGCACATTTTGCTTCGAGGGGGGAGAGAAATTAAAATAGGGAGTTGATACGAAAAGAACACTCGAATAATCCCACGTTCGTATGAACAAGTGATCGATCAATCGCTTACAACGAAAGAAGTTACACGACAGATTAACGAAGCGTGTCAAGAACACGTCTTCCTCGTGGTACTACGTCTTGCGAGGAAACGTTGAGGATATCGGGTCGTTTTTTAAAACAACTTTTATATCAACTCGGCGTAAGGTATGCATATTGACTGATACATACGAAGCAACTATGCGAAATGTAAAGCGTGGTTGCCAAGAGGTTTAAATATCGAGGTCTGTCAAGAGAGAGAGGAGGCAAGGGTGGAGGTCATTTGGTGACGGGGACCACTTTATACATTTAGCAGTCATTATCGGACTCTTTCGGTTCACTTACTGACGAAGGTCTCTCCATTAATCTTATAGGCTTGCCAATTCTTGTTTTGATCAAGTTTTAATTGCTTTCTTTATTTTTGTATTATTCATCCTGTCTAGTATTTCATTTGTCTATTATTGGCCAACTCCTATAGAAATTTCTCGACTTAAAAGGCTCAGATTCTTTTCCTGTGTGCACCCGTTTCTCTAATTGTATCATGTTGTTCTCTCGAATTTATCATAGAAACTAGAAACTCAACTCAGGTACAAATTACGAAAGTCGATGTTGGTACAATTTCTTAAATTCAAATAAGTTATGAACACACCTGGGATCTCTTGAATATAACGCGAAAGAAAACTGTTTCTACGAAATCTTTTCATACGTGGATTTACGTGCATATAAAAATAATGTCAGGTACTTAGGCATAAAATATAGGATGTCATATTAAATTACCAATAGAGCACCTAATCGTGAGTTTTACACCTTATTTTATCACGATATATCAAAATCACTTGAATCGATTTTACGACAGTAGCTATTCATTATAATTGAAAATTTCCTTCTTTTCTTTCCATTTATAACAAGGAAAAAATTGACGAACCTCTCCTTCAGCCAATAGTTTTAAATAATACAATAAGTACCGTAGTTGTTGCAGAAATTTCTCAAAATATAAGAGGAAACGACATAGAAAACTGAAAAAATGGAACTATATTCCCAATCGCCGCGATAGAGAGATAAAGCGAGCTCAAGCAGGAAAGGAAGGCAGCGTCCCGAAGTTGGAGGTCGCCAGTGCAACCTTTCGGAAAATTCCGCCCGCGAGGCTCGGACTCGCGAACAATACGCGATACAATAACCTTTACGCGAACCAGATACACGAAACGTTGGCGCGTTATTAATAAATAGTCCTAGAGCGATAGTTCTTTCTCTCTCTCTTTCTCGAAACAAACTTTACGCCGAAGGGGAAAAGAGTCTAAAAAGGAAAATCTTCCTGGTCAACATATCAGTGTCTCAAGACCGTTCCAGCAGCAACAGCTCTTTTTTTACTCCCAAACTCGACCTCCGGGCAGCAAAACATCCCAGAAGGCAGACCAGATGGGAAATATCACGCACACACACGCACGCGGACACAAACACGCGGGCGACGTGCGAAGGATGCTGGGAAGGGAGGTAGGGAAACACGTTCTACGGGTCTACCTCCCTCTCTAATAACCATTCTCGATCTCTCGCGGGGATACGAAAAGAGCGAGGGGCGATTTACAGAGAGAAATCATTTGTTGCGCACACACTCGCACGCAAGCCCCGACGGCATTTCTTCCCTATGCAATCTTGACAGAAGGACAAGAATTCGAGAATTTCTCATTCTTTTCTTACGCGAATGCACACGCGTGGGTGAACCGCGAGGGCAGCAGGTGACACGTACAGAGAGACGCAGAGGGTTTTCTTATGCATCGAGATCTCAAAGAGGCGACATCCGGAAAACGCATAAGAAAAACGGGAGGGGAAGTCCACCTGCGATAAGTGGAAATATAATAATATCCAAAGAAGATTGACCGTGTAATTCGATTATTTATGCCGAGTTATATTTATTCAAGGTGGTTATAGCGGATTTGGGAATACGGCTGAAACTTTGGAAACCTCCCACGGGGAGTAATTAGAAAGGGTCCCATTTGAAAACCATTTTTAAACGTCTTATTTCGTAAAAAAAATGGTGAATAAAATAACCTCTCGTTTCCCTTCGCACTTTCACATTTGAACTCCTCGTTCGCTACGTTTGTGGATACGTGTTCCGTGGAATTTTCCTTCGTGTTAGAATTCCCTGCTTTGGCAATAAGACAGACCGTAAAAATCTTTTTAAGTTTAATAAAAAAAATTCGTCCTGCCGATATAAAATTCGACTCGTTTTATTTTTAGTTTCATTTCCATTCGCTTTTAGCAGCCAGAGAGCCTTTCAGACGACAAACCGTGCCTCGAGCTAAGAATCTCTTCATTAGGAGGATATTTACGCGTGGATTGAGATAGTGGGGAGGGAGGAGAGGGATCGGGAGGGATGGAGGCCAAGCATTGTTGTTATAATGGTAGGCCACCGCACTGGCATTAACGAATTCGGCTATAGAGTCGTCGGTTCCTTTGCTTTAGAAGGTAGTGGGAGGGAAAGGGATGGGGAGGGAGCAGCGGGAGGAGGGGCAGGAAGGGGCCGAGTGGGGTGAGGAGTGGAGTTGGACCGCGGGTTCGTCGACCTTTTTTGTTCTGCGCGTGCTTCAAAAAGCGACATGCCGCTCCGGAAGCGATTTCTCCTCCCCTCCGCCCCTACACAGCTCACCCTCCCCCGTTTCCTTCCGCAAGCGTGTCTACGAGATGCTCTATGAGACTCGAGGCGATGAGTCGTTTTCGGAAGAAGGGAAGGAGGTCCTCGTACCGATCGAGAGGTGAAAATTATTATATTATAGGGTAGGGATTATGAAAAATCTGGCCTTTTCGCCATACTCCCATTTTTTAATTCGTTTACCGGCAGTTATATCCGAATCGCATTTCATTTCCCTGCTCGTTGCGTAATTATTTTACGAAGACCTCTTTGCTCGTTACGCGGCAATTTTTTAAAGTGAAAAGATGTTTTGTGGTTTGATTCTCTGCGTAATACGCAGATGAAATTTTGTTTATTTCAACTTCGAATTCGAACCCTGACTAAAGAGACATGGGAAATAAGTTTACATTCAAAAACTTTGTGGTAAAGATAATGATTGCAATCATAGGATAACAATTAGTGCGGAATATGGCCATTGGTAAATATTAAAATTATCTCTTACTGCAAATTAAAATTAACGCGAAGCATGTACAGTAGAGCCTCCATAACTTGAACGTCTATAGTTCGAATATTTGACTAGTCAGGATAGAAAATTTTCCACTTTGTACTCATTTAACCCTAACATTATTTCTTAATATAATTCGAGGTTTCGATAGTTCGACTTTTTTTCCAGTCTACCCTGGACTTAATTATCGAGGTTCAACTGTAATCGCATCTCAATAAAATGTACGAAGATAAACTAATAGCGAAAGTCTTTCGCAGAGTTTTTTCGATTCTCATCTCTTTTTCCGTTGCTTCGAATTGAGCTATTTTCTTCGCTCACAAGAATAATATCGGTAAACTCGCCGATTTAACAGGGATCGGTCTAACCTCGCAGTACCTGGGCGCAGGCCAAATTCATCCAGGCATCTTAAAACCGGTCCAATGAGGATTGATATGCTCCAACAGGCAGCAACTATGCGAACACAAAGACCGCGGTATAAGACGCCACACGTACGCGGCCGACTCCCCTCGCAAATCCATTCCAGAGAATTACGTAGGGAATTTAATTTCCGAGGAACTGTTCGATCGCGTGACATTAACTCGCGGGAGAATTTCTTTTTTTCATATCTCGTTCGAAGAAAATCGAACCAAATTAAACGATCAGTGGATTAGGGATTCGCAAAAACCTCCAAATCGCGGGGAGGCCAACAACCTTGCCACTACTTTGCGTAATTACAGATCGCGGCGCCGAGAGACGGGATGGGAAACGGCGGGATTTCCGGGTAATCCGTCAAAAAGATCCCCGAACGTGTTGCGTCAAAAAAATTTCGGGATGAAATAATCGCGGATTCCATGCCCATTTTCGCGTCTCCTCCAAAAAAATGGGAAGACTAAAACTTCTTAAAAGAAGACATAAGGGAGTCGTTTCGAAGACATGGCTCGGTTAACCGCATTCCTATGGAGGGGTTAACGTTTTGGAGCAGCAGCAGTGAGCGCGTTCGGTCTGCGTGCTGAAGAAGCGGGGGGGGGGGGGGGGGGGCAGAAGCTAGAGTTTACGGAGTAATTGCTAGGCGTACCGACGCGAGGACTTCCTCGCTCCGTCGGGGGCGCGGTCGACTCTAATGGGATGGGCCGCGAGTTAGCATTCCAGCGTGTGGGCGACAATATAACTAACTGCCTAGAAAAGGGTGAACTCGCACTTTCCCCCTCCTTCGCGCGAGCGAGATCCCTGGACGTGGAGAAAAGCAGAAGGCCAACTTGGCTATAAAGATACTGAGCATACGAGGCATCACGAACTAGTCGTTTAATATAATTTACAACTTTGATGTATTAAAAAAATTTCCTTCACTTCTTCATTAAGCTTGCTGATGGAGTAATTAAAATTTTTAATATATAATACATTTGGTTTCTATTCCAAAACGTTATACTCTTCTATCTATAATGGAAATTTAATTGAATTATGTTGCCGAAATGAGCTAAAAGAGCGCCAAAAATGTAAGACCTAAAAGAAAAACTACCGCCAATGAAGAGGGAGCGAAACTTTGAAATGGAAACAAATCGCCATTGTCTTAACTTTCCCGAACTAACACAGGTATCACTGGTACAATCTGATACGTCTTTATTATTCCCCGACAATTGGATAAAACGGCCTCACGAAATTACTTTCTAATACACTTATTTATAACATTTATTATCGCGGGATAAAAAAGGCAAGACGCCAGAAAAACACAAGTGAAGAGCGAAAGTGTTATCGAAACCAAGCATCCCACGTATGCCGCCTCGGTTCTGCGGCACAGCGTCAGGGGTCAAAAGTCAAAACACGCAAACTCCCTCCTCCTCTCTCTCTCTAAGAGGGAGTGTAAAAACTGCTGCCGTCCGGAGAAAGAATTCGACCATCCCGAATCTTTCTTTTTTTATTTTACGCCAGAAATCCCTCCGTAGAAAGCGAGATTTCACACAGTTTCCGTGTACCCTCGAGGGTTCAAAGACCTCCCTCCTAAACTCTTCCTTCCTTCCCCCAACCTCTCTCACTTCCTCCCTCACACTCCCTCCCCCGAAAACACCTTACGCACCGCCGGAATTTCTCCCCGATGGCCGCAGATAAAGACGCCGCGCGATGAGAGAGCACCCCGCCCGCCGCACCTCCCCCTCCTCACACCTTTCATTCCGTCATCTTAGCACCTCTCCTATCCATCTCCTCGCTCCACGCACCCACCCACTCACAAGCAGTCCTTTCCCTCTCGGTCGCCGGTATCTGGGGCTAATTGCGGGAATATCAGGGGTCAACATTTACGCGCACTACCCCCTCCTCCAGCAGAAACTATAGAAAGAGAATGGAAGAGAGAGGGAAGGCGAAAAAGGCGTCACTGACCCCTCCGGCGTTTTGTGACAACCACCAAACCATGACGACGAGAGAGGGACCGCGGAGGGAGTGCGGGCTCCCTCACTTTTCCTCCCCCTACACCTCCCTCCCCCTTCCCAAAAAGCGCCCCTCATTTTCGCCCATCCCTCTCTTTACCCCCCTCTTTTTAAAGAGTCATGCCGCTCATTCACCCGCCCACCCACTCATTCCTTCTTTCGACCTTCCCATTCCCCCCCTCGGATCCCCACCCACGTCGCTCCTACGCCTCCCTCCTCCTCACCCACGCCCCTCTTTCGCCCTTATCTTACGCAGCGGAGGACAGTGACCTTTTTAGCGGCAGAGGGAGAAAAGGGAAACAAGGAGAGGGTGTGGAGGAGAGTTTGGGACGGGGAGGAAAGACTACGCAAACCCCCCTCTCGATTTCTCATTATTAGAGAGAAAATAAAATAAAAATAGTCAATTCTTTTATTACTCGAAACTAAAGGGAAAGAGAATATAATCGGAGATATAGAAAATGTGGGTGATAAAACTTCGAGTTAAGTTGAAGAGGTATCGATGGGGAAAAACGTATTCGAGCTATGCGAAATTCGAATTATGGAGAGTTTCGACCATAAGTTATATGCAGATCATAAGTTAGAAAATTTACCTTTGAGATATTAAATATGTATGTCGAAAGTTTTACGGAGATAGAGGCGTAGGGGAGGCTCGGGGAATGGACGAGGGAATGTGCCTTTTCTTGTTCTCGGTCGTTACGCCCTAACTCATCCGTTGTCGGTGATTAGGCGCATGGTGATAAGAAAAGGCATTTTTCGTTCGTTTAAAAGTTTTTTTCGAGAGCGTTTTGTTCTCCGTTTCGACTCGGTCGTGAAAATAAATCCGCGCCTTATCGACTCGTTCGAGGTTTTCACGATTCGCAAATTAAGTGAGCGCCCAAAGACATCGAATTTTTCGCCACGATATAAGTACAATTCTTTGCTGTTTCAAGAATGACACCAGAATGTCTGATTCTTCGGCTCGTCGAAGATCGATCAATCGATGCCGAATTTCTACGGGCTATTTCCCGCGTTACTTTTATAATTAATTCGGCGATAAATATTGACGAGATTTCTAAAGCCGCTGCGTAGGTGTTTGACTCTTTGAGTCGCGTCCGCGCCTACGAGAGAGATATCGGATTCCTGACGGCTTATCTGGGAATACCGAGCTGAGCATCCGAACAGGCCGTGATTTCACCTCGCTGTATAAGTAACATAAATAGGTCGTTTATTTTCGACTACGATCAAACACACCCTTTTATGTGACAGTAATGTGCGTAAAAAATTAATTACAGGCAGATTGGAGGATTAGGAATACCAACTGCAGTTTGTTATAATTTTTGGTTCATAAATATTTTTATTTCCCAAGTCATATATAAATTCCCCGTTCTTCTTGTTGTTTTTAACAATTCGAATATCAGTCGAAATAAAAGGTAATAGGATATTATGGCCATGTATTCGGAGGGAATGAATAAAAAGTCTTGCCGTGAAAATGGTATTGTTATGCATTACAGTCCCTGGAAAGGAAGACATGAAAGAAGTTTTCTGATAAAGTAGAAGCCGTACGGACTCGACACACTCGCGTCTATCTGATGACTTTGTACGGTCTTTCCTTATCTACATAACCAGGAGACGAGACCGGACGGAGACAGGTCATTAAGAAGAACTCCAAACATAGCAGGAAAATACTCGAGAGGCACTAGGCGATGTGAGAGAAAATTTTGTTAAAAACAAATCGCATCCTAATCACAGCGAGTGTTTGGAGAAAAACCGATAGACGTATAACGAAATATGACTAAGATTGCCTGATTTGTTAATATAAATATTTTGTCTTGTAACGGCGATGCAAGACTGGCCTTTTAACTACTTCTCACTACCTTACAAAACTACTCAGCAGCATTATTTCGACAATATACATATTTTCGGAGACAGTCTCCCAGTTTTAATAGCAAAAATTTAACAATGGCTCCGAGTTTATTCTAAAATGATAATATACAAAACATACGGAAATTAAACTCGCATCTCCGAAAATCCAAACGTCGGCTTCTCCCAATGAAATAAACGTATTCCAACCTCCTTTCAAGAAGCGCGGAAAATTCGGCCGATCTCCAAACGAGCAATTCCTTGTAAAACGCATGAATCAGGAGAGAAGAATCCGCGCCCTACCTCTCTCACTCGAGCGATACGACACGTGCCACGCATGCCAAGTATTTTGCCAACGCCGGGTTCGAAACAATAACGGTTTTTTTATTCTACAAAGTCCCTTTGAGCGCGGTCGATCTTTCTACCCGGTAGAAAAGGAAAAGGGCAGAGAGGATCCCTAAAATAAAAGACACGACGAGCGGTAACTTAGACTAAAGACTGGGGAGAAAAAGAAAACGAATAATCTAGTGAGGGAACGCCCGTAAGTCAATAAATTTGAGTAGTTGAAAAGTTCCGCTGTGTACGATATGGTTCGCATCCAGTAAACATTAAGCTTTATTCGTGAGCGAATGTTTCTCAACAACCCGATACAGAATTCATTAGAGAATTATCGCTCTCGTCTTTTGGCTAGAGTCAAATACTTAATGTTAGACTGAATGAGCACTTAAAAATCAAATGGAAAGAATAAGAACTTACTCGAGTACTTCTAATAGTTAAAAAAACGTGACGAAAAATTGTAATAATTTAAGATTTGGTCTTTCATTTTTAAGTAGGTTCTTATTTTGTCTTAGGCTACTTGGTACAGGAAGCTCACTGCTAACTGAAATGCGTATCGGTACAGCCTCAATTTTTTTAATATTCTGACTATAAGCTTTCTTTTCATACGCATACCGTCCATGGCCGATCACCTGATATTTTTCGCCAAAAATGGAGGGGGAGAGAGAGAGAGAGGGTGAAAGAGAGAGAGGGAGAGAGAGAGAGAGGGAGAGAGAGAGAGGGAGAGAGACAGAGAGAGAGAGGGAGAGTGTGAGAGAGGGAGAGAGGTGGAAAGGCAGTTCAGAAAAGAATAGCGAATTATTTTTCCCTACCTTTTAACCCCTCCCACAGTCTCTGCCATCCTTCCTCTCCCGTCCGTCAATTCGCCTCGCGTGACGATGATGAGTGCCCCCAGAGAATTTAAGGGATGTGAAGAAGAGGGAAACAGGAGGAAGTTTAGCGAGATTGAGGAGGCGGGAGGCACTTCCAGAATCACTTTCTTTTTCTCCCTCTTCTTATCGAGGAGGATGGATGGAAGAGTGGAGGGGAGGCGGGAAGTTGGCGTGACGATGATAGATTCTTGAAACCTCTCGCCTAGGAGTCGAATGGCGAAAAATCTTTACCGTGGCTATTTTAATTTTCGCGGCCACAACCTGTAAAACGATAGATTACATGACGCCGTATCGTATCATCGCTGTTTTTGCTATTCTTCCAAGAAGTGGACCCTATTCGCAGGCAGGATGTGTGTAAAATACAGTTAGGTATCTTGCATTGTTACCAAGTAATTAGTACTAATAATTACGAGCGATATGAGATAAATGGATAGAAAAATTCCTCTCATTCATTATCGAAAAGAATATATCGATAGATCCGGGGTGACCCCTTTTCACCCCCCCCCCCCTCTCTCTCTCACCAAATCTCTACCACCGCGCAAATAAAAATCCCGTGTCCTCTCCTTCCCTTCTCCGACCCCATGAATTATACGCGGCCACGAACACGGGCCGCCGCAGCGAGTGCGTGGGCGTTGGAGCTGCGCCATTCCATCCATCCATCCGACGCCTGTCATCCACCCCGCCGCCGTCCCCCTCCGCCCACGCATCCCCTCCCTTCCCCATGGGGTCGGCGCGAATCGACTCGCCCACGAGGGACCTTCTCTATCCTCTCCCCTCCCGCCACCCTCAACCCACACCTCTCTTTCGACCGCGCCGATGAATTAATGAATAAATCTTTCACGGAGAGATGCTTCCCTTTATTTGTGTTTTGATGGAGAAATGACTCGGCGGGCCGGAACATTTCACCGAGGATTAAAAACCGTGGGATTATAATGATACGGTTGCCACGGCGGCGATTCGGTACTTGTGCTTTATAGACGCCAAACCGATTTTGATCGATGTTTTCGAAAGTTATTTCTCTTGTTAGACGCAAAAAGTCGAAACGTTAATCAATGCTTCTCATATGAACGCCTTATGGATAAAAATTACGGATATCGACCGAAATGAAAATTTCAACGAGGAAGAATTCGCATACGTTTTTCCGCCACGTGATCTCCGAAGCTAGCGATTGAGTATGGATGAGTGCGTATGCGCACGTGTGGAAAGTCTTTCAAATAATAGATTAGAAAAAGTTCGAGAGAGCTGTCTTTTCATCTTTGTCACTAGAATCGTTTCGTGTCTCGCTGAATGCGACGTTAAACGATTTGCTGACAAATTCCTCCACACGAGGAATTTCGGGCGAGAATCAACGTTGTAAACCATCAGCATTTTATAGTTCTCGATAGAATTAGGGCGGGAACATACCTGCGCCCCCTACCCTCACGTACCTCGGAAAGCTAACGCTTGGAGCGGAGGAAGATAAACGTAGTCGTAAAAAAAATCGTTTCGTGAACGAATCGTAAAACTGCGTAAATCGAACGCTTTTAAAACGAAGCGAGCACGTTTAAGAGACGTTTCCGTCCTGTGTAACTTGTGGAAAGCATTCCCTACTCTCGATTCCGAAAGACATTTTGGGAGAACTGACGTGTTCTTGAAATGCCTGAGGATGCACAATTAAATTAAGGATGATAGTCTCTCTATCGCGATTGAGATGGAAATGCACACGGAATACGTTGATGCCATCGAGAACGTGCGAAGCGTGCATCTAACTCGTCAAACGACGAAGCGCAGCAAGAAGACACCGCGAGGAGATAATTAGATGGAATGTCTCCAAATTATTCACGACGGAACTTGAGGAAGTATGTTAAAAGCCGACCAAGGAGTAAAAAGACTCCGAAGACAAAAGGAATTTGTTTCGCTGATAGCATCGTTATTCTTGATATACCCGGAAGAGCCTCGCAAAAAGGATGCACAAAAGGACGAAGCCAACAGATGGTTTGGATTTGAACCGCGGCATGAACGCGATCACTTTCAAATCACCCGCACGGTCCGAGATGATTTAAATAAATGGAGCAGAAATAGAGAAAATAAAAATGATTTAGGCCACTTCATCGCCGTTGGGGAATCACTGTCGAAGAGACCGAAGAACGATCGTGTCAAAATGCTCGCTTCATAAATACAGCAAAAAACTTCGCCAAGGTTCAAGAATATCGCGACGTTCTGGATATATGATATAAATAGAGATTCCTTAATCATCGATCACCTTCGAACAAAGGAGGGGAGATTGGAGAGATGCAAGTCATAAGTCATTGGGAGAGCTTAGAGGAAGGACAAGTAGCACACAAATGACAGACAGGAGCTTACGACATAATTTCGAAATGGAAATGGACCGGTCGTACTGCAAGACGGGAAGGCCATCGCAGGATGTCTGAAATGTCTGCGAGAGACGGAGAGAAATTCAAAGCGAGATAAATCAGGAAACTCGGAAAGTTCGACGATGCCACTAAGACTAGAATCATCAAACCGTGAGAGTTTAAAGACAACGAGATAATTCTGTGTAATGAAAAACCAACGATTGTTTTTTTAATAACTACGAGGTGTGACTGATGATACATAAAATGACACGCATGAAGTGAAACGATCTGAACGTATTTATTGAGGAAAAACTGGCACAACACGAATCAGACAATGTTTTGTGACCACAAACAATGAACGACGACAAAGACTCGGAGACAAGTTATTCAGTGCAGCAAACTTACGTAATTTACAAGATTAGTCGAAGCGAAGCGGCAATGATTTAAGCACAACGCCAGAACGGTCGATAATTGAGGAACAAACGAGTTTTCAGGCAAATACGAAGCGTCATAAAAAGAAGCCGACCAGGAAGATTCGTAAAAGCAATAAACTAATTGGTCGGCGAGAAACTGACGAAACGGACCTTGGATGGGTATGGAAGAAATCCAAGGAGAGTCTTTCACCAGAGGCGGACAGTAAAAACGTCTCGGCGACGAACTCAAATCGAGAGGGGAAGACTACCATCACCTACAGCGGGTATGTATGTATGTCCAGTCAATTCGCCTCTCTTACAGCACAAATGGGTATCTCAGAGGTAGTGCAATGAATAACCGGGGAGGGAGGAGGGAAACCCGGTGCCGGCATTTGCCTGCTCTTACGAAGAACACCAGGGGGGCCAACAGCTTAACGTCCCTTCCGAAGGACGGAACAGCTGAATTTGCGCGGTCTCCTCAAACTACGCAAACAGGGGGCCGTGTGACCTTGAGAAAAATCCTACTCGCGCAGGATTCGTACCCGATGACTTTTTCAAGCATCGGGCGAGTAGCAGCCAGCGTCCTAACCACTACACCACCGGCACCCCACCTACAGCGGGTTCAAAACGTCGTCCATTTACGCCTCTTATTTTTTCGTACCGTTGCGGAGTCATTTCCATCTCGCCTCGTCGACTTCCTCGCATGAAACCGAGGCCGACAGCGATCCTTTTTCGGTCTCACCTTGCTCTCTGCGATACCTTTCGCGCCACTCTCGACACGCAACCGCAGACCCATCCCGCGAAACCTTGGAAAAAGTTTCTCTCGCTCGAATCCCGAAAATAGTCCGTACGTGATAGACGAATATTTTCCACGTGGGCGTACTTCCGAATCGGTCGGTTCCGGGACGCAAAAAAAATTAATGATAAAGAGTCGAGAAAAAAAATATTCCGCCCCAGAGATTGATCCGAGCGACGGCCGTTTATTCCAAAGTGGCCGCCGCGGGGCCATTAACCTTTGGTCAAATAGATCGATACCTCTCTCCGCTTCTTATTTTTCCGAGGATTTTGAAAATCTCTCGTCCCCCGCATTATAAACCCCAAAGATCCCTTCCGCCGATGCGAGAGAAAAGACCTTCGTCCGCGCATAATATAAAAAAAGAAACGGTTATCCAACCGCTTTCGATGATAGCTACTTACGGATCGCCCGGAAAATAACTTCCAATCTCCCGAGCTTCTTCTTCCCGTCCGTTTTTTTATTATTTTCAACGCGAATTTTCACGAAGGGTCCGAGTGAAACTTCCGAGGGAAGGTCGACGACCCGCGGGGGCTCCGAATGATATCTGTCGCGTCTCGCTCGAGAAAGCGAAGGGAAAAAAGCTAACCCGAGCGGCGAAAATAAATCTCGATGCGTCGCGGGTCCACGTGTCGGCCGCCTACGCGTACGCGAGTTGGTCGTGGAAACCTACCGATCCGAAACACTCGCGAAAAAAAAGAAAAAAACCATGACGAATGAAAGACCACCTCGCGAGGATCGATGCGATGGAAATGGCGCGTTCGAAATATGTAAAACGGTCATGCTCGATAGGAATCCCTTACTCCTAATATATTAATGTTTCTTCTCAGCGGCGTAATTGGTCCACGTGCCACCAGGTAGCGTTCGAGCACTCCTCGTTTCGTCTCGTGATCGGCCAGCGCGAGGCCTCTAGCCGAGCGGCTGGCACTGCTCGCAGTAATTCTTCTTCCGGGGTTCGCAACTCCTCTCCTGCCTTATAGCCGATCGTATTTTTAGGGGCGATTACGTTTGAATATTTGGCCTAAGGCGGCATGAAAAAAAAAGAAAGTGAGGTGTAGTGAGAGAGGAGGTGAGAGCTAGTGTAAGGGGCCTTATACCCCTTCCTCAGAACACTCCGCCCCCGCTTACAAGTCCTCCGGGGTGAACGTATCCAAAGAACAACAACACCCCTCTTCTCTTCCCCTCCAGTGCTTCGCTCTGCCCGTTCCACTATCTTGCGAGTCAAGAGGCCGATAGCCGAGAGCGAACCGATCTTGCATCGCGAGCCATCTAGCGGAAAAACTTCCAACTCTTTGAAAAACGCCGCAGCGGATCTTCGACAATGTTTTGAAAATCGTGCTGAAAAAAATGACATCCCGAGTCGGATAAAACGTTGTAACATTTTGTTATAAGTGCAGTATTGGTGCGAATCTCTCCAAGTGAAACCTACATTCCTAATTAAGGTTTTATACATAATAAACTGAATTCTTGAGAACATTCTAAGTTATCAGACATGTCGTGTCACGTTTTATTTGTAAGGTGGCAAATGTATAAAATAATAAATTAATTAATGCTAAACATGCTCCAAGTGCTTGGAATATGATACAATTACCAATTATTGATTTTTTTAATAAGAGACTCTACTAAGATTAAATTTTATTATTTTATAAACAGGAAAACTACCTCACCTTGATGAGGTAGAAAACGGCGTACTGGTTCCGTGGAAGTTGAAGGTGCTGCTTCGGCCTTCCCAATTCCTAACACTTTTGCAGAAACCTTTATCAAAACATAAACACGACAATGTACCATAAGAGAAATAAGTAGAACATAAGTAACGAACATAATCATAATGGAATCGCGAAAACGTATTACATAGTGATTTACGGATCATCGTTACATTGAGGAAAGAAGATGCTTTATAACAAAGAGATTAATCATATAATCGACACCAATGCACTAGAATGGTATTACTAGTCGGACGTCCAACTTTCAGGACAAAAGTAAACAAGACATAACAAACGTCACCTGGTGCGACTGATGAGGATGAAGATCTGGATTAAAGCCATTTATGGTCGCATTTGCTAATCAATTAAAGCTTCGGGATTTTGTGTAAGACGAACCTTTCCGGGGCCGCCTCCTTTTTTCCCGCGGATGGCGCTTGAGTATTGCGACAGGTTATCCATTGTGGGAGCATCCGGCCAAGGAAGATGCGGAAGAGCCCTTTCTGGATAATAAAGTGCCCGCAAAGGGTTGTATTCATCCGTCGTAGGATCATATTGTTCTTCACGATCTTCTTCAGGAGTTGAATATTCTTCTTCTGAAGAAGAATCGTCGGAGGAAGACTCTACCTCCTTCCTTCGCGACATGTTACCACTACCAATATGGCCGACCAGCGAACAATTGACTGAGTCCGCGATTCAGTAAAAGACGAACGTTATGAGGTTTCAGCGCTCAGTTCAAACCTACGAACCTGTCATTTGGCTTTAAGCCAGCGCTTATGCTCGTTAATTATTCTTTAAATATGTTATAACATTCCGATTCGTATCTTTCATTACTACAATAATTTTTTAATTCAAAATCGGCATTTAAAAAAGAACAAAACTTGCATCCGTTAAATGTTATAAGACGCACTTTCCCTTTCGAAAAATATCGTCACTTATATCCATTCAATTTAAATTGAACGAAAATCACATCAGACTTTTATTAAGAAAAGCGGCGTTCATCAGCCTCGTTTTGTGACTAATTGAAATCGTGAACAAAATACTAGGGTAGAATTAGCATGTCACGTGAGAGATGGAGTGGGACGAGGGGGAGAAACGAGGCAAAATGCCAGTGACAGCCAATGCCAAACTGGAATCGGCTTCAAGTGATTCGTTCTGCCTTTCAAATTACCGCCCCCTGGAGGCTAGTCAGTGCATCAGGCATCGGGGTGACCCGAGGCGCTACCCTCTCCTCCCTCACGCTTTATCCATCCCTTCCACCCCGTTTATAACTTTCTCCACTTTCCCCCAACGAGAGGTCTGGATTCTTGGTGGCGACGAGAGAAAGTCGTGGCTTGCCAATCCTCCGTAGTCTCTTTAGGGGTTTGTATTTCAAGCGGTTGGCACTTGAGACACATGCTTCTTACATTCTACAGAAAACCTTATACATCCACCATTCCTAAGCTAAACTTTTTCCTTTCTACCCCCTTTTCTCTCTCAATCGCCGTCCTCTGACTTCCTCTCCACGGAACCCAAAACCCATCTCAGTTTAGCTCTAATTTTATAACATGGCAATTTCATTCTATCGCAAGAAAGAGGCAATAAAATACACTCAAAAACTGTTGCTAACACTTTCAGTACCTATGCCAATTATATCTGACATTTGTGTTTCCAACTGTGACCCGTGTCAAGTTAACTTGACATATATTATTATGTGTTCTGCCGTATATTGCGACAAGTTGGGCTGTCATTGAGGTGTGCGGTTGCAACGAAGGGTTCTAGGAAGTGATAACAATGTCTCAGGATTGATAAGGGCAATGGTCCAGACAGTGTGGCCCTTAATATGTTAACAAATGATTTTACGTTACTTGTAAAGTGTATCGCTTCAGAAATTTCAGCTGTATTACTGTATCAATGTATGCATACCTATATAAGTAGTTATTACACGAATGAAAAATTCCTCGCAATATTACTCTCTGTAATCGAATTTGTTAAATGCCAACAGTTAATCGTATTATCTGTTATTAGTTTTAAATAATTAGATTTAAACTAACGAAAATATCATGAGGTTTGCATGTATTTTAGTTTCGAGTGGGCCAAGTGAAAGACTGGATAGAGACAGCCGGAGATGTTGAACCACGAATCTAACGAAATGCATATGTATGTTATTATCGTGCGATTCATTGATAGCGTGTACCGTTTTCTCTATGTTTCATTCCCATATTCTTCTAAATTGTGATTCGTTATCGCATAACTAATTCAGAGTCATTCCGCTCAATCAGTTCTTTTTTTATTCACCAAAAGTTATGAGCGACAATTTAGGTTTTTTCCGGATCTTTTGTCATTTGAAACTCCAAAATTTTCATAGCGAGCAGCTAGCAAAAGGCTTCATAAAAGATGTATCCGTGTTAAGCACTTTTAACCACGGGAAAAATCAACGCCCATGGCATAGAAGATTGAAGCTGTCCGTGTTTACTTCTCTTTCTCCCGCCTCTTTTTGGTCGGGAATGGGAGAGCGTGACTTTCCTGCGGAGTTAGAAAGAGAGAGGAAAAGGTTTGTCGACCCCAAAAAGATCGAAATAACAAAAAAAAATAATAACGCTCTCTTGTTCTCCCCTCCCTTGATCTCTTCCAACCTTGTTTCGTTCCGCACACGACCCGCAATTTTTTCCCTTTTCAGTTATTGCCCCTCGATGCGTAATTAAATAACGCGCCGTTCTTGTGTTTCTTCAGCTCAAAAAGTTCCTCTATTGGCCTTCTTCCGCCCTTCTCCCTCTCCCAGCCTCCCCTCCTTCCTCCTTCAACTCCTCCTGTCACTCGCGACACTCTTCTCGCGTCCACTCTTTCTTCCTCTCTTTCAAACTGCTTTGAGAAACTCGAAGCATTTGTTATTCCTCCCTCCTTCCCCTTTCTCCTCCTCCCCCCTCCCCCTGCCTTCACCCCGCCCGGTCCATTCACTCTATCCACCGCCTACCCCACTCCCGACCCACACCGTTTCGCGTGTGTTTCTCCAATTATGGCTACAGGGACGGCTGGAGATCTTCTTTTGTCTCTACTTTCCTTCGTTTTTAATTACGTTCCCCTCGATGCAACGGGGGAGGGGGTTTCATCTTGCGAAGGCATCCTATGAGGCTGGCTCAACTCTCCTCCCTCTTACCTTGCGAAAGAGGGATGGAAATTCGAGGCGGTTTTTCGTTTATAAAAAAATAGCACCCTTCCGGTTTGGCCAGCGATGAGTTTTTATTTCTTTCGTGCGTTTTAATCATGTGTCAGTATTCACGTCTTGTATGCGGATGTTTATTTCGAATTGGAATAGGGGGAGAAAGGCGATTGGGAGCCATTTGGACCGTGTTTTTTTATTTCTTTATTTTTTTGAAGGTGAAAGTATTTCTTGGCTTGGTTCTGGGTAGGACTCCGCAGATCTCTCTTTCATCGTTTCATCACAGCCGATCGTAATAGCTGCTGGTTTAAGAGTGTACGTAAACTCGTTGCCGTTGCGTCTTTGAATCGAGATCTTCCGAATTTCGGGAGATGGATTCGTTTCGCGCTTGAATGGTGGCGATGGTGAAAATTTGGTCGATTGAGATTTAATTGAGCTAAATATTTTTCAAGAATAAAAAAACTGTTTAGATTAGCCTACTCCGAAACATGATGGAGAGTTGCTCTTAATGTTTCAAGATTGTGTTAATGGCATGCGATGTAAAATATTTGACGCCGAGCTAAAACGTTTTTCCAGCCAAAACAATAATTTTGCCAGCTTTTTTATAAACAGTATGGTCATTTAGGCTGCAACAAGTTTGTCGTCTCATAAACCAAACCTTTATAGTTTAGCTGTGTTATCGAAACCGCCGTATAAGACGAGAAGTAAATATACGATTTAAAGAGAGAAAAAATATCCGCCCCTCCAAAAACCGGCCTTGATAGAGGTGTGGTTAGTCTTGCTCCCAATGTTAGGGTCGCGGGTTCGAATCCTGCTGAGAGAATGGTTGTCTGAGATCGTCTGTGTCGTCGTTATGGCGCTCATCGTAAAGAGGCCGGTAACGGCTGTTTATGAGCTGTTTAAAATAAATAAACGTTACGAACACGCTTCAAGAGCGCTTGACTGGATTCCCGAGTGCGTAAATATGTCGCGCATGTTTTTTAACGGGTTGTGAAAATTCCTCGTAAGCGTCGGCGCGAGAAACGAAGACTTCATGGTCTATTGGCGTCCGAGGTCTGTGAGGAAGAGAGAGAGATTAGCAGTGGCGTAGAGAGAGAGAATTTTTTAAATTTACGAGAGCAAGAGAGAGAAAAAGAAATAAAAAATAAAGATAAAAATAAGAAGTACTTCACTCGTGTGTACAAATACAACTCCCCCATGAATATTTTCCTAGATACGGAAGTGGTTTAAGTTTCCTAAAAATTATTTAAAAAAGCTTCCGCTGTCGTGCTCCTACAAAAAAAAACTATACTTACAGGTAGCCCCCGAAATTTTTCATGGGCTCTGGAGCGATAACCTCCTTGCGCCTCAGCGACTCTCCTCCCATCCCACCGGACAAAAGAAATAAGCGAGGTTAATGCTCTAAGGAGACTCAAGAAAGAGAGAGGGAGAGAGAAAGAGAGGAACAGCCGGGAACTACTCAGTCCGTTTCTATAAGGAACTCAAACCTACAGGGCGTAGAAGGTGGAGATGTAAAAATGTTAGTGAAGGAGGCGGAGACGGTTGGAAGTGAGAGATGTGGGTTCGCGGAGGTCCTCTCCGAGTTCCAACTATACAAAAGGTAACATGATTTTTTTCTCAATAAGAGACGGCCTTAAGGAAGGTCTTTGTTGTGCTTTACTCGAGGAATTGTTTAAAGGGAGTGGCGGTCTTCGCTACGCTCGCGACGCAAGGGACACCCCTTCCCCCCTCCCGTTTTCTTTCTCTTCTCAAATATCTTTTAGGGTATCATCCTTAAAAATATAAAGAAATTGCATTTGGTTCCGGAGAATTAATTATAATTACAGTGGAGTCTTCTATAGACCGAACTTTAGATTATTTGTAAAAGATATTTTTCATTATTTTCCTTCTATAACTTTGATTTTATTTCCTATTTTATTTATATGATAGCAGTAAACTCCCTCGGGACCGAGCCTATTGATCGTTTTCATTTTATAAGTACAATAGCATACGCAAAGAAATACTAATTAATTAAATATTAAGAAAGTAAAAAAGCAAAAGAAAATGTAATTGTATGAAGTAAGATTGCAGGTCAATAATACTGTACTATGTTTAACGACTTTATCAGGTATAGGACAAGTAAATGCCGAACATATGTACGTACGTATTGCGGCATAAAGAACTTTCCAGTTTCAAGTTAAAAATGTCGGTTAATCTACTGTATATTGTAATTATTTTTGTTTGCTTGCCGTTTAGCTCAAGTTATATACATTCCACAATAAATTTTTCTCGTGTTCGACACTCCGCAAAATCGTTCACCGCTGTAGTTATTTCACGTTGCACATTTTTCGAGCTTTTTTTTCCGCGATGAATCAATCCATCCAACCGTCGCATCGGTTGCTGGGCCAACCATCAACCTTATTATAGACTCTGGGCGAAAGACCCCCCGAGAGTGAGTGAGAGAGAGTGGGAGGGAGATCCACCGAATAAGAAAGATCTATAGATAGATGAGAGGTTAACAACTTTATTTGCCTAAATTGTGGGTCGATGAACTTCCTTTACACTTTTATGGTGCACGGACGTTCGTGAAAAAAATACAATTAGCGCGGACACACGTCGGAGAAATTTGTTTTGTTACTGTTAAATAAATTAAGGTGAGAGGTCGCGACTTTTGATGGGTCGAGCGCACGAGTTCTTTTAGACCGTACATGTCAAAAAGGTGGCCTTATCTTATTGCAGAGTTTTTTAGGAAAATATTTATTTTTTTACGTGCACTTCATTTTTTTTAACGAGTGGGAATACCTACAAAGAATTAATGAAGCAACTTAGTTCCACATATTGATGAATAATTGCTCAATCGTGAAAGCAATCTAAGACAGCCTTATGTACATATATTCCATCTCTCCTCTCTTTAAATACCTGTCATATTGATGCGGCACATCTAAAAAGATAATCGCGTCATTGTGGTCATTATTCATCGACGAGTTTGACATGCCTATTTTAGAGAGAGCGCATCTTCGAATGACGCCTGTTTAAAAAGTGGACAATGATTATGCAAATCTCCTATACGAGGTGAAAGTATGACGTCACCAGCGATTATTCGTCGAAATGAATGCTTATCTCGTATCTGCCACCTCTCTCCCTCTAGTTCCTACCTCCAAGCCCACGCTTCATCTTTCAACCACATTTTCTCTTCCTCCCATTAATGTTTCCCTCCACTCTCCTTTCCCTCCCTCTCTTAACAACCGATATCCTCGTCCGATTCCTCTCCTCCTCTCATTTCTCATCGTTGCATCTCTCGGCTGTATGCTTCCGTTTTTAGTCATCTATTCCGCATCTTTGATATTTTTTCAAAGCGTCCCCTCACTTTCATTGACACTTTCGAGGACAAGAAGGCTAACCCCGTCAATGCCGTTGCATTGAGTCAAGGCAGCTATTTCCGCATTTCTATTTGTAAATAATTACTCATCCTTATTATTCCTACTATCTGACCTACTCGACACTTCGTGTGTGTGTGTGTGTGTGTGTGTGTGTATATATATATATATATATAATATATATAAAGGAAGTGTTAAAGGAAGCCCAGCGGGGACACACACACACACACACACACACACACACATATATATATATATATATATATATATATATATATATATATATATATATATAGCGGCGCGGAAAAAACGCATCCTATTAGAAGGGCCGCTGTTCCGTTATCATGATTGGTAGAGATTTGAAAATCTTGCAAATAAATAAAAGAATATGAAATAAAATCGCGGAAATTTTTATTCGAATAATTTATTGAAGAACAACAAATTACATGTAATAAAATATCCACAATTCAATTGATTCATCATCAGATATCATTCACTCCAACCCATCATTTCTGACGGGTAGATATGCTAGTAATGTCATAAAATAAAATAAAACTTTAATATTCATTGGATCATTTAGACTTACTAGTTCATTTCTAGAGTAATTCATAAAAAATCAGCTGTCCCCCGAATGTCTTAACTTTAACTCACTTTATCTTACATCTCTTCTTAATCTGCACTCGGCCACACGTCTGCATCGCGGGAGGGTGATAGAGAGAGATTAAGAAGAAAAGAAAGGGGCCGGGTTGAAAAAGTCCCTTCTCTGCGTTTCTCATTCCCTCGCCTCCTACATCCTCGCTCCCGCCTCGCCTTTTAACACTTTTACTTACTTCTTCCGCTACGTCCGCCGCAGTTGAGGAAATCGGGAATGGGATCGGTTAATTCCGGTTGAGGGAGGAGAGGTAGAGGATAAAGGGAGGTCGGGCGAAGAGAGGTAGGGAGAGGGGGTGGAATAAAGAGGCGGAGGATGGATCCCCAGCGACATCGCCACGACGTCTGCGGAGGAAAAGCGGTCTCGATTTGGAGCATGTAGCCGAACACGAAACGGTGACAGATGTTCCGTTTAAACGTCCACTGCACAATAATCCATGGAACGGGCGAAAAGTAGAATTTTTTTAACCTTTGAGTCAAAATCGTTTTTGTCCATCTCATGTGTAAAATTAGTAAAATTAGAATCGACCTTAAATAAATACAGTGCAACGTCTGCAACTTTAGTTTTCTGTAAATGGAGTTTTTTATAAGTCGATTGTTTTTATTTTCCCCGGCGGTTCGAGTTAGAGCGATCCGAATGTTTTTCGAAAACAATGTGACGGGATAGCTTGTTCACTGAATCTACTTCATGGCTCCACTCCTGTTAGCTTTCTTAGCGCACTTACTGAGAACCTGAAGTAATGGATTTTATGATTGCCTGCAAGAGATAGCGATAGGTCAATTGCCAAGAAAGCGTTAAACATCTATTTTCATATTTGATTCAGGAAGTTCCTACATTTTCAGCTGTTGGCAGATATCCCATTCCTCACAATTGTTTCGTACATATATCTACTAAAGGCGTTGACGTCATTTGTTGTGTACTAGCAATCAGCTGTCCGCTTATCCGAATTGAAGTCATTTCTTTCGAAATCAAAATCGTACCTCTTTCTAATCGTTCCCGGAGATTACTTATTTCGGAAATATATAGGGAAAAAAATCGGGAGTTAGTCATAATATACGTAAGGATGGATTCGATCGTCTAAATCCCGTTCCTAACTATGTACGGATTATAACTATTAATATTATATATATATATATATATATATATATATATATATATATATATCGTGATCGAAAACGGATCCTTACTACCGGGCACGCAATCTCCCCTTTTCTCCACAATCTTTTAATCGAGGATCTTGTTTAAGTTGTTGGACGATGACGCGATCAGCAAAAATCCGAAGATGGCGTCAACCCTCGTCCAGTTCAGTCACCGCCACGGCGGAAGAGATTGTCGTACAGGTCGGAATAACTGCCCGAAACTATTGCCGTTTCGCGAATATTCTTTTTTTATTTCACAAAAAAGCGAGCAAAGAGGGTGAACAGAAAATTGAACGATTTGAAAAGTAAACGTTGAGAATCTAGCTATTTGAAAAGTAAAATTTGAGAAGGCTTTTGTCCGAATGAAATTTTCATGTTTTATTCACGAGAGTTCATTTAAGGCAATCAAAACCGGTATGCCGGTTTTTAAATTTACAAATTTCTCAGCGAATATTAAATAACTTTTAGAAAGTTTACCGAGTAAATACAGAAACGCATAATCTCCTACCTAGTAAATATTATACCAATGATTACCATGCTGAGAAAATTAGCAATAACCCGTCATGATTAACTCGGCGTAATTTTTAAATAGAAATTATGAATTTATAATAATGGCAAATTATAATATAGAGTTAAAGTCGACATTGTTATTTCATATGAATATACTATGTTATTGAATCGAATTGCTCATTTTTTATAATATTTTTATAGTGTATATCTATCTCTTATCACGCACTCTTTCTATTTTTCTATCTATTGATCTACCTTGATGGAACCGACATATTGCAGATATATGTCTCCATAAACAACCGAGGTATGGAAATTTCTATGCTGCGTTAAAGAATCAATCAATCCTCCGCAGTTCAAAACTAAAGGGAATTTCTTTTCCTTTTTCGCCCCAGAACCGGTCCGAAGGATTCAGCCTTTGCATGAAAACTTTCAAAGGATTATTTTCCCTGATTTACTTTCTCCGCATGGTGGGTTTCGAACCGTTTTTTATTATATTTGAAACGCCCGTCGCTAAACGAGGAACGAAATAGAAACACGTGTGATTTTTTTCAATCCTCAATCGGTTCCGAATATCTTTTCTTTTTCGCCCTCTTTTCAAGGGAAATAAAAAAATGAAATGCGGGTCTTTGGTTCGACGACCGCCCTAGGGTAAAGGAATAAGCAATTCGTGCAAGACACGCTTTAGAGTGGCGAACGGGCGAGTAAAAGGATGCGCTTAAAATTCGGTTAAAGGCTCTTTTCGCGAGAGAAGAGGCGGTCCCGGAGTTTAACGGCTGAGAGCGACTGGATCGGTTAGTAGGGGGTCTTGGGTTCGTTCACCCTCCGCTTCCCCCGGCCGTCTTTAGACGAAGGGTGAAGCGGACTTGAGTGGGAAGTTCGCATCCGTTGGAATCCATCTTGCGGGTGCGAGAATCGCTCGCGCTGTGGCGAATATTCTTCCTTTGCGTTTTCTTTCTCCTTCACATTCTATCTCTCTCTCTCTCTCTCCTTATCCGTCTCATATTTTTCTCGTCCTTTTATTTTCCCATTATTCCTATTTTATTTCAACCTTTCCATCTTCTTTTTCCTTTTATCCTTACCCTCCTCCCTCTCTCCTTTTTATCCTTTTCTCTTGAACCTGCCCTCCTCCTCTCTGCATGCACTTCTTCTCCACCTCATCTTTTTATTCTGTTCCCTCTTTGATTTCGGTCCCATTCTCTTGAAGCCTCTTTCCCAAAGCTCCCTTCTCACTCAATCTTGTCGCTTTCCTTCCTCTTGTGTCCTTCTCCCAATTATCTCCTTCTGTTCGCCCATCCATCCCTATTCCCTCTTACTTTCTTTCTCCTGCGCTTCTCCCGCCCATCTTATTATCCATCCCGTTTCTCTCGCTCTCCCTCCGTTCTACCCTCGGGACGGTCACAAATTGATATGCGACAGTCGAGAGAAAAGACGGCGCACTGTGCACGCCTCTTGCGCTTCCTATTCTTCGTCTTGCTTTTGTATCCGATGTCCAAGCTTTCCCAATCACGAAAAGGTTCAAAGATACGGGAAGTGAGACACTATGGTAGCATTTCCGTATTGATTCACTCTCTGGTTTTTGAAATGTTCGGGGAAGAGCTGGTTTAAAAGAAGCTCATTTCCTAGGCGTTAAAATTGAGCAATTGTCGGCAGCCGTTTCTGGAAGATGGTCATAAAAATATCTAGTGTTTAGCAACAAAATGACTAAACGCAGGGCCAATGAGCTGCAAAAGGCAACAATTTGTCTTCCTGGCGCCCGTTTAGAATTTACTCTCATACGCAAATAAATTGTTCTGTTTATCCGATATGACTGCCTGCAAAGAAAAGGTCATTTTAATCCCCTTTTACTGCAGTAAGAAAATGATACCCTTTTTTAAGTTAACATCGAATCTCTATAAAATATGGAAAAAGTCCCTCAAAAAAATAAAAGGCGCTCGCTCAGTTAACGCAGTCTGCGTTTCTTCGTGGTCGATTTAATTCTATTGAAAATTTACGACAAAGATGGAAATAAAATAATTTTCTTCGTCGCTGGAGTCTATCAAGGCCTATAAATTTCTATCCATAACGAATGAATGAATAAATATCCTAAGGAAATTTCTCTTCGCTTCAACGATATTTTTTTTTAATGTTTGCAGACTCCAATTGCTAAATTTTTAATTCGTCCCTATCAAGTTCCCAACCCACCAGGCAGCCATAACATCTTAAAATTCAGAGAGCTACGGAAGCCGAAGAGTCATAACGTATTAAGCGGTTTCCCCTTATTACGCTCCAAAGAGGAAGCACGGAGTGGACCACTTACGAACATTATAGAAGCGAGTAAAATTTGATGGCGGCTACATTGACGCCCCGGGGAGCGTTTAACATTAAAGGACGCCTTTAACGGATGGAATTTCTCGCGAGGGTCCTGGGTTGACAATCTGCTTTTCTCACCCGCGGACGAATTGCGCCGAAATGCGCCCGTTTTAAGGAGTGAGGATGAAAGGATGGAAGTAAGGTTACAAGACGGCCCTAATGATTATTGACACTGCAGAGCGCGTAAGGATCAGGAAGCGAGCAGCGCGGTCCAACCGTGTTTATTGTCGAGCAGGGTGCATGACCCTCCCGTAATCGTCCACCGCACTTCTCCTCCCACCGCCATTTCCATTTAACTGCGATGCGGTGCCAGCCGCTTCCCTGCCACTCGCGTTGACACACACACATATACGGCCATACGTTCGCCATCTCTCGACCGACCGGAGTACTACTACGCTGACCGATCGTGAATCGTAAACTGCTGCGCGCGAGGACATTGGCCCCTTTTCTGTTGCATCGTTTTCACCCGCACCGCTCTCCTCCATTTCTCTCTTTCTTCCTCTCTCTCTCTCTCGCTCCACTCTTCTCGCGAGGAGCGCGAGTGATGACGCGAGAGAGGAGTGGGGGGAATGGAAGGAAGAGAGGAGGAGTCAAAGAGAGTTAGGTGAGGGTTGGCGGAGCAGCAGTTAGGTGGTAGTGTGGTGGTGGTGTGGGGGACGTCCCGATCTTCCGGTGTGTGGGGGCAACGGCCTGCCTTAACCCAGGGAAACGTTGCGAGGAAGGAATAGGAGTCGTCTCCATGTTGCGGTTCTTGCGTGAATAAAAGCAATAGATCCCTTCTCTCTTTCTCCCTCTTCCAGTCGTCTCTCGCTCTCCTTCTGGAAAGAGGAAAAGTGGCTTCCCTCATTACGGATGGACCTCACTCTCGATCTTCCTTTTTCTTCGCATTAAAAAGGCTTTGACTGCTCCTTATCCCGTGATTTCGTGTCCTTATGGCGGAAGGTGTGGATGGGACTATTGATAAGACTAGACGAAGGCGATAGACCAATTATTACTGCCTATGGGCGTTTTAAAACGATAAAATTACAGACAATTAGGCGATAAATTAGGTTCATTAAATGAAGATTAAAAAAACGAATCGAAGAGAAATTTCGATTTTGAAAATGTAGGCAGTGGAATTCTGGTTTGATAGATGCGGATAATAGTAGTTGTATTAAAAAGCACGATACTATAAAATGCTATCGCAATCAAGATATCTCCACGTTAATATACTCCACATAATATATTTCTGCATTTAAAAGAGCATCTAAGAGACTCAATCTGCAGCCCATGTCATCGTTCTCAAATATATTGCGTTATTTTAAGGGAGAAAATTGTCTCCTAAATTTTACTCTCAATTGCCTAAATATGATGCGTTAGAGCATCAAGGCGAGCGGAAGGCATCGGGCGAAACCTTGCGAATTGTTCCATTCGGACCTACGTACTCGCCACGAAAGGAGTTTCCTCCGTATCTAGTATGAATTATCTCCGCTTCTCTCTCGTTCCTCCGCTTCTCGCAAACATTTCAAAATGTCAAGGCGCTCTTCCAAACGCTCGTCATTAGCCAAATGAGACAGGCGTCTCTCCCCATTCTTTCTTTTCTTTTGGCAATAGCGGCCCCGCAAGAATTCCGCTACGACTGGTGTTTGTCGAAGGGATTTCATAGCGCGCGTTTGGTGAAAAGCCGCTGCACCCATTTCGTCAGCTTTATTTTAGACGGCGACATGCCGGGTCAAAGAAAAGACGAAAAAAATCCCTACTCGATGCAGACGTGTGTGAATATGAATAAGGCATGAGTAATAAAACCGCGTGCATGTCGCTAGCTCGCGTTTCCCGGTTAGGATTTCCTTCCTCTTTGCATTTAAGCGGGAGATTGTACTTAGTTGTAAATTAGCCGGACACTTTTCGGAATATCAGATGCCATTTTGCATTAATTTGAATTACAAAGGTTTTGGCGTGAGATCACTATTTATTTTTTCCTTCCATTAAAATTCAAGAATATGCATTTCGCTTCGAGCGTGCATCTATTCATGGAAGTTAGATTTGATGAACGCATTTTAGTTTATACTCGTGTTCAAAATCTAATCGTTAATGCTTCAGTATTATAGAAATATTCTAATGGATTTTTTCGGGTTTGTTTATATATTAATGAAAGTTCTGTTTTTATGCAAAATTGTTAAACTAATGTCGTATTTTCCATATCTTTGCAGGTTGCTACGCCTGGGCGTCGTTCATGTTTTGGGCCAGGTTCCAGAAGCATCGTGATATATCTAGGTGAGCTAATGCAAAAAACCGACATTCTAAGTCGCTTGACATTTGATTAATGGTCACATTGTGTTAGTCAAGCATCTCAAATCACTAAAATTTGATGCCACAAAGTTGGAATGTCACACAAAATTGAAAATTAGTTATACAGATATTATTTTATCTAGTCTTGTATTGCTAAAACTCTAGTTTGAAATATTTTAATTTTCTCACTAATCCATATCCAATCATATTGGAGGTAAATAGGAATTTTGAAGAGTTTTCTCGGAATTGGTTATATCATTTTAGTGCATACTATAGAATTAAAAATTAAATTGGAAAATTATGATAAAATTACTGTATTTGAGAGTGTAAACTTTTGCAGATTACGTAAAATAAAAGAATATTTTTCAATAAGCAAATTTTTTCGTTTAATTCAGATATTCATTCATTCATTCGTGTTCTGTCTTGCGACAGGTCCAATTCAGATATATCAATATTTATGATCTAAAATGACAAAAGAGGGCGTTTATAAGCAGTCAACTTTCGCGGCAATAGAAATGTTTTACTTGGTTCTTGATAAGTGGCAGCATATACGTTCAGGCGCCATGACTTCAAAGACAAATAATGGTTTTAAAATGTAAGACTTCATTTTAGATCGCTTTTCCTGTTTACTTTTATCATAAACTTATTTCAACCAGTTTATATAATATCAGCTAAATAAAATAAGCATTGTTATAGAGGATTTATATAGTTTTTTTAGTTTTGTAATAAATCAAAGGGTAGCATAGTACGTTCGGTAAAACCGTACTCGAAACGTTATTTTGAAATTATCATTGAAGGTATATCGACTAAATTTTGTTTTGAAATAATTATTTGACACATTTACAGTCATGATATATTTTGAGTGTTCTATTTTAAAGTGAGTTATTGTTCAAGTAAAATCAAATATAAATTTATTTCACAGCAGCTTAACTCATGGGTGACTGTGATTCTACACGAACTGTTTACGTTTCTGTTCCATTCATTATATCTGAATTATTTACCTGCCTTTTTTAAGACTTTTAGATGGAAAGTAAAAAATAATATAAAAACCTGAATGTGATCAAAGTTACAAGTTAAATTAATTGTGTTTTTAATGAGGAAATCGCCACTTTATTCAATAAATTATGCAATATATTTATTTTCACTTATAAATTTAGAGAATTATTTACAATTATGAATATTTTGACAAATTAATTGTAATAATCTATATCAAGTGCATATGCTAGATATATGAAGTTAATATTAAACATCTCACACACAGGTATATTCTGAAAAGTGGAAGGAGGGCCAAGGAGGTTAGAGTTCACTTGCCAGCAACTTAGCCAATCCACACAGTTGGAAGAGGAAGTGAAAGGAATAGAAGGAGGAGCAGAAGTGGCGGTCAAGAGGGGAAGAGGAGTTAGTCCCAGGCCCTTTACAGAGGTGGAGGAGTTTTTACCAAACATTGGGCTGGCCCTCCAGCTGGGAGGGGAAGCAGGCATTGTAGAACGCCCTCTCTCCCTCTGGGAGGAATTCCCAGAGGTAGGAGAGGGGACCGGGAGAAGAGAAGAGGTGATAACCACAACGGAATCAGCAACACCAAGAATGCCTTTCATAGATGATGACCTCCTCTGGTGCCCCGACAACGATGGCAAGATGGTTGACCTGTCTTGCCTGGTTAGTGATTTCAAATTTTCTAGAAAAGTAGCTAGTGAAATCTATAGTTTGCAATGGCTTACTTGTATGAAGAAGTTTTTCGTTGGAGGGGAGAAAATGTTGATGGAAAGTCATCTCTCATTGTGATCCTATGTGAAAGAAATATAAATAGTTCATTGTTTTAGTTATTTTATGTACTTGAATTCAATATATAAATCTTCTTTTGGAATATTTTTAAAAATTAACCAAAAATGACAAAATAATTTTCTTCCGGGTAAATAAATTTAAGGTATAGTTACTATCAAAAGCAAATTGAAACAAAAAATATAAGTTAATTTGTGAGACATTTTTTAATGTGAAAATATTAATTTAATATTTACATGCATTTATATTGTCTCTCACCAATCAACCAAAATTTTAATTTAATTTACTAGAATTTTTTTAATCCATGAAAATATTCATTTAATAGTTACATTACTTTACCTTGTCTCACACTACCCAACTTTTTTAACCCTTAACTGTGCTGGCAAAAAAAATTGCACTTACATGATGGTGGGGTCTGATAAACCCCAAGTTTAAAAGCTGTTTTATTTTCATTGACAGACAATATTTTAATGAACAACTATGAATATATACAGATTGTAACCGTAATATTAATTTAATAAACATAAAATGTTCTTTTCAATAAAATGCAATACAGTATAGTCTGGACATAGAGAAGTTGTTGTAGAGCTGGTCCAGGATATTGATGCCTCCTTTGGTCACATTGTAGTCCATGATCATTTCCAGCTTCCAAGATGGGTGACTCTTCTGATCATGATGCATACTAGATAGTAATGTAATGGTTTTATTCTTCTTGGGAACATAGGAGCACAGTCAAGCCAGCTGTGCCCAAAGAGAGTTGAACCGACTTCTCGATCATGATGAGACTTGAATTCTTTCGGATTACTCCGTGGTCATTCATTTCAACATTTTCTTCATCAGAAACAGTACTATCATCAACATCATCATCTGAACTGCAGTTCTCCAGCATCCGACGAATTTCATCTTCCAGAAAAACATTACTTTCAACCATATTTTAACAAAATAAGCTGAAAAGAGACAATACCTTATACATAAGAATTGAAAAAACTTACACTAACATGCTAGTGGGGTGCATTGGACCCCAACATACCTCTTATGCCAATCTACTTTACCCTTTGGATCCCTAAAGTATACTGATAGATAGTTATTTAGTGCATAAGAGACATGCCACCCTGACTTGTGGAAAATACGTCAACTACTGAGAAAAACAAATGACTGGGGTCCAGCAGATCCCACCAGCACAGTTAAGGGTTAACTACACCACCCCTTTCAATCATTTCCTTTTCTTCCTAATGGTTTTCAATCATTTCCTTTTCTTCCTAATGGTGAAGGAGGTGGCGGGACCCGGTGGAGGATTAGGAAGCAGTGATTCAAGACTGGGAGAGCTGAGCACAGCAGAGCTTAGAGGCTTAGTGGCAGGCCTGGTTGCTAAGAGCGGCCACGGCGGTGCAGAGGATGAAGATGAGGAAGAAGAAGCAATGGAAGTTGATATTGGTGATGATGATGAGGAGGTTGCAGGAGGTTTGGTGGCTGGCAAAAGAAGAAGAAACAAAAGGGGTAAAGGAGGAGGGAAAGGAACGAATGAGGAAGATGAAGATGAAGATCTTTTTGGGCAGTTGACGTCCGATCCTTCTTTTGCCCTGGAATCTTTTTTCCCCGAGTTCGATGTAAAGGTTAGTAAATATAATAGTTATTTCCATTAAATACATTGCAAGTGGAAATTATAATAAAGGCATATTTTAAGATTTATGCATAATGCCTTACATGTGTAGAATTCTATTTCAAGCAAAAGAATGAAAATAACTTTGACATTTCACAATATGTATTTATTTAACCTACTACCTGAATTTCATCATATCAATGCCATTGTGAGGTGGTTTCATTTGCAAAAACCACATTACATTTTAGCATAATTTATTTTCAAAGAAAACTACATTTTAAATTTATTAAATTGCATGATTAAGATTTTTGCAAGAAAACATAAGAAAGACAATGACATTTTTTACACTTAAAATGTATGTGGAGTAATTTGGTATAGGGCAAAATAATAAATAATATGAGTAATAAGTTACCCTTCTGTAATGCAAACATAGATCATTTGAAATTGAATTTTCAATTTTAGTTATACAACTGGTTTTTATGTTGTTTAGATATTTTAAGTGATTTGCCTATGATATAAGGTAAATTATGCTATTAATCCAGCTCTTTAAGATGGAAAATAGTACAGAATGGTCAAAAAGTCTCTGTACACTTGGCACCTAAAATTTACATGTAATAATGATGCACAATTTAATAATCTTGTGCATAGTGACTTTTTGAATGCCCTATATAATTTACTTGATATCATTATTATTATTATTTTGGAAGTGAGAACCTTAATTTAAACCACATACAAATGTATGGAGCCTACAAAGTACATTTTATATAATTTTTATAGAATATCTAAATACCTTGCTTATTTTAAAGCAAAAATAATAAATTTCTGAACATTATAGTAACCATTTCAACGGTGTTTGAATCCATACCACAATAATCTTTTTATTTTAAGTATGTGTGAATGTAATAATGAAAAATAACATATAATGTTTATTTATCTTCTAAAAAATTTTGATTTTATATGTAATGCAGGAGGAGAACAACAATGATGTAGTTTCTCCATCTGGTGCTGAATCTGGTGATGATGGTGTGGTGAGCAGCAGTACCGCTCCCCCACGTCCAATGTCCTCTCTCATGGTGACATCACCGACTGCCTCTACTCCGCCCCCAACCTCTCTTGGAATATCTTATTCAAGGAGTTTATCTACAGGTAGCATGGGTCGAAAGTTCAACAACATTGCAGCTGCTAATCCTCTGCTTGCAGGTTTGTGGCATTGCTGTATTGTATATTATTGTACTATTTTAAGCTAGTAATTATTTATTATGTTTAATTTATCTAAAGTAGGGTGACCAGATATACTACTTTCAGCAGGACAGTCCTGCTTTTTTGAACTTGTCCTGCTTTTATTAATCATGTCCTGCTGCTCCTTTTTTCATGCATTTGTTTATGAATTAGGCAAACAGGATGTCAAAATATGAATACAGCACAAAAATCTCCTTTTTTAGGTGAAAACAAAACAGAATCTAAAAGAAAGCATGTAGTTATAATGATGTTATTTAACTTTTTCTTTAATTCTCTTGTCATAGATAAATTTGACCTGATTTCTGATCTGAAATCAGAATTTTATTATGATCAGTAGTTGTCGTGAAAAAATTATCAATCTGCAAAATGTATCAAACTGAAATGGGCAAGATATCGAAACCCCAATAATTGATGATGCAGCCGACCAGGTGACTGCTAATCTTAGAACACCTTTACATATCTTGAAGAAGTTACATTCTTGCTCAGTGCAGTTTTATTGTCTTCATCACTTTCCTTTGTTTGTGTTGGAATATTTTAGTTTTTCGTCTTCACATTTTTTTTTGGTGCTTTCAGAGAACTTTGGTTAAAGAACTCTATTTATGGAGGTGGCAAAGAAATACAGTTCCAGAACTTCTTCATTGCTACTCAAATATCTTTTAATCATTAATGAATCTATGAAATGAAGATTATTGTATTTGATCCTTTTCTTTTGTAAGATCCAAATCATGCATTGTTTCTGTACATTTACCCCTAATAACAAGATGTCAAAAAGAAGAAAATGTAGTTTCTGCAAAGAATTAAAAGAATTTCCGTATATTGTAAATGATGAAAAAATTAATTCAGATAGTTCTGTGAAATGTTCTGTGTGTGTAACTGAATTTTCAATCACTAACAGTAGTCTATAATCAGACACATCAGAACCAGTAAACACCAAAAATCTCTCAATGCTGCTGCCTCTTCATTGAAATTGATGTCCTTCCTACATAGTACAACATTTGGAGATGTTGAGAAAAAATGTGCTATAGCTGAAGATGTATTTTCCTACCACATGTTATGTCATCACCAAAGTTACTGAAGCATGGACTGTACATCCAAGATAATTCAACAGCTTTTCGAAAAGAAATTTTCATGTGCAAGAACAAAATGCAAAGCTATTATTACTAATTCTTTTCTCCCATTTGCTATGGAGAATTTAAGGCATGATTTGAGTAATGCTAATTTCATCACAATATTTACTCATACCTCAAGCCATAAAAATGTAAAAGTTTTTACAACTGTGGTATGATATTTCAGAAGAGGGCTGGAATTCAAATAAAAATAGTAGAATCAGCTTCTCTCCCTAGAGAAACAAGTGAAATAATATCAAATCATGTCATGGAAACTTTGAATAATAAACCCCTTGCAGAAAGAGTTATTGCATGAAGTGCAGATAACACAAACACAAACTATCTGTCCATTTTATCTTCAACATTCTCCTCCAAGTCCACATTTCAAAGCTTTCCAAGTATTTGATGTCATTTTTCCTTAGCGTCCATGTTTCTGCCCCATACAATGCTATACTCCATGCGTAGCATTTTATCAACTTCTTGCGGATATCTTCCCTTATATTCCCTGTAAGTAGTTGTTTCTTTCTCCTGAAAGCCGCTTTTGCTTTTCCTATTCTAGTTCTGATCTCATCCGTACATTTTGCTTCTCGTGTTATGATGCTTCCAAGGTATTTATATTCTGAAACTTGTTCTAAAGGCTTTCCCCCAATACTTATGTTCAGATTCTCTTCTTTACCTGATATTCGAATGACCTTGGATTTTTCTGTATTTATTTCCATACCGTATTTTCTTCCTGTTATCACAAGTCTATTTATCATTTTTTGTAGCTCCTCTTCCTTTCTTGCTAGAAGTACTTGATCATCTGCGTATTTTACTGTTCTTATAATATTCTTATAATATATATAATATAAATTTCATAATAATCCATTTATTAGATCAATTTGGAGCCACAGAATATTTTTACCATTTAAAGGATGCAGGTTTAATCATGAATGAAAATTTTTCAGAAATACTACTGTAGCATTGTCCATTAACTTGACAGCAAACTACTACCTCATAGCTTATTTTATTTTAGTATTATGATTTTTTCTTAATTTATTAATTATTTTTATAAACCTTATACACTAGGGCCTAGTGAAGCTTCAGGATTCGATTCAATTCGATATCGCAAAAACTATTTGTAAATTTCGAATCAGCAGACGATACATCGACTAATGAAAATTTGATATGTTCTTATTAAATTTTAACCCTCATAGTGTAATACTCTAAATATAAGTTACTGGTGAGGGTAATTTTGTCATTAGAATCATCCCACCTCCTCCTAAGGTACAAACACAAACAGAGCAGTTGAAATATGGACCAGTGTTAGGCCTTTTGTTTTAATGTGCATTGTATTTGTAGTGGTCCTTTAATTATATTTTTTTAAATAAAGGTAGGATAATATTAATAGTAAATTATCAATATTTATTGAGTATAAGAAATTAGTTGTAGGTTTTATGTTTTTGAGTTTGCAATTACATATAACTTCCACTTAATACAGGCCTACCACACTGACGAATTTCTTCGATCTCAAAATGTCGCCACTGTGACCTCACTTGGCTTGCTCAGACTTCAGTTACAGTGTTGTCAGGTTAGGCTCAGTTAACACAACAAGATTGGAAAATTAGGAGAATTAGGTGTTATTTTCTTATCAAACTAAATAGTAAAAAAATCTATATAATATTTTTTGCGATTTCTTACTAAAAGTGTGTATCTTAAATCAATTGATTCGGAAACAAAGAAACAATATGATAAAGCATATATGATACTTTATTGTGGCTGATGGAAGACCCTTTGAAGCTGCTGAAGCCGCTGGGTTCAAGAATTTGTGTTCAAAGTTCCTGCATGGAACTTACTGTCCCCCACATCCAACAATACTTTTACGCCACATTGATGACCTCAAAAATAGTTTACACAAGAAACTCATAAAGCATTTAAAATCAGAAATATATCATTCACGACCATCCATCATGTTCAATCATTGGAAGGCTAGCAATGGAAGCAATTATTTGGTTATCACATTACATTAGATATCTGAATCAGAGTGGATCTTACAATCACGATGCTTGTTGGTTGTAAACCTAGAAGATCTGAATGCTGCCCACACTGCGGCCATCACCGATGAATTTATTAGGAATCAATTAGAAATGTATGGAATACAGATGTCTAGAGTTCTCTTTGTTACTACAGACACTACATATACAATGTATTGCACTGTCCATTGCCTACTTATTCAATGGTAAGGCTGTGCCGCTCACCTGCAGCTTTTGATAAATGCAACCATGGATGCTCAGCCATTGATAAACAAGTTAATCAGCCATGTACATAAATAAATGGTGAACAGTTGAACTGCTGATTCAAAATGGTGGTCACCTACATCGAAAATTATGCTGGAGTTTATGGTTGGCATTTTATTGATGATGGGAGTAAGAAACTGAGAAAAGTTATATCGCTAGAGCAAAAACTAGATTTACTTAAGCACTATGAGAACAATGAACAAACATGTGATATCATTTGTCATACAGATGTTAACCAAGCAACGCTACAAACCACCCGAGTTAGCAACGTTTCTTTTCTGTAAAAATTAGTTTCATGTATGAAATATACATAAATAAAAAACACAAAGCATTAAATCAAAGTACAGTCATAATAAAGGAATAAAATTAAAAATATGTCAATCTGGTTAGGATGCTGGAATGCATCCTCTCCAATTTACATTATTTCTTATGAGAAATTCGTGTCGGACTAACATGATTTCACCTTACATGAAATTTTTTAAGAATGCATCTATCATGTTAGTCAGAGACTGGGTGTACAATGATATTCGATCATAGTTTTAATTTCCCATTTTAATCTCATTTAGTTATGTTTGTAAATAGCCTAATGATTGCTGTGCATAGTTCCTTATTCAAAACTATGTCAATAAGATGTATGAGTGGATGCGGTGCCTTCATGCCATTAATTATGACCAAGCATAATGATTTAAACATCCATTAAAACTTTTGTTATCATAACCAGCTATCAGTCTGCCATGTGGCACTGTTGTTATAAATACCTGTTACTTAGGTCTGTTGCAATTCATTGTTTTTTTTTGTGGTGGATAAAATATATATTCAATGGTAATCTCCTAGTCTAAATGTAAAAGTCACATTCTGTACTTCTTTTATAGCTGTTCTTCTTATTTAACATGTATTTCATTTTCCCTCTTTTTAGTTAATTATTAACTTCGTTAATTGCAGCTCATGGTATTCTTGATAATAAAAGAGGTTTAGGGAGATTCTGATAAGGAGAGCATATATTGCATCTTAAAAATTGAATATAAATGTGGAAAGTTAGTTTAATGAAATCATACATGCTTGTCTTTGTAGCAATTATGGCATTTGATGATTTTTAACTGGTTAAAATCATGTATAAATATACTATTATTTGAAAACTTACCAAAAGTTAAAAATAAGCAAATTACACAGTCTTTTATAACTTTTAAGATAAGCCAATAACACAGATTAATCAGAAAAAATGCAAATTTTATAATAATATTTGGAGTGTTACTGCTATTAAGGACATTTGAGGACAGGAAAATCAGGTAAGAATATTTTTCATTTAATGGTACACATTAAATTCGTTTTGTTTTAATGTTGCAAGATTCAAACCCATTTGATGCACTTTGTTCCATAGTGGTATGATGCTCTTTCATCACTATCAATCTCTTTCTATATTTTCCTGATTGCTGATCTAAATTTGTCCAAAGACTATAGACATTAGATATATGATAAATGAAGTGAAACATTTTCTATACAGCTGCAAGGCTTAGATTTATTTACAGAGTTCAATTTTTCCTTCATAATTTTAACCTAGAAATCAGATATTTTATGCATAAGTTGTGTGTCTATTGATAGTTTTATTAAATTAAAAAAATATTGAAAAAGAAAATTTTCGAAGTTAATCTCCGTGTGTATGTACAAAACATAAACATTTCTTTGAAATAACAAAAAAATACTCTTCAATTCAATTAAGAAGTATTTGTTTTGAATGCCTTAAAGTTGGTTATTTCTATTACAGTGTTTAATTTTTTAATTTGAGTGCGACTACCATTTTTTAAATCTGAAATTTTAACAATTTAATTGACTTTCTTATATACTCTGTTGAACTAACTGCTTTTATAAAAGAACATTGGTCATAAATGTTTAGGTATTTAATTTTTTCTCATTATGCCGAAAAAAATTATGTTTTGTTTGTAAATTATGACCTATAATTTCTTTACAAATAAGTACAGACTTCAATGAAATCATCTCCATTTCATCTATAGTAATCTTTTATATTGATTCAAAAGTGTTCCAATATTGCAATATATTGCTATATTTATTTTCCAACACAATTGTGAAGTTGAAAATTATCTTTGGTAATTATGTCCTTACACAAGTGTGCTCGGAATGGAGTAAGTAAAAATAATTTGACAAAGGAAAAGGACTCAAATTGCCATATTTTTCGTGCTGTAAGATGCACCCTGATTTTTAGAAGATTTTTCAGGAAAAATAGTATTTTGGTTCGCCAAGGCATTCAGGAAGGGCCACATCGTGCATCATTTCTAGTCGTGATTAAATGTATCTGCCCACATTTAAAAAAATATTATGGCATTATTAGTTATATATAACATTTTAGATCAATTTAATTTATAAAAGTGAATTGAGATTATCTAAAACATAAATAATTGCTTCAAGACTTGTATAGCTAAATGTGCCCTGCATGAACTCGGTAGTCCTATTAATTAGACCAGGGGTGCCCAACCTGCGGCCCACAGGCTGGATATGGCCCTCTTAGAAATTTCATGCGACCCACCACCAGTTTTTCGTAGTTTTCAAAACTTTTTTATTATTTACCTGCCAAATGTTATTTTATATCTAGCAAAATCTGATAAAATGTCTATCATTAAATTTAGACCCCTTAATAAATATATCTCAATTCAAATAAGTTATTTTTAATTTTGTTTTTGATCTTTTCTCAAAGGTATTTCTAAGATGGAATTCCATCATGATTCTTAATATTGTAACGTTAACCCTAAAAACCTCATTTTAATTTGATTTTCACTCATATGGTGCATAGGAATCATTACGTAACTTCCGATTTAACTTTAATCCAGTCTGCTGAAACATTGAAAATTTCCAATGCGGCCCACTTTAGGCTTCACTGCCACCAATGCGGCCCACCAAGTAAAAAAGGTTGCCCTCCACTGAATTAGGCTATCGGAGTGCACTGCACACATTGCACATATAGACACCACTTACCGATAGTACTTATTTAAACTTGTGCAAGATTCTTAATAAATGAAATGCATATGTATTAACGATAGGTACACTCAACTAGTCCTTTTCTTCTGCAACTCTTTTTGCTTCATATATGACCATTTTGATAGATGCCTAACTTCCTGTTTTATTATCAATAACTTCCTTCTCTAGTTGTGGCCGTTTAGGATCAAACTTACAAAGACTATGTTTCTCTTTCCCCATCACCTTCAGTTTTTCCTCATTTTCTCCATTCACAGATCATTTTTTCTCTGGGAGTTGGTCTAAAATGACATTGTTGCTCAGTTTCTGTGAGTTTTTGATCATTGAATCATCTGAAGCTGACAGATAATAGTGTAAGCATATCTTTTGTCTCTTGTAGTAATTGTGATCTTAATACAGGTAACAACATTTATCCTAGATATGCAATTTTTTCACTATTATTTATTAAAATGTATATTTTAATGTTTTATGCTGAATGACTGCCAATTATTCCATTTTGGGGATGTGGATTTGTGAGTTTAATACTTAAGACAGTAATAATCTTACCTTCAGTCTATCAGACAGGCTGATTTTGGAAGTAATTTTTTTGAAAAAAAAAGTGCATCCTATATCCTGAAATACTGTACTTTGTCAAGTTATTTGAACCAATTATCAATGGTAATGCCCTAAAAAAACAAATTCATGCATCTATACAATGTTACTTGAATATATGCAGATAAACTATCAAAATAAACAAGGGAAAAATTAAATTGCTGTGATATGACCAAATATAAATTGTTAGGTTCAAGAACATGAATACTTACCCTTTAATACCAACTCTTATGATATTTTTTATTTTGTAATTTAAATAAAACATTAATACAGGCTTGCCCCGTTATAACATACAGATGCATTCCAGGGTTTCGGTATGTAAGGCAAAAGTACCATAAGCGAGTATATGAATTACATGTTAAGGTGGGGGGGGGGGGGGTTTGGTTCCAGGTTAGAGCCTAAACATGAGTTTTTTTGCCGATAAACCCCAAATATGTTATATTAATTACTAAAAGCGTTAATTAATATATACACTTCGTAAAATAGTTTAAAATGCAAAAGTTAAGATAGTTGCAGAGTTGTTTCGTGGCTGACTGGTTTCTCGAGTCATTAAAAATTTGAGTGTTTTGAAATCTTCGGTCCAAAATCCTTTATGAAAAGTTGATAGCAGAGGAGGAATATCATGGAAATAAAATAAAAGTTCAACAGTAGTACTAACTACAGTGGATCCGCGCCAAGTAAACTCCAAAAAACAAACACGGTCCAGCAAGCGCATTCTTGCGTAAAAGCGGCGTACAGACGGTTCAGTTAACAAGTGAGTGTTGCATAGCTAGGACAAATTTCCACATTTTTCACATTTAATTTGATTAGCTTAATAGAACCCCTAGACCTGATGCTTTTTGACAAGATTGGTGCCGATCCTTAAATATTTTCTAAAATAATGTCTCTGTTTCAGTATCGTGTTTACAGTTGATTTAGAAAAGTTCATAGGCCTTCCAATTTCAGTTATCGAAATGCCACTCTCATATTTTGTTTAGTTTATTCTCCAAATCTTTCGGCGCTTTCTTTTAACTATTAGAGGCGTCATCATCACTTTTACTTTTATTGGAAGATATTTTTAATTATTTAATGACTTAAATCTGTAAAATATATTCAGAAATTACAATTTGACCTGCACCAAACTGAAAACTAAGAGACATTGCATTGTAACCCATCTTCTAGAGCGTTCAGTACACAGCTTCGGATTGGCCGAAATTTGACTCACCGTCGGTGTATTGTTTTGCAAAGTTGGTGTCTTGTACGTACGTTGTACGGAGATCTAAGTATTGTTATAAATTCATTATAGCAAAAGTACGTTGAGTGAGCGTACGTAAAGCAGGGTATTTATGTATCCATTCTTTTTGAACGTTTTATAAAACAAGTAGAAAATAAAATTTTTGATGTATTACTAAAATAGTTTCAAACCAACCATCACAAAAATTCACAATTATTATAGTCAATGGAATTATAGTAATAATCTATCAGTTCTATTTCTTCACAAATAGTAGAATAATTAATGTAGAATAATTTTTGAGTGAAAAAAACTGAAGAGTAATTACTGAATTACTACATTTGTGTTGAAAAAACATCTTCAACCTTCATTACAATATTGTGTCTTAAAAGGGAGAGAATTACATGCAACATGATAATGACCACATTTCATTCATGCAGTCTATAATAAAAGTGTAACTTATAAATAAAGAATGGAGATAAATGTAATATCTTCAATACTGATTATTACAATAATTAAATTAAAATGAGCAATAGTTATCCTAAGTGATAAAATAGTCTATAGTAGGGGCACCCAATAAGTTCTCCAGTACCTACATATGGAAATTCGACCATATAAGTAAATTGATGCTATAAGCAATTTAGAATATAATATTAATCATACTTTGATTTAACCCCCTATGTTGGAGGTATGAGAGAAGGAAAATACTTATTTTATGGAGGCATTTCATAAATCATAAATTGCTGTGGCTTACTGTGAACAATATATTTCTTGATCAGTGGTGGATCCAAGGGGATGGGGGTGATCACCCTCCCTTTGAATGACCCAATTCCCTAAACTTGGTGCATTCTTAAATTCATTTCGTGCGATATTCCTTGTTTCTACACCAAAGATTAAGACTGTATGATAAGGGAAAGATAGATAGAGATTTTCAAAATCTGTGGTCATCAGCAGAGGTGGATCAAGAAGGAGGAGGGGAAATTGGGGTGATCGTCCTCCCCCCCCCCGCCACTTGGGAAGTTTCTGGATCCGCCCTTGTTCTTGATTAGTGGTGGTTTACAACTTTAAAATAGCTCATCTTATTTACTAACATTGCATATATTGTGTATCGTGTGATGAACATGATGCCAGGTATCGAATAGTGATATATAATGTTACAGTATTTGATAATGTTATAGAGAACAGTAATCCATTACTTAACATTAGATTCTTAGTTGCAAAAAATGGCACAAGTTAACATTATTCAATGTTATGAAGACATTATATTTGCAATAAAATATTATTAAATAATGAACATTTATATATTTTGTGGAACAATAATAACAATAAAGTATTATTTAAATAAGCAACTATATATTTATCTGTTTAAAGATAGATATGGTTTTCTATATTTTACATATTATTTACAGTAAATTGTAATAGTTATCGCTTGTTCAAGCTTAAAAAGGAAACGATAGAAGGAAAGAATTGCAGAGCAAATTACACAAGGCACTTGTCTTGTTTTAGGATTATGATATCATAAGATTACATCTTTGGTTAAGATTGATGGCCTCATAATATAGTAGCCCTAAATTCCCTTTAAAAGCTCTATATCAATGCAGTGTAAAAATATGTTTCACATTTAAAAGCAGTGAACTCGTTGCCATGGCTGTTTTATTTTGGAAAATTTTCCCTCTTGGATTAAAAACAATTGTTCGCTCTCATTCGATACAGAATTGAATTCTGTTTTTAAAAAAATATAAATCTCACTCTTTCAACTATGGGACTGCTCATGTCCCAAACTCATATCTTAATTTCAACTAATTTAAAAATACAAATTCAAAATGCCCTGCACTGATATTATGCTTTTCTTATGTGATAAAAAAGAAACAAAGGGGTCTTCACCAGCAAATTCTAGTTACACCAAATTTGGACCGTTTTAGCCCTTATATACCTATCCTGAAAAATGTCCTCCCTAAGTTGCAGAAACCCAGAGATTTTGCTTAAACAGATGGACAGATAGACAAACCAAATACATAATCGACTTTTTTAGGAAAAAGCACTAAAATGTTAACTCTTGGTTGGTTACTTAAGAAATTAATTAAAAAATCAAACCCATATATGTAAAGTCACAAGTAAAATATGGTTATAATATTTCGGAACAAAAATAGTTCAACTGCCAAGTTTTTTCAAAAATGAAACACTAGATGTCAAGATTGTGTAGATTATATGAAAGATGTTGAAAGAGAGGGTATGAGACATTCCACTATTAACAATATAAAGTCGGCAATTCGCATGTTTAGACAAAACAGAAAGTACTTATTGCACTGTGCAAAAAATGTATGTAGTTGTATAATAATGTCATAATGTAACAAAATGAAAGATTTTTTGGTTATGATAATGTTATAAGAATATTGTTATCATATTTTACAAAATATGAAAATTTAGCATTGTTATAATGTTATCTGGTACTTTATGCTTCCGATTCCGGCATGATGGCCATGAGTCTGATGAACATTGAAATCCAATTGGACACCCCTGGTTTATTGTATTTACCATACATGTTTATAGATATGGAATTAAATTTTGTCTTTAAATTATTATCATTGTTTGGGAGAAGTAATTGTTAATTTGCTCCAACTTGAAAGTTGTTGTTGAGTTGGACAAACTTTGTACAAAATATTTACTCAGTATCAGTGGTAGATTCAGAAATTAGCCATCCAAAGCAATTTAGTTGGGCCAAATTGTATTTTCATTAAAAATTCATTAAAATTTTATTTCCAAAGACAATTTTTTATGAACATTAATGTTGCATTAAATTTTAAATGGAGGATATTTTGGAACAATTATCATTGAAAAGAAATTTTGGCAGCTCCTAAAAATCAGGCCGCCCCGAAATCATGGCCTTATTGCAGATCCTCCATTGCTCAGCATTCACATAAATGATTTTCAACTTTATACTTAAAATGTTCAAAGACCCAAACCCTTAGATATTATCAACATCATTAGTTAAAAAATAAGCAATTAAAATTTAAAAAAATTGAAAAATGTACTTATCTCAGGTATCTCCAATAGCCACAACAAGGTTATGAAAAACCAGATGAGCATTTTGGTTACAATGCAGCCATCTTCAGTGGTAATTCACCGAAAATAGATTCTAAAAGTTTAGAAAGTAGATTCTGAAAGTTTAGAATCTACTTTTGGCAAAGACGGCAGAATTGTAGCCAAATTGCACATCTAGTTTTTCAAAACCTTGTTGTGGCTATTGGATACCTGAGATAAGTACTTTTTCAATTTTTTGTAAATTTAAGTGCTTATTTTCGAAAAATTTCAGCCATAAGACGAGCTCAATAATTTTCTGATGAATAGATATTAGGTTTTTATCTCTTCCAATTTGTTTGCCAACAGCGGTAGACTGGATATAAGGTCAACCAGACTTTCAGCAAGCTTTTACCCAGTTTCGTCAAGGCCCAGTAGATTTGCCACTAAAGCTCACATAAGAAATGGTTTATCAGAGTATATTTTATGATAATACTGTAATTAATAACTTAACGATTTAGTAATTAAAAAATATATCATTTGGCATTGACAGTACGTATAAAGAAAGGTACTTTTTTCTCTCGGATTTATCTGAAAATATTGCTTAAATACAATAATATACGTATAATATAATTTATTAAATAATATTAAATTGGATTTGTAATACCTATGTTCTCCTAGAAAAATATTTGGATCTTTTTATTTAAATCACCATTTCAATTTCCATTTTTTAATATACAAAAATTTATGATTTACCTTTCATCACTTAATCTCAGTTTTTCACTTTTCATCTCTGAATTTCATTTAACTATCTGTAAAATTTTATATAATTCACTAGTTAATTATTGAGGTCGCCTTATGGCTGTAAACAAATTCAAGATTAAGCATTTCAAGTATCTCCAATGGTCATAACAAGTTATGGCTATAGAGAGAGATAAGTACTTTTTCAATTTTTTTATATTTAAGATTTTCTTCACAAAAATATTGTGTCTTTATTAAAAGTAACACCTTCAAAAAATTTCTTATTTGGAAAATCTTTCTTTTTATATAGGTAACTAACTATATGTTTGATATTTCTCATTACCGTCCTTTTTAATTCTATTCTCCTTTCTTCCCTAACATGAATACATGCATTGATATTAGTACTTCAATATCTTTACCTGATCATGCACTATTAAAATTTCATGTGGTATATAAATGTGGCATAGAAATACATTATTAAAGAAACTGCAATAAAGTTTCAGTTTACTCTTGATTAGCACGGTAGTTTAGTTCAATGAAAACACTGTGTAATCCAAACCTGTGTTAATCAAGAATAAGAAATCATCCACAATAAGTGGTTTAGTTCCCAAAAACATTTTTTTACCAGTTTATTTGAAATTCAAATAACGGTTAAATGTTTATTAAAAATGACATTTCCTATTGTTTTTGTTTATTATTTGGAGCAGGAAATGAAAAAAGTGGAAAAAATGTGTAAACTCAAGTCTCAAACCATGTTAATCAAAGGCAGTTGCATTTTTTTGACTGTGTATAACCGAAACTGTCTAATTCAAGTATCATGTTAGTCAATGGTTACCTGTATCTAATATATAAAGTTGTAAGTTTGTTCGCTAATAACTTGGACACTATAAGAGCTATCGAATTCAAAAGTTTCATGGGCCATCTTATGGACAAAAGGAAGAACTTGGTCTAGGTTTGCAGACTGTGGGGTCTCTTATACCCCATGGGGTCAACAAAATACTATTTCCATAAGAATGCATGGGAAATTGTGTGGAGAAGCCCCAAAATGCGATGCAGCCCTTCACTGATGTGGATATAAATATACCTAAATATTAACTTACGATCACGGGAAATGGCTTATTTTATGCATGAAAGACTGAATATTTTAATTCTGTTCATGTTTATTCGTATTACGTGTTAAATCCCTCGAAATTATCCTCTAAGCGCAAAATTCATTGACATTTTCCAGGCTGCAACAAAGCTAAATTTCTTAATTGTTGCCCTCCTCAAAGGGAGATAGCCACGCAAAGATTAATGCAAGGAAAATCCACACCATGGCATGCCATAGAGGAAGAATAGCCTGCACCAAGATAAAGGGTACAAATGGGTTCATGCCTAAATCTAGTCTATGAATACTTTTAAAGTGAGTCAAATGATTTTTAAGGAATATTAGAACATTGTTATATTTTACCATTAACATTGAAAGATTTCTCGCAACATAAATCGATACATCTACTTACATTTGGTCGGTAACCAAGATGTTGTTTATTGTTTACGTTTTGGCTCATAGTATTGACATAATCCACATAATTTTATTGCTGCTTTAAAGGCTTCAGTGCATCTACCCATGTGAATATTAAGTAAGACGTTAATGTGTAATTATATTAATTGTAAAACAATACAATACATAAAATAGTAAATGCTTTATGTAAACATCGCTTGCATAATTAAGGAATGGGGAATGAACATTCAGGGCTTATGATGCTATCGGAGTAATTCCTATTTTAATAAAACTGCTTGATTATGCCAAATATTCTTGGAAATGCTGTCTGCCTTGATTATATGATGGATTCACCATTGTGATACACCCACGAGCACAAGCCTGACTAAACTTTTTCAATGGTTTCTTTAGGTGATAGTTAAAATCCAGTATGAACCTCTTCTCCGAATAACACATTTGAGAAAATTGGGGGTCACCCACAGCATGGGTCCCTGAGCAATAAAAACAGTTTGCTACTAAAAAGAAAACTTTCCCGAGCATAGTCAAGCATTTCAGCTAGTTTACTTAATAAGTCAGTGTGGCTCTTAATAAAAATACCCATAACTGTTAGATGAAGAATGTGTGTTTCTTCTATTCAATTTAGTAAATGTATCTGACTTTTCATTTGGGAAAAGTATAAAATGAAAACATTTTCATTTAAGATGGTTTCTACTGAACATACAAGAATTAAACAAATGGGATGTCTCCTTGGTAAAACAAGATGGAAAAGTATACTCCATAAATTGAATACACGAAGATTTCAAAGGCGTTCTTTATGGGAAATACATATGAAAGGCTATTGAAAGATTGGGTAGTTCTTGAATTTTTATCTCAGAAAGTATAAGTCGTAATTATATGCTCTCATGAAATTTTTTGTGGTAAATGATGTCCTCTATCTGAATAAAGTGTGTAATCTATACCTCACAGATCATATAAAAGCATGGGAGAGAGTATGGTATTTAATTGTTGTGTACCTAGAGAACCATCTTAGCAATCAATGTAAACAAAATATGTGATGTTATCTTTTGGACTTTCTCAAATTTTTATCTCCGAAACTATAAGTCTCATTTACGTGATCTCACAGACTTTTTTGTAATAAATGTTGTCCTCTATCCGAATAAATTTTTTCATCCTATACCTTACTGATCATATAAGAGCTATGGAGAAAAAATTATGGTACATAATTGTTGCTTGATGGATGCCATTTAATGAGATACGAGTATAAGTTTATTAAAGTAACTGTGTAAAATGGTAGTTCTAATTGATGTATGTAGTTCAAAATCACAATTGGGCAGTGAATTTTATTAACGATCACTCATACTTAAATTAATTAAAATCCGTCCAGTGGTTTAGGAGATGAAAGTTATGACAGACAGAAGGCGGTCCACTACTTCCACTTTGCTGGTAAAGAACGCCTGAAAATTAATGTGTACAACAAACTAATCCTAGATTTAATATATTTATATTTCATTTTAATTCTGTGTATAGTAGCAGTATAAAATAGAATAAAGTAGTACAACTTTCATCATATCTCAATAAAATGTACATCATAATCAATCTAGATTTAGGTTTTTTTAAATTTTAATATAAAATAGGTAACTTGTTCTTACACAGTAAATTTGTACTGGAAATGGGCCTATTTCTTTAAACATAGAATTTACTTTGCAACAAAATATATATTTCCATGTATAATAAGTAATTATACTTGTTTGTAGATTTAGTTCTAACAATATATCTGTCATAATGTGGTGAATAAATGCTTACTATCAGTTTACTTAAGCTTGTAAGCTCCATTAAAGGTCATAAATTTGCTTCAAATTTATTCATAGCTGAATAATCAAGATGTTGGTGAAATTTTAAAAAGAGAAAGTTTTCCTTGTTAGAGCAAGGAAAGTTAATTTGTTAAAAATCCTTTGTCTATTTGATGGATCTCTTAAATATTTCGTATGACCTATTCAATGTTTATTAAGCATGGTACTTCAAAGTAATTCCCTATTGCTAAGAATGAAACAACTTTGTTAATTGCATTTTGGCATATCATTTTTTTACATAAAGTTAAGTGACCAGATGTTTCTGATTATCCAGGGAATTTCCAGATTCCATCTTTCTGTCCTGAATTCTAAAGTGTTTCATAAAATGTCCTGCATTGTACATTTGATTTAACATACTTGTCTTTTGAACTCGTATATTTGTTATTTCCATCAAAATCTTCTTGGCCTATACATATATATAATTCATTTGTGATGATATCATGTGATTTACTTTTGTCATTTGTGCAATGCTTTTGCAGGATTTAAAAATTTTTCTAATTACTTTCTCCATGTACATAGTATAGAGGAAAGTATTGTATTCATGAAAAAATCGACTTTGAGATTTGAACGGAAATACACGTTTTGAGGTCTCCTGAACATGTTTTGACTGTTTTCTCGATGATGTCTGTGTGTGATAACTTTTTGTGGGTGCTCTAACTCAATAACTATTAATCAAGTCAATGCAAAATTTTATATTTAACATTTTTATAAAAGTCGGAAGAACTGATTAGTTTTTGGTAAAAATTGGTCGACAGGAAGTGGGTGTTTACCCTTGCTACATCCGTTATTTTGAAATATTTGCTTTAATATTTGATAAATGTAAAAATGTACTGGAATACAGCTTGTAGGAAATTTAATTGTCTACAACCCTTGTTTGAAACATTTTTCCATATAATGCATTGTTTAAGAGATATCTTATATTTTTAGCTCCCACCATCACGCCACCTATCGACGACTATTGTTAACAATTTACACTTAGTTACATCTTAATAATGCTCCTTTTTCTTTTCTTAATTGTTGGAGCTTTGTGGCTTTAATTGTTGGAGCTTTGTGGCTTTATCCAATAGTAGAAGGCTATGGTTTGAGTTTATTTCTGTGCTTTGTAAAGTCTAAAATTTTATCTCAGTTTCTTAAAATATTTATTATTATCTAACCTATGTGGAATTTTTAGAAATATTACAGATATGGAGAAAGTCATTTGGTGGCCACATCAGATTTTTTAAATATTGTTTGCTTTATTAGCTGATATTATTTTTTATCTTTTGTCCTGGATTGCATGGCTTATTTCAGTTTTATTCCTCCATTGGGTCATTTGAAAGCTGGTCACTTTAATTAATTGTTGATTGAACTTTCAAAGTGTTGATAATTTTAAGGGTAACTTGAATTGGATCAGATTTTACAAAAACAAATTGTTTTAATATTTATTTTATGTGGAAATAAAAATAAAAATTATACCATTTAGACTTATCATGGTATTCAATGGTATGTTATTTCTTAAGTTGTTTGTGGCTTTATCGGTTGTTACTCATCAAATAGTGTTAAGAAAATTATCATCCATGCCAAAATAAATGTTTTGTGATGTTATTAAGTATATATAAGTATTTGTAGGCATGTGTTATAATTACAACTTGTTACCTTTTACAATATGTTCTGCCAAGCAGAGAAGTTGGCTGCACCACCAGAAGTTAAGATGGAATGTGTATCCCCAGAAAGCTGTTCAGACCTCCCCCTTAATGGTTCTGCCAGCATTCCAGTAAAAGGTAGAAACCCAAGTAATTTATTATCTTTTAAATGGCATGGTGCATAGACGAAACTAGAGTAATTTATTAGGGTGTGCATTGCATCAATAAAAAAGTCCTTTTTACATATATATTTTTAATAAACATAAACGAAATATATAACTATAAATTATTAATAATCGAAAAACAAAACAAATTCAAGAGTTTTGGTGTATTCTATCCAATGGTAAATACCATATCTACCAGTCTTTTTGAAAATCTCTAAACTTGGAACCTATTTTCGTTCGTGGAAATAGTGATAATTTAGGTTGATAAGGTCCCCGTGTAATTCTACTATGCCGTTCCAATCTGTTTGCAGATACGTTGTTTACAGGATCATGAGTGTCGGAGAGCAATTCCTTATTTAAAACTGAATTTTGGTTAGGTACTTGGTTGCTTTTTGCTAGATAACGAACTGGTCGCCACGGCCGCCAATAATGTGCCTCCTGGTGCCATCAGTGATTGTGTTGTGTTTCTTAGAGCTAAGCTTGAAGCTTGATTATCACTATAATTATCAGTGTCATTAATTTTAGCTCTTTTCTCCTTCTCAGTCTCGGTTCTTACCACTCATGTTACAAAACGGTCCATAGAAAATAAGGGTAAATGCTAAAATTAAATTAAAATTTATAGGTTAGGTTAGTTACAGAATTGATTACTTATTCATTTCTAGGTTAACACATATATTTGATGAGAACCAAAATCATTTTAAATAAATTGCAGTACATATTAAAAATGAAAATAAATATTGTAAAATATCGAATTTACGAGTATAACTATTGCCAAACCAAGCACAATGCAACCTTAATAGACAAAGCATGATAGAGTTCGCATGCTGAGCTGTGACAGCTCAAATGTAGATGCGCAAACACAGAGACTGTACGTTCAGACAGGCAGCATGTCACGGAGACCAAAGCGACATACGACGGAGCGCTGACTGAGTGTACCATTATTACTTTCTCCATACGTAGTATAGGGGAAAGTATTGTTTTCATGAAAAAAATCGATTTCGAGATTTCAACGGAAATACGCATTTTGCGGTCCCCTGAACACGTATTGACCATTTTCTCGATGTCTGTGCGTGTGACAGCTTTTTTGTGGGTGCTCGAACTCAAAAACTATTGATCAGGTCAATGCAAAATTTTATATTTAACATTTTTATGAAAGTCACAAGAACTGATTAGTTTTTGGTAAAAATCGGTCAACCGGAAGTGGGTGTTTACTCTTGTCACTTATCCGTTATTTTGAGATATTTGCTTTAATATTTGATATATTTAAAAACATACTCGAATAAAAGTTGTAGGAAATTATTTTCTGTACAACATTTGTTCGAAACATTTTCCCATTAATGCATTGTTTAAGAGATATCTTATATTTTTAGCTGCCACCACCACGCCACCTACCGACGACTATTGCTAACAATTGACCATTAGCTACGTCTTATTGTTAGTAACGCTCCTTTTTATTTTGTTAATTGTTGGAGCTTTGTGGCTATATCCAATACCAGAAGGCTATGATTTGAGTTTATTTCTGTTCATTGTAAAGTCTCAAGTTTTCTCGCAGTTTCTTAAAATATTTATTTTTATGTAACCTCTTGGGAATTTTTAGAAATATTACAGATATGGAGAAAGTCATGTAGTGGTCACATCAGATTTTTATATCGCCCACCAAAATGTTAGTTGATAATTTTATTACCACAATACGCGCAAATAGGCACCAAAACACAAATGAATTTGTCCGCTCCGATCTGCGAATTGTAAATTAGGCGCAAATTACAAATCAGAAGTAAAGAATTTTTCATTTATTTTTAATTTAAATATTTTCCGTTACTTTCTTGGCATCTGAAACATTAGGATGTGCTTGGGCACACCCCGTAGTTTTGCCTATGGTATGATGTGTAACCTATGACCAAGGAATTTCAGTTTTGTTACATTTGCTGCAGTGATGCATCTTTCTGACTGTGATCTTTACTATTCTTTCCTTATTTGACTATGGTCAGTTGGACAAATACTTTCATTGCATACAATAGGATTTACTATTTTTCTAATAATTGATTATTAATTTAGTATGAATACTAGATAAAGATTAAGCATTATTTTTCTCTGTGGAACTGTAATTCGCTTGGCTTTGCAGTGAGATTTTAAAAGTATTCTTTTAGTAAAGCATTGTTTAAGACTAGGGACCTATTGAAATTAAAAGCTTTTAAATATGTTTTTCGTTTAAGTCACATTATTTGAGTCACTGTGGGCTTCCCCGCCATATTTGTATTCGCATAGTTTGGTCGGTGGCCGCAAGAGGTCAGAAATATCGCGATTTGGCCGTCGCAATTCGATGAGGAAAATTTCTAACGAATTCAAGAATTTAAAAGTTAGGCACTTATCTAATCTAATCCGAAATTGTTAACAAGAATAAATAATTGTAATGACAAATTTAGGATGCTATGGATTTTTGTCATAACATTAATGATATGACTGCGTTACGATTTACTATTTATTTGACTGAAAGTTTCTTCAAAAAGGATTAACAAAAGAATGGTTAAGATTTCAAGTTAAATTTCTAAGGAAATTCATGAGGAAGTCAGGGAAAACATTTCGATGTTATTATGATTCCACGATGAAAAAGTCTTTCAAAAGTCTTCCTTAAAAATATATTAGCCGCGTCCTTTCAACACATGATGACGTTTCACCAAGTGTGTACACGGAAGTACTTCATAATGTTGTTTGTCGAAACTATGCGATGTCAAGCACGCTGCCTGACGACAGATGCAATCCCGATCTTGGCACACACGCACGCTTACGGGAGTTTATTGGTCTCGAAATCGGAGCTCTGGAGAATGCAGACCCTCTTGATTTGTGGTGCGTTTGTGCAAAGAAGCGTTGCAGAAGTTTGGTGCAAGATTCGCGGCATATATATCTCTAGAAGATTGGAAAATCAACTCAGACAACGTGCGAAGCAGTTTGTATGGTTTATGAGTCTCAGGAGTTTCTCGTTGAAAGCTATTACTTTCATGCATATATTTAAAAAAAAATAAAAATGAAATATTCCAATCAAGTGGTTTTTCGCTCTGATTATGTGACAAACAGCAACCCCTAAGTTTGTTACAACCGATGTTGTAAGGCAATACTTGGTGAAACTCCACTATAAATTAATTTGTATAAAATTTTTGTATATTTATGCAAATAAATTTTAAGTTTAATACACATAAATAAATTAGTACCACTTAATAATACGGCGTTAGTTAAATTTGTAGAATAATGTTTTTGTTCTTGTCATGCACCTTTCACCAGACGAGCTGAAAACTCGAAACTGTCATATTCTTGGTTTTTGTTAACGCATGCAAAACGTAATGCTATTTCTCAGCGGATTTTTTCGGCAATGATCAGTACGCGTTGTATATTAAAGAATATTGAAAATTTCTAGATAATTTTAGTAGAACTACAATTTATTCTCTCGCAGCTTTACGTCTTCAAAACTATTTGATTTTTATCGTCAACCTAAATATCGATATATGGCTTCTCCGCAGCGCCGCATTTACTGCTCTAGAGGTCCGAGGAATAAAAGGAGGAAATTATAAGCATAGTTTTGAAGTAACTTGCATAGTAGTAGTTGTGAATGAAACGTAGGAATAAAGAAGGCAAATTTAAATATTTGTCAAAAGAAGTTTTTTCCGCAAAGAGGTCATCCTCAGCTTCTATCTTGCCGAGAGGGGAAAACAAGCAGGGAAACATATTATTCTGCATCTCCTTTTCACATAATCCGGTGTAATTAATGGGATTCCTTCATGGCCGTCCTCGCATTCAATGTATGGAGGATCTCCGGAGAGTGATGCAGGGAGGGGGGGGTGAGAAGAGTGTCCGCAGCAGGAGACCCCCATGACAGTTAATTAACCGCGAGGAGGGCAATTTATTTTGCGTTTATTCCTGCGAGGGAGAAGCATTCTCTCTTCGAATAACCTACTTCGGATAGTGCTGCAACGTAGGACCGCTCACTCGCGTTGTGAATACTCCTGAATGAGTCTTCTCCTCTTACTCCTATTTCTCCTCCCGTCGCCCGGGTGCAGTTTCATTGCAACTGCGTCTCACGGCATTCATGAGATCCGGTTGCGCCGCAGACAATGGATATAAACAACTTGGGGCAATCATTCTTGGTTTTACGTCGCTAGAATTTCAGGATGTCCCAAATATAAAGGATTAAAGTTTTTCCCCGGTTAATTGGCCGCCAGGACTCGTGTGGTGTATTTTTTCTGATTTTCTTCCTTCGATGCTCCATTTTATATCCTTTGAAAAACATCCGTCGGATTTTTTATGATTCTTTCGGGCAATAAGGCGTTTTTTCCCTGTTGTTTAAACATTTCGTAAGATTAGGATGAGCGAGAAGACGAAAAATAACATTCTACGTATGGCGTCAGTGTCTGCTTCTCTGGAATTTATGCTACAGAAGACTCGCGCGGAATTTCCGTGTATTTCATTGTACCCAGCGACGACTTCAGAAGGATAGAGTAAATCGGTTTGTCGCAAAGTGCTATTTTTCATAATTTGAAACAATTACCTATTCTTTGATTTTGGTTTAAATGTAATTATTCTGCCGGGTACAAAAATTAGGTTAGGTTTATTTCTGTAGGAGCGTGTTGTTTTCCCTGGAACCATTCATAATTTTACCCAAAATGATACTGAATGTCACTCTGTAATATGAAATTGGCGGAAATTATGGATTTTTGAAACGAGGAGGAAGATGAATATCAAGTTGTAGGTTCACTTTTTCGCAAGGGATGGAATAGTATACCCTAAAGTGAAATGGATGATTTTTCGCCATCTGCGATATAAGTGCTAATTCTAAATAGTGTCATAGACGAAGTTTTGCCTAATCCCTCTGTATTTATATTGATAAAGAATATTTTCACCATGCCGAATCTATATGTAAATGTGGGAGATGTTTTGAAACTGAGGATATTATTCGTACGACCAAAATGATATGAAATATCTTAAGAAACGGCATTCTTACATTGAATCTATTTCGATTTTATCCTTTTTAAAATATAAAAGTCGTTCCATTAGTGGATCACGTGGGAGAGTATACCAAAAATTAAAGAAAAAAAGAAAAATTTTGGAGGCGTTTTAAAAATTTTGTTCGGCATTTTTTTATTGGCGACGGCAACTTTTCATCGAGACTCGAAGGCGTTGCACCCGCTTCCACAGCAAAATAAGCGAGCATTCACCGTGCTATTAGGGTCAGCGACGATTCACGATACAATGGCCGGGCGACAAGGGTAGAGATCGCGGAGAACGAACGTAAAACTTAAGCAAGGCGAGAGAAGTTGAGACGGGAAGGGGAGAGAGAGAGGTGATTAGAACTTAATAAAACTCGGAGTAAAATATACTGCGGCGCGCGTTAGCTAACCCGCAATTTGTGCGTGGCCGTGATTTATGTCCTCGGGGTGTTTAACCGGCTTGAGAACTGGTGTCCGAGATGGTGCTGAGTAGGTTCGCTTCTCCTTCCGTTTCGAATTCCTCTCCTCCTCATCATCCCTCGCACTCTCTCCTCCCCTTTCCTTCCTACCACCCCTCCTTCCTACGCCTCTCTTCCTTCATCCCCCTCTCTTTCTTCCTCCGTCTCTCTCCCTTTCTCTCCTCCCTCTCTCTCAAAGTAAGAGCTACAAGAGTAAGATCGTTCCGCCTCGGATAAACCGCTTCCTCCCCCGGGGACTTATAAATTAGTCGAGCCCCCATCGGTGGTGTCGGTTGTGGTAGAGGCGGCCATGGTGGGTGGGCGCACGGGGGCAGGGACGAAAGGGGTGTGGCGGATGGGGTGAGTCGGAAAAAAAATAGAGTAATAGGTTGGAGCCGTCCGGAATGGATTGGAAAGGAAACCATTTCTTCTTTTGCGGAGCCGTCGAGATTTATACGTCGGAATCGCGAGGAGGGTAGGAGTGGAAGGGAAGAGACGACAGTTCTCGACCGACCCGGAAAGTCTCTTAAATGTCTTTTCGATACGGTCGGAAATGCTTTAAGACCCCGCGATCGATTTTGTCGCTTTTTTGATGGTAGATGGTTGTTTCTTCGTATTTTGCATCGAGTTCTTCGTGCGCGAATGCGTGCGGAATTTAGGTCAACGCCTACGATTGCACCGATTTTCGCGTTATTTTTCTGCAATGTAAAAAGACAAGATTCGTTCCCGCATTCTTTTAATCAAGATGGAGTTCAGCTCTGTACCTCGAAACGTCTGCTGAATTTAATATTTTATAATCTAACAATAATAAAAGGCTACTTCTGTCACTTTGTCCCTTTGTGTTAATTTTTAGCAATATGAATGGATAAGTCAGTATTTTCATTAATGAAACAAAAGATACTATCAAACTTCTTACTACTTATATACCAAACATTCTTACGTTTGTCACTGAGTTCTCTACTTCTGCCTACCATTCTCACAACTGTAAAAAGATTAAAGTTTAAATAGAGAGATCCCCACATCACTCAAGAGCTGGTAGACACTTTTGCATATTTTTACGCCCATGCAAGCAAAAAGGTTATCATAATTATATTATAGAGTTTATTCATATTAAAGTATTAACTATATAAAAGTTGGTTATAAAAACTCAATTTTTATCTTCACTTGTTTATAATTAAAATCGTGTTTTTCTTTAATTTCTTATCAGTAACTTCCCTTTGAAAGTTTTTGTAATTAACTATTTTTATAGTTATTTTCATACCTTTTTTGTAGTGCATCTTATAATTAATCGGAGTTATAAATTTGCATCGCATATATGAATCACGCAAAAAGCCATTCCTTGACATGCAGACCTTTTTCGTTTACATTTCAAAATATTTCAAAGATGCGGTAGGTGACTTAGTTATGCGAAGAGAAGAATTTAAATCTCATTTGTAAATCTCCAAAAATTACGTTTTAATACGATTTTTCACGTTTTCCCGCATTTGATTTATATTGCCACTGTTGTCCCAATTGTTGAATTCTATTCTTGGCCTCATAATAAATGCACCAATTTAGTGCTTTAACACGGGTCGGACTTTTATACATGAGTATAACTTATTTACTGAATCTATTAAGTAATTAAAGGGAGGAAGGAAAAGAGAATGGGAATGAGCAGAAATTGAGAAAGAGGAAGAGGACTTGTATAGGATTAAAAGGAGATCCAGTACAAAAATAACAATAATAAATTATAATTTATTATAAAAAATGTTATACTATTGAATCATGCACCATTGCCAAATGGTGAGAATTCATAAAAATAAATATAGGTAATGTAATTTTCAATGGATTTCTTTAACTGATAATACAGCAAATATTTCCAACCGAATTTCAAATAGGAGTGAAAAAATAACATTTTATGACTATTATTTAAATTTCTTTAACTAAAATGATTTTTCTGGAAAATTTTCAAAACTACTATAGTTAAAAGAAAAGTGCGATCTTAAAAAATAGCTGAAACTCATTGCAGTTCATGTAAATATTTAGTTAATAGTAAGTAAGTTACTAAACAATTTTCCTTTGATGGTAAATTGACAGTTCGTTCACATTTTATCCTGTTTTTTACGAGTTAATGAGAGTAAAATAATTCATTTATTAAGTTAAATTCTATAAATTATAAATAACTTATAATTTGCACAAATATTTCAAGTAAATTTCAGTTACTTCTTTATGCATTATATCTTATTATTTCGATTTTCCTCTTATTTTCATCGAATATTTGGAAAATCATTTGGCCTCTCTGCAAATAATTACTTAAACAATATAATTAAAACAAAGATAACTTTCAAAAGCAGTGATTTGATTGTGCATGAAAGCCAAACCAGATCATAGCATATCTTACTGATTTTTCATATCGAAATCATATATATTTGGAATACTTTTATGATAATCCCGTCATATTTGACGGTCAATTACGCTAGTACTATATAAGTATATTAATGCAAATATGTGTATATGTGCAATCGCCGAAAATATATGAAGCGGGCATCTTTATTGATTTCATTTGATTTTTCATCGGTATTTTGGATTCAATACTTTTTAACGTGTAATGAGTCATGAAATTTCGTCATTTAAAATATTAATGTTTTTGGGTAGAATTAGCAAATAAACGAAATAAAACTTCCCACCTCCGCTCAACATGGACTACTGACCTCATGCTTTTATTTCATTCAACTTATTCAGTCCCGTATATCACAATTATTATCGGCATTACCGATTGCTGCAGAATTTAACAAACCTCGATTATAATTCTCAGTCACCAAAGCCCTAAGGAGAGTAAAACTCGGCATTTTGTCTTTGAAGCGCCTTCTCATTGCGAAGGGAGAAAGAGCGGTGTGCTCTCATTTTTCTCCATCAATGTACGGAATACCGAAAAAAAATCCTCAAAGCACGATTTTACGAGCACCTTTGGCGAAGTTTTTGATATTCTAAGCGCGGAGTGTAACTTTCACTTCTTCGCGAATTAAATTTCAAGGCCCTCCCCCCCTTCTCTCTCTCTCTCTCTCATACACACACACACAGTGAATTTCCCGTGCAGGATGTTAAAAAGAGCGAAGTGAAACCAATTGCGACAGCCGAATGATGCGTTTGAAAAAATTGCGACTTGCGGTGTGCGGAGGAGGGAGAAGTCCGGTTGGTATAATTTCCCACTCTCAGCCTCATTTAAAAGCTCTCCCGCGTCTCTCCCTCTTTCTTTCCCCCTTCCTCTCTCTCTCTCCCACTCCTAAGTATAGCCACGTCTTTCGCCGCCACTCACAAGCACCCCTCTCCTCTCGGGATTGCCCTTAATATTAAACCCAATGAAGGGGGAATGGAGAGCCGCCTCGCGTCGTGATTCATAACGGAAGGCTATAATATAAATACGTACGCGCAATTTTTTTTCTCGCAGCCGCCCCTCCCTCCGTCAGATTTGGCGCGGGTTCCATTCTTTACTCGGGAGAAGGCTTCCTCGATGCGAGGTGGTTTCAAGATGTCACCGCGACACCTCTCATCTCTTTCCCTTTCGTAATTTTACGATTATGTTTTACAACAGTTTTAATGCCCCGGAGGAATCCCTGCGTTGCCCCACTTGAGCGTAAATTTAGAATTAAATCGTTATTTATGATCGCGAACGTTTCGTAAATTTACTTAGAGTTCATCCTTTATTTATCGCGAAATTTACGATTTAAAAAAATTGCGTTGCCCCAGATACGTTCAGGTATGATTTACTTGTTCCGGAAAAATGAAACGTAATTGATATACATGCGTGGTCTTTTTTATTCGGCGGTCAATTTCACTCTCGTCCTCACGGAATAGTGTCCAAGGCTTTACCTGTCTCTGACGATTCTCAGGTTCGAAAAGCGTGAAATATTACGACTTTTCCTCATTGACAGTGTTTCCCAGAAATCTCAACCAATCTCCCTCGCACTTTTTTCGAGGATAGGACGTTTTTATTGCTTTGCGTTATAGGAGACAATCAACCGAAATGGCATCTCCCCTCTACAAGAGGGGTTCAGACGAAATTTCTGCCGTGTCGGCAGTCATCGGCGCGTGATACGTGAGAGAAAATAGGAGAGGAAAGGATGATGCGAGAGAGGGAGAATGAAAGAGGGAAGGAGAATGAAGTGGTTGCGCATTTCAATCCCCAGAGTGTGTGTGTTCGTGTTGTGTCCGTATGTGTGCGTGTGTGGGTGCTCTGGCAACGGTCGCCGAGGGGCCTACGTGACTCCTGGGACCAGTTATCCTCCTTTATTGTGTCCCTACTCCTGGTTAATTTATACTGTTAAGAAAAAAGCGGAGGGGTTTTGAACGTCGGATGATATGGAGAGGGGGAAGAGGTAGGGTGAGAGGATAGAGAGAGAGAAAGAGGTAGTAAGGCAGTGAAAGAGTTGGATTTAAGGTTGCAATTGTGTCCAAGTTAATGGGTGTGGGGTATTATTTTTGGCGCTTCTTCCGTGTTTTTTTCGAGATAGTTGGCTGTGGCCTTTTTTAAAAACGCTATCCCCTTGTATTTGTTTCCTCGTTGAAAAATGTGGTGGGCGAGATGCGGGGGTTAATTTTGGAACGTTGAATAAGTTCTAAAATTAATTACAGTGCATCACGCGGTGATTTTATCCTCGACTCATCCTATTTTATTTAAATACGTTATGCTAAAATCTTTTTTTTTTAACGTTTATGCTCTCTGTTGCAAATTTTATGACTTTTTTACTCATTTTTACCTATGAAAGATTAAATTTCACGTCCCAAATGTATAAATCATTGCACCCAATTCATATTTATCTAGGTACGTTCGGTAAAATTGTAAATTATATGAGATTCTGAATTCAGTCGAATCTCACGACAATATCTTACGTAATAAAAGTTATTTTTGGCCTTTTCAGAATTTGGACTTCTAAGTCTCATGTAAAGTAGGGAAACGATTCTAGGTTGACAGATTTACTTCCCCTTACTACTTTCGTTTTGTTTTTCTTCGGGAGAAGTTAACTAATATCCTCAAAGGCATTCAACTCCTCACCCTACGGGATATTTCTGAGCCCAGTTAGCCAAGCCAAGAATTTTTTCTCCCTCTCATCTGTATCCACACACTCTTGCTAAAGCCGGAGAAGCACCCGTTGGAGATTTTTTTACTCTCATTCAGAAATAAGGCCGTTTTTACGGAGTTGAGATATTCATTTGTCTTTCTAAATTTATATAGGCTTCGATTTTTTATAGTCATTTCCGCGCCGCGTCGTTCCCATCGAGGTTCCGTGACGGTTTAGTACGTTTCTCGGCTGGAACCATCTTCTATCATCGAAGTACATACTTCCATTAAACGAGAAAGGTCATTTTACCTCGGAGAGGTGATTGAGGTCACAGTAATAATCGACGCAAAATTTAGACATTCATAAACATTCATTTTGCTTTAATACTGTCAAACCCCAATTTAGCTCCACCGTTTGCCCATCTCTGACTTTGGCGTCAAAGCGGGGATGGCAGTAAATCGAGGTATGTGCTTGCTCTATGTAATCATAAGATGGAAGCTCTGTTCACAACGATTTATGGACGGCATGCGAGGGTGGCACTATGTAGGAGGGCGCTGGATCGGACCCTGACTGTATATCATCCTCCTATTGAACCTTCCATGCAAATCTTCTAGGATACTTTGAAAGACAAAAAATAACGCCACATAAACTACGGTTCACTTCCTATTAATCTTCCCTTTCTGGGAGCAATCGACTTTATTTTCCTAACGGACCCTAAGGCCTCCGTTATCGTGCGACTTTGTTGGCCAACCATCCTATTTCTTGACGTAATGCAAGGAAATGTGGATTCGAAAAACCTTTCCCTTTCACCGTTCAATATTGCCGCTTGGTATGCAATGATTGATTCGGAGAAGAGAATGAATTTTCGAGAGTGGATATGGCGGTCTGCTCCGGAATTCGTTTAAAGAGGACGAAATGGATAGTTCAGTGCTCTCGTTCCCTCTCATGAAATTCCTCTTTCTAAATATTACGGCAAGTGAAGGACGAGTGATACCTGCAAGACATATCCTTTTTTAAGCTTTGAAATTTGCACGCGATACGGCGAATCTTTATTTTTGTTAACAAATTTCCCCTTTGCTTTAGTTTTGCTCGAAAATGAAAACAGCTCATATTCGCGTATATTGTTTCCCAGATGAAGTTCCAGATTTTAATGTAAATTAAGTTTAATATTATTCTCGAAATAGATACCTGGTCGTGTTTGATTATATATATATATTCCTTTTGAACTTAATATTGGGGTTTTCACGAAAATATGATCTTGGTGCTGCAAGATCGAGTTAGAAGAATTATAAATGTTGTTTTTATGGGTTAATTATTTATATAGCTGGCGAATAAATTAAGAAAAATATAGAAGTGTTTCAAATTTCATTCCTAATGCTATTTTTATAAATTTCGTTTCATTGGAACACTTCCAACCTACTAATGAAATTCTTTAGGGGATTAAACTTTAGATTTAAAATGTTGGCATAAAAACGCGGATGAGTTTTTTTTTAATTATAGAAGTCGTCTCTTACGTTCTGGAATTGCTATGGGTTCCGTACGAAAGCAAACAGCGAATCTATCGCGCGAGTTACTGTTTCTCCTTTCGCTATCTTGTAAATGCCTTTTATGAGGTCACGGTACATATCCTTGCAAATTGTGACATAAAAGGCTGCGATTTATACATATTTCTATACAAACTGTAACTTTTATGGACAAAACTTCTCTAGCGGGGCTTCGTTGCCCGACTTAACACAAAAGTGCGTGTCACGAAGGATTCCTTCCACACTTAACACTCCTTTTGCACACACGCCAGCATATCTTTCTCCTTCCTTTCTCACCTCTTCTTTCTGCACTTCATTTCTCCTCCATTTCGCTTTTCACCTCTTTCTTTCATTCTACCCATCTCCCTCTATCCTCCCTCTCGTCTCCTTTCTCTTTCTCTCTCTCCCTCATCCTCAATCTACCCTTCCCATTCCCTCCTCTGCGTACGAAGTCTACCCCCACCGCTTTCGGCGCCTCCCGTCCTGACGTCAGAGGCTATGTATAGCGGGGCTTGTCCTTGGGTGCGTTGCCAAGCAACGGCCGAGTTCGATGCCCACTTCCCTCCCTCCCACCCTCCCTTTCCCTCTCTCATTCCCTCTTCCTCCCCGTCGCTCCCCTCTAACACTCTTCCTCTCTCCCTCATTCCTCATCAAGGCATGTCGCGTTGCCTCTCTCTCTCTCTCGCACCATCTCATCTCTAAAGGCTCTCTCTCCATTCTTCCCCTCCCTCTTCTCTCCTTTCTTATTCCCTCGCACTCTCTCTCTCTCTCCATTCTTTCCCTCCCTCTTTTCATCCCGTCTCCTCCTCCAACCGGTTGGTAAACACTCGGAAATCTATTGTCGCGTCTCTCCATCTCTCCTCCTCCATCCTCATTCTCATTCTATTATTTTTTGCGAATGAAGAGTGTTTTCGATCTCCGCTATCTCTTCCTAGATTCGCTCGCAGTCTTTTATATAACGCTCTCTCTCCCTTTCTCTCTTTCACTCCTCCACGGTTCTGATCGAGTGTCGAGGCCGTGAAGTGTAATAACGGCTTCGGATCGAAGAATTCGTGAATTAAAAACGAATGCCGGAATTTTTTCGGAGATGTTTTGTTTCCCGGGTTCTCCACTATCGAAGTTCGTTCCATTAAGGTCCGGGTCGGAAGATGGTTTCCACTCCGCGTACTTACTTTTATGGGGATTCTTTTGTTTTATATTATTCCGTTAGCGACGCATTCGGTCCTACCTACCTCTCAATTTAGAGAAATTCGAACGGTTATTTTTTCTCAGTCTTCTTCTTCCGGGAAATTCTTTTCCGAAACGCAAAAGCGAAGGGGAAAAATCGAACCGAAATCGTCGCTTTTTTCGCATCGAACCTCCCTTTCTATATCTCGCGTAATTTGCAGCATCAATACAGCCGCTTTAACTCATTCGGTTATTTGTCCGACAGGATGTTCGACGGGAAGAAGAAGCTCATGGAATTTTGAACAGTTTTATTTCGGGTTTAAAGTGTTTTCCTCCTCGGGGGAGAATAGACTAATGGCTCGTAAATCTTGCGGCATCGTGGCCATCTTCCCCCCTCCCATTCCTTTCTTTTTAACAGGTTGGGCGTCCCACGAGGCGGGCATGAATGACAAATGGCAGCGGGTGATAGTCTTGGCGACTGTTCGGACCCTATTCCCTCCATCTGACTTCCATTCGGTTCTCCCGTATTCTATATTCTTCCTTTGCTATCCTCCCCTTCGCTCCTTTCTCCTCCCTCCCTCTCCCTTTCCCGTCCTATCTTATCGCCCCCCCCCCCTTTGTCTTCTTCGAAGCAATGAGCAAAACTCGCCCTCGCCCGGGTAAGTTTTGAAATATCTCCTCCCATTCCTCGCGAATTATCAGAATGCTCGTTTCGACGATCGGACTTCCCTTTCGCACCTTTTCTTCTTTTATCCTTCTTGCTTCTCTCCACTCCCACGCTCCTTCGTATCTCGCACGGGGGATTCATTCTACATTCCGTTTACTCCGAATACAGGGCGGATCTTCGTGACAAACCAGTTCTCCAACCTTTAAAAAGGTTTCTCCCTTATTCGCGTATACTCCTCTCTCCAAAGAAAACGAAGAGGTTTACGGCGGTCGGGTCGGGTCGGTTCGATAAAAAATGGCCCCGAATTAAAAATACGCTACGTCCGCCTTATTTTGTTTCTTCCTCCTCGACCCGATTTTCCCCCAAATTTTATTCGGGGAAAATGTTATTCTTCATCCGAGAGGCTAACACGGCGGGGAGTTATTGCCGGAAAGGAAAGAGCTGGGCAATAAATTTATCGAGAAGTGGGTACTGTTCGTCTCGCGGATATCGGCGGCGGCGATCGCTCCAACGTCGGCGACGGATTGGGGCGATCTATTTTCTCGCGTAAAATGTTTTCGTGATGGGACGGAGTTAGGGAGAGAGGGCGAGGGGAGGAAGTGGAAGAAAAGTCGCGTCGTGGGGAAAGCAGTTTCACTTTCCCTGGAAAATGTCTAAGAAGGTCCCCCTCCCCACCCTTTATCTGCCGAAGTCTTCTCGAACTATTCTCTTTCTTTCTCTCCCTACTAGATCCCTTCCTGCGCTTCCCTCGCCACCTTGCCCCTTAAATCCTTTACTCCCCCATGCCCTGGGAGGAGGAGAATAACTTTCCCGACGTTCGCGCCTCCTCTCTCTCTGCACCCTCTCCGCCGCCGTCTACTCTTCTTCCTCCTCCTCCACCCCACCTGCCCATCTCCGTACATTCAACAGTCCCCTTCACTTTTTTCCCTCTCACAAAATCGCTGCCGGCTCCTCCCTCTCCATCTTCCTCCCTCCCTCTCCCGTTTCCTTTCCAGCCTTTCCTCCCTTTCGTTTGCTTTTATTTTTCGTCTGTTCGTCTGTGTGTGTGTGTGTGCGCGCATGTCTCGTTCCCCTTCTTTTTTTATATCCTTTCTCTCTTTTTTCACTCCTCTTTTTTCTCTCTCCTTCCTGCCACCTTATTCGTATTATTCTTGTTCTTATTCTCTCTCCCTTTCTTTCTCCCCGATATCTATCCCTTTTGCCGTTCCCTTTTAGATCATCGGTTCTCTCATTTCGTCCAGTTTTTTCTCTCTCTCTCTTTTCTCGTTCCGTCCCTATATTCCGCTTCTTTATTTGCTCTCTCTTATTTCTCCTCCCTTAATCCTTTCGCCGTCTCCGGCCTGGTCTTTTGTCTAGTTTTCTCTTCCTCTCTTCGTCCAAACCTCCAGTTTGCGAGATTTGGACGCTTCTCGTGCATGTAAAAAAGGCGTTTTTTCAAGTTACGCTTCCGATTTCAATTGTTTCCCCTCTGAGAAACGGTCAACCCGTATCCTTTTTATTTCTTTCAGTTTCGCCTGACATAGTTTCTGCGTTCGGAGTGTGTTTTTGGAGCTTTTTGTTATGCTTCTCGGATGTTTAACGCGTAATTATTACCGACGTGCTCTCATTTTCGAAAAATAAATAAATATATATGGTGCTCGCACATCAGCTGCCATCGATTACTTTCCGCACGGCTAGTAATGTTAACGTTTTAGATCACTTCGGTGGAGTGGCATAATCTTCGAATGATTTCCGGTCCATTTCTTGCGACCGCAAATTCCACCTCATGCGTGAGGAGAGCTGATTATGTTGCTTGCCGGTTATTCGGGCAAATAAATTCGGTCGCCGGTCGTTCAGATTCGTTTAGCGGGGTATTCCGCTCGGAGGAACGCGAGTTAATCCCTGAACCACTCGCAGACTAATATTCCTAATTTTTCAGTCTCGAAAGAGAAAGCGAAAGAGACGATTATTTGGCCGGTTGGTTCGCATAAATAACCTTTAACCTATCTCGTTACCTAAGAAAGGACGTTGCTTCCATTTTTCTTCGTCTTTTTCCGAGACGATCCTTTTTGATCTCTCCGCATTCCTTTCTATACATTTTCTTTGTGCCCCTTGCGTTCCCTACCCCTCTCTCTTTCTCTCCTTCTCCACCGACCCATCCCTTCTCCACTCCTCTCCCTCCCTCCCTCTCTCCATCTGGTCGTGATCTTTAACTCCTACCTCATCTCCTTCCCTCTTCCTCTATCTCCAGATTTATCGCTCGCATTTCCTTCACTATTTCCTTCTCCTCCTCCTCGCATTCCTCCGCCAATCATCTCCTTCACGTCCCTCACAGCCACCTCTCTTTCTCCCTCCCTTAACCCTTCCTCCTCAGAGCTCCCAACTCCTCCGGAGTAACCCCTCGCACAACGATCCTTTGGCACTTCCTCTTACGTCTTTCTCTCTCTCTCACTTTTCTTGCTTTTTCTCTCTTGCTTTTCTTACTTTCTCTCTCTCACCCCTTCTCCTTCATCCTATCTCCTGCATCACGTGATCTTCCACCCCTTGTGTAACTATTCCTCCGAGCCTCTTCATGACGCTAACACCCTCTCTTGCCCCCTCTGACACCTCCTCTTGCCCCCTCTGACACCTCCTCCACCGCGCAACTGCGGGTATTTCCCTCTTTACTAGCCTCTTTCCTCTCACTCTCCCCCCTCACCCTCCCTCCCTGACCATTCCCCTTCGCCGTCTTCTCGCCTCGCCGCCTCCACCTCCCGGCTTCGTGCCATGCGATCATGTACACTTTCGCCGTAACACGGATAACGTTTAAAAGGCGACGTAGAAAATTGAGTTTTTGCTCATCATCAGTTTTAAGCGGCTATATTAGGGCCAATTTAGCTAATGGCGTGGATATTTAGGGGGATGAATGTTACTTTTCGAAGGAACATTTCGCGAATAAAGGTTGCGCGAAGAATTGAAACTTTATCATAACTTGGAAAGTATGTCAACTAATTAAGGTGGCGTCGACCGTGTTTTTCACGTTATATAGAATCACCGATTTGACTGGAATATCTATCAAGTTTGATTAATGTAAGGCCAAGTTGAATAATAATCGTGGTTGCTTCGCTACAATACCTCTCTCCCTCTAGTCCCTCTTTCTTTTCGTTCCCTTTACACCTTATTCGGCTCTTCAATTATTTTATTTATCTCCATCCTCCTTTCCGTACTCTCCCTCTCTAAAGTACTGTGTAAACCGCCGGCAGTCTTTTTTCTGTTTCTTTCTCTGTCTTTTCTTACTCTCACTGTTGCACTGTTGCATCTTCTTTCTCTGGCTACATATGCTCGCCAAGAGTATTTAGCCACTTCAATAACTCAGGTTGGCATTAGCCAAATAATACACAATCAATTTCATCTAATTTCTTCCATGGAATTTCAAGTAAAATTTGTTCTTGAACCTAAAATGATTTACAAGTATTTTTACTGTTTAGAATCCAATTTGCACGGTATGCAAGCGTGTATAGTATTCGTAAAATTTAGAAACGGGGTCATTTTCTGCTATGATGTCGTGATATTTTGCTATATATAAGAAGCTTCGTGTTACCTCCATAATTTTAATCAAAAAGGAGATAAAAATAAAGTGTACAACATGGAAATGACCCCACGTGTAACTCACTAATAACTATGGAGATTTCGGTGTGTCAGTCCCTCTTTTGATCAGCTTCCAGCGGGAGTTCGATGTAAATCAAGTCTACAAGATTGCATGGGGAGGAGTGTTGTAGCGGAGAATGGGATGTATCGGGTTGAGGTCGGATGATTTTGGTTCAGGCACTCGTCCCGCATTTGGATATCCCTGAAGGAATGCAGAATGGCGGAACAGGGATTGCACCGAACCGTGAGCACGGTGGTCGGCGGGAGATGAAGAGGAAGAGGGGAGAGTTTAATTTACCACATGTCAATGGGCAAGAGTTGGTATTGATTTGAGTATAGGTTTGGATATGAGGCGATCGTCATGCGACGCGACGGTTCGAAATCGTTAAAAGTTGCATGTCGACGGCAGTGGAATTCGCGTTCCAATTAGATTCGCTTTCATTCACGTTATTTTTTTTGTTCCAGGGAAAATGTCAAAGCACTCGCGTATTTTTTGAATGAGCCCTAAGATATGTAAATAATGGGAATGAAGCAGTTAACGCCGATTCTGTAGCCTAAAAGAAATTCGGCGTATCCATCTAATGTAGTAAATCCGAAAATTTTACTTTTAATTAAGTGTCGTAGAAGGGAGTTGCTCATCCTCGGTACAAAAAAGGTCTTCGCTGATGGTTAACAGCGATTTCAAAAAATCAAGAATCGGATGACCTTTTAGAAGTTATTTTTTCAAAAGAAAGGGTCGGTGTTTTTAGTATCCGTTCCAAAATCATTTCGTAATTTATTGTCATCGGTCGACCGAATATCATGGAATTCGGAGATAGCGGCGGATGCCTCGGCGAGTAATTGGAGAAAGGCGCATTAGCATTGATAAATATTTAACGCGGCGTTGGGAATATGCAAATCGTGTTGCACGAGTAACATGTCCCCCACACACACGCGAGCGCTTGGCACATGTGTGTGCATACGTGTGTGTTATCCGTCTCTCGTATTTGTCCGCCGAAGCTGTGGTCGCGAGGCGAAATACATTAACCTTTCGCTCTAATTGGCATTTTTATGACAGAGAATTAATTTGGGCATTTTTTTTTCATTTATCCTACGAGGTTTTTAAATTTTTGATTTAATCCAATTAATCGCGAGATTTTTTACGGTTAAAATCCCGCTCTTTATCCACGTTAAATGTGTAAAAATATATACGGACATAAGCAGCGAATTTAAATACTTGTCCGAGGATTATATTCAGAAGGGATATCGACAAATTTTCTCATTTTATGCTTGAAATACGCATGCACGCCGATATAAATATGCAGTTTTAAAAAATTGTATTTTCTCTCTGTTTCGGTTTTTCCTCGTTACTAGTACATAATCCCCCGTTTTTGCACCATTTGGTAGAATAGCGCCTAAAATGTCGATAGTGTTATATCTTGACGTAAAAGTTTGGTATGTTCAACAATAACTTCGCGAAACACAGTATAGGAGTTCTTGCGATTTTCGTCGGCGGTCTTATCTCTGCAGTTTCCGTTCCTAAGCTAAATAAAATTGCGGATTAAGTTCGTCTTTTATTCCATGGCCGAGATATCTTTTCCAGTGAAAGGTAAGGGTTAGGTAAGGTAGCTGTTTAGATTGGGGATAAAAGAAGACAGAGCGAAATACAGGAAGTTACATAAGGCGGGGAGGTAATGATCGGGGGGGGGGGGGAGAGATCGTCCCATGTTTACGCGAGCGTCGGTTTAAGGGAAGGGGGAGATTTTGATGTGGATTAGGCAGCGGCTGAAATGACGCGCGCATTTCTCGCTACAAATAAACAAACGCTCGGATGTTCGGGATGGCCGCGGGGAAAGGGAAGAGGCGGGAGAAGGGGAGGGGGGTGATAGAGGCGGGAGAGAGTGTGAAAGGGTGGGAGAGGAGGCTTAGTTCCCATGGCGACCACAGGGCGAGAGAAGGGCTAAGGAATCGATTGCATATGACCATGAACTTGACGTGATTTCCGAACGGGTAGAGAGAGGGAGGAGGGGAGAGGAAAATTTTCGAACTTTCTTTTTACCGGCATGCATTACACACGCGGATTATTTGGGATGACATCCTTTTTCTACTCTCTCCACCGAGTATTTTGTCCCGTCAGCGCTACGCGTGGCTCTATTTTTCGACTCTTTTCTTTTAGTTTTTCCTTTTTATCTCCTTTCCGACACCGCAGCCCGAGGAAATTTTTTTCCTACATGAAAGGAGACTATTTCCGGCCCAGTATCGCGTGTTTATTATCGATATACAATCAAAGTGCACTTCTCCCTCTCTCTCTTTCGCATCGCCGGAGGGTTTCGGTCAGCGTGGAAGTTACTTTTTCTTTTTATTTTACTTTTTTTTTCGCGTCCGGGCGTTTTTTATTCTCGCCGCGTTTCGCGGTCGAGAACCGGCATTGTTACGAAATACAGTTATCGCGCCGCTCTTATTTTTCCGTTCTGGCCTTAATGGCGGCCAGTTAGCGCCTAATTTTCCCTCCGTCCCCTCCTCTCTCTCGGGACGGATAATTCGCGCACGGCCGGAGGCGAATCTGGTAACGATTCTAAAAATTCAGACGCACGCGTTCGCACGTTTTCGTCCATTCGTTTTCAATTTATTCCTCCATCGCTGTAAAAATAGGGATAGACACGCCTCCGCCTTCTTCCTGGTAAAATGGCCCGTGTTCGGAAAATTTGTTAAAAAAATTATATTTCGAAATCACCCGTCGGACAGGGACTAATTCCGCGAATTTGCCGATTAATCCCGCCGGGAAATGGAATGGGGATGAAAAATATTCCATATTCTTTTAATTTTTTTCGGAAAGCTCTGAATTGTCTGTCCATATCGCCAATTTTCGAATTAACTCTGTCGAAGTTCCAATAAGCGAATCTCCGAGTAGGTACTCGCAGGAATAAGCGTATGCATAGGTTTTAATATCGAGTTAGAAGGTCGATGGTAATAAAGGACCGAAAAGAAAAATCATTCTTTTTTTATTTACCTTTTTATAACGGATACACTTTCTATTAAGTCGCACCTGGGTCTCACGGTAAAAAATCCTTTATGTTTCGGCGATATTAGGATTGGAAAGGGAATGGGATAGGAAGGACGAGAGAGAGGAGGAATGGGAATGAAAAGGAGAGAGGCGAAAGAGGAGGGAAGAAGTGGCAGAGAAGAAAGGGATTGGAGGATTGGAGAGGGAAAGAATTGCAGAGCGGAAATTGTGGCGTATCGGTGAAAGTTTTTAAAAGGAAACGAATGTAGGTAGAGAGAAGTAAGAGAGGGAATTGTAGAAATGGTTAATGGAGAGAAAGCAGAGAGGTGAAGAGAAGGGAGAGGAAGAGTATAGATAGGCAGGGGATTGAGAGAGATGGAGAGGAAAGGTAAAGAGAGTAAAAGTGAAAGGAAACACCTGGGCAACAGAAAGGGACAGTAAAGAGAGTGAACCACGGATGGAAGCGCAAGTTACGGAAGACGTGGCATGGAAAGCGAGAGTCGAAGGAGTCAAGGGTTACTTGCAAATGCCTATAGTGACGTGATATTTTTCACCCCTTTTGATTGTCTTCGAAGCGATCGGCCCGTAAAGGTGTCGGAAGGCGGGATCGGCGGTCTTGAGAGGAAGATGGGAGGGATGGAGAGAGAGGGAGAGCATAATGGGAGAGATATGGGAGTGGCGGCTGTGAAACAATGGACTAACGGGTAACGTATCGCGAAGGTACCCAATCATTGTCTTGTCTCCGGATAAGTACCGTTTTCTGAAACTCCCTACCTGACAACTTCCTTCATCCAACTTTCCATTCCCGTCGCATAAAAGCGAGATGCAGAGATAGAAAAGAGGAGGGAGGAGCAGGAATGGAGGGAGAGAGAGAATGGGAAAGTTTATACGTATGTACATATACATGAGATCGAAAGTGGATTTGTATCGAACCGCTCCGTTTCAATTTGTCCGTCGACGAGCGAGACCGACGTGTCCTAACGGCATTATAGAATGGAAAATCGGTGTAGGATTTTGAGAGTTATTGGCAAGTATTTTTGTCGCTAGTTAGTTAACGAGTCTAAAAGTCAGCAATTTTAACGTTTCCAGGCAAAATATGAATGTCTATATTCGCTTTTCCGACTATTCTGATTTTGAACTGTTTTGATTAAGATATTTCGTAAGTCTCGTCATGTTTATGCTATATTAGTTTTTTGTTTTTTAAAAAATAAAGTTGATTAAATCACATTGTCTTCGCTGATTCCAGGATTTTATTACTTTATTAAGCAAGAAAATAATTATCTAAGATAATAGTTTAAAACACGATAAGATTTTAAGTGATTGATAAATTAAATTTATTTTTGTGCAATATGTTATCTGAAGTGGTTTTAGGCTAAAAGGTGCAATCCATCAATGCCCGTGTAATGAACGCGTTCGCTATTGCGATTAAAGGTTTGCGTTGGCGGCTCAAGACGTAGATACGGAGAATGTGTGGCTCCTTAACATAACGTTTACGGAGGTTGTTTGAAACGAGACCAAAATGAAAAGGTATTATTTATTGATTTCATTAAAATCCTTCAGAAAAGTGTTCGATCTTTATGAAAGAAATAAAAACAATGCGAAATTCACGAGGAAAAAAACTAGGTTTTTCATTAAAATCCGGCACGGAATTTTTGTATATGTCCAGCTGAAATCCTCCAAGTTATTCTAGAGAAAAATATAATTCCAGTAACCGTTCCTAAAACATGCGAATTTTCAACCGAAAAGATTTATTGCTTCAACCCTACCAGGACAGCGTACAATTTTTTACATTTGGTGGATACGAAGTTTTAACTGAATCTCGTTTTGTTTTTGCAAGGGTTTTTTGCGCCCATCATCACGACGAAGGCACTTATCCCAAAATATCTCCATAGCCGCTTCCCCGTCCAACAATTTAAAACATGAAAACGGACTACTAATGGTGTTACTGGGAGCGTTCGGGGAAAGTCTTCACACGTGTCAATCGAGAGTCTACACACAGAGCATTGATTGCGTTTCTACGAATTTCGCCTCCCAGGCATCAATCCTCATTCCTCCGAAAACGAATTTCCCGGAATAAAACGTGCGATAACACACAGAGGTTGCCATTTTTTTATAAGTTCCACGATCGAGCAAAGCGCGGAATTGCAAAGTTATTGATTTTGTGATCTAAAAACTAAGGAGGTTCATTTTCTCTCGTTTTTAATTTCGGTTTTGACCTTGAAGTTTGTTCTTTATTTGCCATGTTCATTTTTCTCATCAAAGGCCATGGTAAACTCGTAGTTATGGATTTGCGAGTTTCTTATTCGAAATATCGTGAGAGGTCAGTCGGCCATTTAAAAAATAAACGACACTTATTTGTAACGTTTCTTTCGCTCTGTGATTTTTGTTTCATATTCACGTTGGATTCGCCACTTATAGCCCTTTGCGTTACATGAGCAATGGGAAATGCATCTCCAATACATCACACGATGACTAACGGCAGGGGGAGCGAACTCCCATGTTAAAATCTTGGTCTTAGCTGGGCTAGCGGTCTGTCTAAAAGGTTATACCGTTTCATGTTCTTAGATAGATGTATTTTTATTGATGAGATTTACGCCTTTGTCTTGCCTCTCTCTGCGATGCTCATCTTTGCATTTTACGTTTACACAAAAAAAAAAATTATTCCAGAGAAATTATTACCCTTAGTTTCATTATATATCACAATGATTAGCGGGCGTTACGTTCTTGGAACGCAAAACCGCGAACGGCAAGTAATTAGAGTAATGTGCATACGGAGTTCAATTCTCGTATCACGAATTATTTCACCGTACTGACGACTGTAGAAAATAGAAACAAATAGACATTGGGAGTAAGAGAGAGTCAGAAAGAATAAATAATAAAGAATAAAAACTTCATAAATCAAATATCCCCATTAGACCGGTTGTTTCCAACATTTCAGCACCGGTTCATTCCTTGTAACGCACACTGAACCTTCTTCTCAAAGAACATTCCAAATTTTCACCCAAATACGGTGTTAAAAATTCAGGTGAACTTGCTTCCAATTTGCAGAAGAAAGTGTTATCGCAGAAGGGTATGTTAGTTTCTTCGATATATGCAACCTCTTCACCAGTGGATACGTTAAGAATAGTTGAAGATCTCCTACTAGAAGGAGGTGCCCCACAGAATATAGTGAAGGATTTGTGCCGCCTCATTAAATTGTGTGTGGACCAAAATTACTTTAGACTAGCAGTTGTCCGTCGATAAATCGACTGGTTGGTTAGATTAAATATTTTCTTGGCAGTTCGCCTTCTGTCACATTACCATGAAAGTCAGCGACTGCAAGGTTTATTTCCTTTTACTAATGTACGCTTGGAGTGCCACATTATTTCCTACAGCGTCTAATGTCCGCTAGTAGTGCCATCTTAACATCAACCACTACAATTACTTCGAGCAGAGCTTAGCCGGTCAAGAAAACCTCAATATCTCGCCAACGGTTTGAGCGAATTCAATTTTATAATTTCCCTGCAAATCTGCAGGTTAAGACGTTTAATTTGATGCATCACACGTTAAGGTGACTGTTACTTTCGCTTTAAAAATGTAGTTTTTTTACGATATTCATATATAGATATAATTCATTCTCATACTTACTATTTCCCGATAACTTCAATTAGAAAATGCTTGTAACGAAAAAATGTCAGTTTGGAAACCAAATAAAAAGGAAATATATTATTTACACCTGGAACAAAATGAAAAGGAAATATTAATGTGACATGTGCATTTAAAACAGTTATAATTAATTATCGTACTTACTACGTCCCGATAATTTCAATTTGAAAATGCTTATAAAGAAATATGTTAGTTTGGAAACAAAATAAAAAGGAAATATTAATGTGACACGTGCATAAAAAACAGTTATAATTCATTGTCATACTTACTATATCTCGATTATTTCAATTTGAAAACGTTTATAACAAATTAATGTCAGTTGACACAAATCTTGGTAGTAAGCCTTCTTGTTTAAACTTGAAATAATCACATTACCAAGAAACTCAGCGATTTCTACTATTGACCGCTAAGGCCACGTTATTTCCTGGAGTGCCATCTTAACATTAACCACCACAATTATGTCGAGCAGAGCTTAGCCGGTCAAGAAAAATCTCAATATCTCGCCAACGGTATGACCGATTTCAATTTTATCATTTTTCTGCAAATTTGCAGGTCAAGACGTTTAATTTGATGCATAACACATTAAGGTGGCTGTTACCTTTGCTTTAAAACCCTCATTTTATTACGCTATTAATATATAGATTCAATGGACAGTAGTTTCAGCAAACTGAAGTTTTAGCGATGGGTTCACCGTTGTCTTCAATAATAGCTTACATCTTTATGAACGATTTCAAAGTAAAACTTTTCAACTCCAATCACCCATTGCTTGGTTATGTGGGTTACTTGGTATCGTTATGTTGACTATATGTTTTTGGACAGGTACAGTGAAACAATTGGATATGTTTTTAACTTTTTTAAATTCCAGATGTAATCCCCTTAAATTCACTTGTGAAAAAGACGTCGATGCTGCCATTAATTTCCTGGATTTAAAAATATCCATTGTAAATAACAAGCATGTATTCTCGATTTTCCGTAAGCCCATATTCACTGATCATGCAATTCTAATCATCATATTTCCCGCTAGTTGACTGCTTTCCACTCAATGGTTCATAGATTATTAACCACCCCAATGCCTGAGAAAAATTTCGGTGATGAGTTATTGATAATAAAACAAATTGCGGTGAACAACTGGCATTATAGTAACACCTTAGATAATATTTTAAGGAAAAAACAATTTAAATTAGCCTCATTAGCAATTTATTCTTCCCCACCCATTCCTGTTGGTGTAAAATTCCGTTTGTAGGAAAACTATCATATAAAATTAGTAATTTATTGCCCAAAGAAAATCTTAGAGCAACTTTTTACAATAGGTGTAACCTTCAGAATCTCGTCTTCCCCCAAGGATAGAATTGATGTTAATTGTAGAAGCTGTACTTATAAATCGCTACAATTTGTGTGGGCAGTAAAAAAAATACTTTGACAGTAGAATTTCTCAAGCAAAAAAAATAAATTGGCAGTAGAAAAATAAAATGGCAGTAAAAAAGATAAACTGGCAGTAATCAAGCAGCAGTAAAGAAATTGCAATTAGGGACACCAAATTATGGCTAAGCTTCAGTATAAGTCACCCATGGCATTTTCGTTCTTCTTTTGTTGTTTTGGGAAATGAATGAAATGTTTTTCGTTCCTCCTAAAGGAACATTTTGTTTTGGAAAATTATTGCATGGAGGAACATTTTGCTCGTCCTCACCGGGTTGGGTAAGTTGGCTGAAGTGTTTCTTGTTCTTCCTCAAAGGAATTTTTTTACTGACATTTTATTTTTTACTGCAATGTTGCATTAAAATACTGCTAGTGTTCGCTTTCTTTACTGCTGCTTGAATACTGCCAGTTTATCTTTTTTACAGCCATTTAATTTTTTCTACTGCCAAATAATCCTTTTTTCTACTGCCAATTTATTTTTTTACTACCAGTTTTATTCCATACCTTTATAAATTAAGCTGTAACAATTGTAATGGTGTGTATGTAGGCCAAACTGGCAGGAACTTTAATATTAGGATAAAAGAACCCAAATGTTGTTTTTTTTTAATAATCGGAATCAGTCTCACTTTGCCAATTACCTGTTGGAATTTAAACATGTTAGTGATTTTGTACCACTGTGTTACATTTTATGACCAAAGGCCCGAAATTGGATGTATTGGAGCAGTTAGAAATCTTACATTGTTTGTCTGATAATGATTGTCATGTGGTTATACTCTTCACATTCCCCCCTGCTGGATATCCCTCACCTATACCTCCCCCACTACCGCCGTCCCTCCCCACAAGCCCATACTCCTATTCTCCCTCCCTCCTCCCTTCCTTAGCCATTAAGAGCCAATTCCGTAATTTCTTTCCTCTTCCTCCCTCTCTTAGACCAGTCCAATTAGACATTTTAGGGGAAATAATTCGTCAAGTTTTGAAACTTGGCACATTTGTCCGTTAGGGCTACCTAACTAACATATCAAAAGTTGGCATGCCTGTCGTGTACGCGTCGGCCGCTATGGCGCCAAAATGGCGAATAACTTGGAAACGGTCAAATCTCGTTTCCACACCACCAGCTGTGGTAGAGATCCAGACGCGATTTTTTATAGTGGTATCTCCTTTAGGCACTAATCCACTGTGGATTTTATTTACTTAACATAAGTAATAACGAGCTCACAACTCTTGATTTTAAGATCGCGCGGTCTGCGTTCCGCAAAAAAACGCTCATTTTCTGCTATACCATCTCAGTAGCAAAAAAAATACGAAGAACCTTTCTTATAGAAAATTTTATTCTCTAAAAGTTTGTCTTTGTACGGTTTTACCGTAGATTTGACCGTTTTCGAGTAATTCGCGAAAGGCCAGTCGCGGGTCGTGCTCCGGCGGCCATCTTCGCGCCAAAACGGCCGACGCGTACACGTCAGGCATGTCAACTTTTGATATGTTAGTTAGGTTTCCCTAACAGATAAATGTGCCAAGCTTCAAAACTTCATGAATTATTTCCCCTAACCGTCAAAAAAGTGTCTAATTTGACTGGTCTATCTATCCTTCCTATATATTTGAATGGCCTCTGTTTTGTTTACCTGAAGATCTTACTTTGTAACGAAAGTAAAACTTTTTTTGTGTGGAATAATAGGTCGTTTTTCCGTTTCCCTGATTTATCTTTATTACCTTCTCTTTTAGTTCGATTATCGTACTAGCGATATCCGCTATTGCCGTCGCTATTAATTGCGGTTTCGTTGGCTCTGTGTATTTGTCTTTGCGCAGCCGTCGTTAAAATATTCTTTCGGTTGATTTTCGTCCAAACTCTGCCTCACTCTCTAAAGAAGAGACCCATACGCATAAAGAATATTTTTCGTTGATTTCCACCTCACTGTCTAGCTCTTATTTTCTATTTGGTGTTATTATGCCAACAAAAGTCATTTTTCAACGCGAAAGACCGAAAATGCCGTGAAAAATCAACAATAGCCATTGCTATGGTCACCGCAAATAATCAAAACCACGAATGTCGAGGTATACTTACACTTTATTTATTAGAATGTGAAAACGGAGATAAAGCCACGAGGAAGAGCTTTAGCGCATGACGAAATCTCAGGTCCCATATTTAAACATGATGGTGTTTGGAGGCGGTGTTCCAGGGGCGTGCCCAATTTGAATAAAAAAGCATGTACATTTGTAAATTTCAGATATGACTTTAGTGCATTTCGTCATCGTTGCCTCATTGAAATTATTTTATAGAACATGTTTCCTCAGTCCCTGAGAGCGTAATGGTAGGAATCAAGGCAATATTTCATGCTGAGAATTAATGTCAATTTATATTACTTCTTAAATCTTCTGATGCATTTTATTAGGGAATTATACACGTGCCACGTTACGAGCATTAAATTTTAGTCTTCATTGAGATTTATTTAAGGATGAAACAAATATCTTTTGAAATTATATCTAATAGAAAAGATTAAAGTAGTAGTTTGGATTTATATTACTTCTTAAATCTTCTGATATATTTATTTATATTATATATATTTATATTTGAAATTAGATCTAATAGAGAAGATTAAAGTAGTAGTTTGGATTTATTGGGTTACGGGTTCGACTCCTCGTGGTGTCCAATCCGCCGGCCAGTTTCCCCCACCTCCCCCGGCATTCTGCAGCGGTTGCGTCGCCCTTCGTCCTTCAGGGGGGACGTTGAGCCGAGTTGGACCCTGGGTGCATTTCGTAAGAGCAAGGTAATGCCGGCGCCGGGTTTTCCTCTTACATTCGCCGCGTTAGTACGGAGCAGAAAACAATTACGCCGTCGAAGCTTTTTAAGAAAAGCGGATCTGAAGAAAATTATTTTCTCGAGAAGGAAGCGTGGCGTTATTTAGGTTGAGTGCGTCACTTTGTGCGCAATAAAGAGCCGATGGATGTATGGATGGTTGTGAGCCGAAAGAAAGGTTTCGTATCGTCTCGTATAAATTGCTCGCGTAGTTCTTGATTCTTCTAGTTAATCCACCCTATCATTTGATTCGAGAAACACTTTCTCGAGAGAGGGGGAGATAGGCGTCTTCTCGCCCGAGGAAAAGTTAGGCATCACGCGAAATCCATCGAGTCATCTGAAATTAATTACGGGACGGTTATGTGCCAAGGCTAAACCAACTAAAAGGAACAGCGGTGTTCGCTCCACGATTTCATTTCAAGCGTGATTTTGCGAATATTGCCTTCGACTACGAACCAGCTCGCGAAAAATATTTCAACAACCTTGAAGGTTCATGGGAACGTACGCGTAAAAATGGCATTAACTGGGACATGTCGTCAGAGCTTGCGGGCCTTGGAAGATCTATCGGGAAAATACAGTTTTATGTTGGCGATTTGCAGCATTCCTATCTCGCCAGCGCATCTGGTATGATTAGGGCGACGGTTGGTGTGATTCTAAGAGCGAGTTTTATTAGAGAATTGTAATGTAAAAACAAATGATATTAATAATTTTATAATATAAATGTAGAAGAGAAGACATTTCCAGTGAAGAATCATAATTCGACACGTACAGAAGTTGCTGTTTCATGCTGAGTTAAAGAATAGTTTTCCTATTTTACATCGTGAAAAAATTCCATCATTCTTTATAACACGTTATAATTAGAATTTATGGTTTTTGACCAAATATTCACTAAAATGTATTTAAGATAATGGTCGAATTACAGGGTATTCTATGAAATTAATATTATAAACAAATAATGAAATTTTAATGCGGGATTAAAGTTCTGGTCTATTTGGTGTATAAAATGTTTAGAAAATTAATATTTAGAAACAAAACTTAATCCGTATATTGTCAGTTCAACTTTAGCTGGTCTAAACCCTTTAGGATACACAAGTCTAAAAATATACTCGGAACTTTACGCCGACCAGATCCTGATGCACCGTTGATTCAATTTTGATCCAGTGGAGTTTAACTCTAAGAGGGGAGCCGCGTCGTCAAAGGGAAACGGATTGAATAGAAGGATGCCGCGTAGAACACTTTGTAAAAGGTTGTGCGGGTGAGTGGAGAAAGAGGGAAGACGGAAGGAATTTAGGGAGGGTCGGAGGGGGAGAGGTAGAGCCGGCAGAGTATGGTGGCACCGCCGTAATTATGACGTAATTCGATTCGAAGCTAAAACCTTAATTCGATTCCCGTTTCGCTCTTTACAGTCCTCCCTTTCCAAATCTCTCCGCCCCTCTCTTTTTTATGCCGCGAGGAGCCATGGAGAGCGTCATGGCGGACTGTTTTTGAGTTTTTAAAGCACGGAAAGGCCGGAGGGACGGAATGATTGAACGAGAGAAGGGGAAACGTAATGATATAAATGGAGAGGTGAATGTTTATAAGAGCTGTGCGTTTCCGTTTACGCCGCCGAATCGAATTTATTCTCTCTACTTCTCTAGCTATCCCATCGGCGCGGATACTCGACGCGGCAACTCTCGGCCTCAGTGCTCACTTAAATCGGCGAAATATTTATTTATGAAGAGATCTCTTCTCTGGTCTCTTCGATGCGCTGTAATGATTCATGGTGTCGCATGATTAGCATCGCGAGTAGAAATTTATATTTTAATAACACTGGGTCTTAAGTAATTTTCGAGACCGGTCGATTCGAAGGTCACCAATTACGGGAGGGTTTTTTGGAAGCGAGTCCGCCGGAGGAAATTAGGCTCACGGAAGAGCCTTCATCTCCAGTTCACTTTAATTACACGCCCGAAATAAACCCCGAAGACAAAATTCAAAAATTACGGACCATTATCGTGTTCGGATACACGTACGATTTGGCCGCGCTTGCGAGAAATTTAATTTCGGATTCCTCCTGCCTCAAAAGGATAAAATGTTCGATCCAAATTTTTTGAGCGAACTCGTATAGGTTCGTATGTCTTTTCCGAAGGCATAAAAAAAATTAACTTCGTCGTCGATGCGGGAGTGTAGCGCGTCACGCTCTATTCACTCGCAACCCGTATAGAACGATATCTTTTTTTGTCCAACTCCAAGGTCAGGAGTGGGCGATAATGCGACAAAAATTTTGCGATTCATGGTTCCGAGTAAAGAACTTTATTTACTCTCCTTCTTTCTTTCTCGCCTCCTCGGTCCTTTAACTCCGCCGTATTGCCCCATCCGTCTTATTCCTCTTCTTCTCCACGCTCACGCTTCGTCCTCATCTCGATCCATCCCCCTCTTGGGCGAGACGACCCGTTCCTCTATTCTTTATTTTCTGCCTTACTTCCTCGCATCATCAGTTACGGAAAATACTCATATTTTCATCCTCCTCTTTATTTATCGGCCATCATCTGCATTCATCGTCCTTTCACTGCCCACCTGTTTCCCTCAGCTCCCAACCCTCATCCCTCCTCCGCTAGCATTTTTTACGCCAATTTTCACCTTCCCCTCCACCGCCATACATTCCTCGTATGTTTTTTGTCTCTCTTTCTCTAATATTCGCTAGATTTTTTCTTTTATTATATATCTACATCATTCATATCGCGCATTCCTTTCTCCATTTCGCCCCATCGACGGTTTCGGATCTCTTTTGTTTTGCCGACTGTTGCTTCTCTTCTCTCTTTCCTCGCTTTTTCTCGTCGCCTTCCTTGCTCATTTGAATTCTCTGCTGGCTTTCTGCTTCGTCTCCCTCTTCCATATTCGTACAACACTCCATCTTTCCTAAAGCCGTCGCGATACATCACCCGTTTCCCCCTCCCGGCCCCCCTCTCCTTTTTTCCTCTCCTACTCCCCTATCTCCGACCGTTACCGTTTATATTCTTTCTCAAATTCACTCTCTCTCGCGCTTTCCACTCCACTCTCATTTACGACCGTCTCCTTAACTCGCCATAAATAATTTCCATTTGCATAACTCCTCCGTCTCTCCCTTCCTTTCGATAACGCACCGTTTTGCTTACGGGTCCTTCCCTTCTATCTTCCCTTGAAGGGATCTTTCTCTTTCCCTCTTCTATCTCCGTCGTTCGAGCATCCTGCATCGTTATTCCAACAAGCCACTCCTTAGCTTTCTTTCTTTCCTCTTGCCATTCTCTCTCTCTCTCTCTGGCGGAATTGTTCAAGTTCTTATCTCTCTCTCTCAGAATCGTTCTCGTTCTATATTGCCTTTCTTACGTCATCAGTCTTTCCTACCTTTATAGAGTTCGCTCTGTTTTGTATTTGTTTCTGACGAAGATGAAGGAAATGAATCAGAAACACAGGGATTTAATTTTCCATAAGAAATTAACATCGACTACATAGTAAAGGTACTAACGGCAAAAGGGGAGAAAATGACACCAAAACTTTCTACTCTATTATAAATATTAAATTTGAATTTTCTACAGACAGTGTACTTGTAGAATTTTAAATTAGTTACATAATTTTTAAAATGTGTTTGCTACACGTTAATTCCATGAGCGTAGTCGTATTTGGCTGCGGATCATTTTCGCTCATCAAAACCATGTGCTTCCACTTCGGGATCGCAAAAAAGATCCCTTTAGCGGCAGAGTATCCGATGACCTTTCTTGCAAAGATTTTTAAAAAATAATATTTTTTCCAGGGCGTAACTCAAAATGCGTCCTTTCTCCCTCACCCCGAAAAACCCTTCCTCTCTCTCCTCCACCTCTTCCCTCTCACTCACTCGCAGCGTCCCTAACTCTTCCACCCTCATTTCCATATCCATCACGTTCCCCCGACCTTTTTATCATCTTTGCATCTCTACAACGCCGCCGCCATCTCTCTCTCTCTCTCTCTCCCTCTCTCGCCATCACACATATGCTCTCCCTCTCACTTTCTCTAACCCTCAACACACGCTTTCCTCTTCACCTTTCTACCTCCCTCTCTCTCTCTATCTATCCCCACATACACATACACACACACTACTCCACTACTTTTTCCCCTTTGAGGTGGTGCGGTCGGTTGTGTGTGTGTGGTGCTTTCGGTGTTTACTCCATTCCCTCCCCTCTCTCTCTCTCTTTCGCCCAATGCCGGTGTTGGTGGCTGTGGGAAGGAAGACCGAAGGAAGGATTGGGGTGGCGAGAGAGAGAGGGAGAGTGAAAGGGCAAAAGGTGGTCGGGGTGAGAGTGGGAGGTGGTGGGTGAATAGCGATTCGTCGGGGATGATGGGAGAAAGAGAGAGAGAGAGAGAGAGTCCAAAAACCGCCCCACCGTTCCTCTTTCTCCAGCAGCATCCATATCTCTCCTTTCGGGCTTCCGTGATTCTTGCGTTCGCCTTTCTTCAACCATGCCCTCTTTCCTTTTCTCCTCTCCTACGCACCGTCCGCCCGTCTCGCTTTCTTTCTTTTTTTATTCCCTCTTTGGTGAGTCCATACACCACTTTCCTTTGTACCTCGAGGAGGAATGTCTGTCGCCTCTCTCTCTCTCTCCTCTCCTATCTTCTTGTATGCCTTCCTTCCTACGCCATTCCTATCGTGCATCTTCTCTCGATCAATTCACAATACTCGCGATCTTCCGTGAATTTCTTCCCCCTCCATCTCTCTCTCTCTCGGTTTTTCTTCCTTCTCTCTCTCTCTCGGCATGTGGTTGCCTCGCCCGATTTATCCTAGCAGAGTTATCGATTTTTTCGTTTTGGAAACTCGCTTCCACTTCAGCACCTGCCCGTATCATCTCTGGAGCGAAGGTCCGTGAGAGAACCGCTTCGTGATTATGAGAGAGGGTGGGTTACTGGGGGAGTCATATTTTAAGCTCATGTGGCGTGAAAAACAAAGCAAACTTAAAAAAATGAGAGATTATCAGGCATTGACCGCACCTTCTCGAACCATCGCATGTTCGGTTCTTGTAGGTATACCGTGAATGTAATATTTTTCGGATCAAACGAGGAATTCGGTTTCCTTCCAGGTATTCCTGGGTGGTGGATCCAGAATTAAGCCGCTTCCCGGAAAGAATTAATTTGATTTTCACCCACGAGCGGAATCCTTGTTTTTTTTGCATAAAACATCTGCGCATCATGGCTTACGAGCAGTTTTGAATTTTGGTCTCCGACGAAAAATCTTATCTAGTGCTTGAGGCAACTTCTTCAAAAAGGAGTTCATCATCCCTGACGGGCTTCGCGACGAAAGGTAAAAGGCCTCTTTTTTCTCAATCAGAGGTATATTTTCGAAGAAACTTTTTCTGCGTTAAAGTTCGTTATTCCCGGAAAGATGAGTTTTCTAGACATAGATCGACTGTATCATCTCTTTCTACTGCGACCGTGGGGTTGTATCATTGTTGAAAGATGAAGCTTTTAGTTTGAGAGCTTTATTGCAACAATGTGTGCATTAGTCCTTCTATATTATCGATTTTTACGTAACTGGAAAACGACGTCAACATGGAAACCGCGAATATAGATGCTTATGTGGAAAATGGGGTGAAGGGAATGATAGATTATCACTTCAAGTTTTGCCTTAAAGACGGAGACTTCGCCTGAAGTGGGTTAAGAAAATGGCTCATCAAAGATTATTGTCGGTTCCATATATTAACGAAAATACACCCGGATCTTTTTAAAAATGCATTTGCAAAAATGAAAAGAAATATGCTTTTTCTGGAAAATATAAAAAATTAAACGGGAGTAATGGGGACAGATAATTTCGATGTCTGATCTAGTTTACGACCCACAAAAGTGCTTCCTCTTTATATTCGATCAGATTTGACAAGAATAATCTAATTTCCATCCACATTCTTTCGATAACAAACAACATCTTGATCTATGACGTGCCCTTGGCTTAGTTACCTTGGGAGCGATCTCAGAATGTTTAATACTTCGAATTGGGAATAAGCGAGCTTCTTATCGATTGAGTACGCGCCTTATCAGAGAGCGGAAATAAGGACACGAATGTCACGAAGGCACTCCCCGCTCCTTATCACACCTAGGACAAATTCTATCGAACTGCTTCGCACGATATCCACGTTTATCAAAGTCTTTCGACCTCGTAACCAAAAGTTTTACTTTCCGCCAAGTGCCCCCTTTAGATACATAAATTATCGCTCCTCAAACGCTGTTGTTTATGTTACCTGTTTAATCTATTCTGCGAAGAAGTTGAAAAGCGGTTATATTGACGTTTTTAATTGCATTCATCGGAGGAAATCTCCAAATCAAATTAATGTGTGTCGGTTGCCTAATTTTAAATAAATCTTTTGTTTTATAATTGACGTTTAATGTAGAAAAATGAATTCATTAAAAGAATAAAGAAAAACATTCAATAATGGGCGATAATTGAATAACAGTTTGAAGGCGAGCAGTAAAATTTACGGGAGGATTTCCTTGAATAATTAATATAGGAGCTGTGTCTTATTTTATCGTGTTTTCTTTCCTAATGCTTCATTTTTTCATTATTTATGTGATTATCTTGAATTTGATAACTGTGCTCAACTTATATTCTCTCTCTCTCTCTTCGTAAGTGTATATATCTCAATAATCTCTGGATTAAGTTATTTTCCACTTTTACACATTTTTATTGCAGATGCTTTCCCACAATTTAGGTTTAAAAATGTGCGGGTAGTCTATGATCTTAGGTTATCTAACGTCTTTTTTTTCTTTAAGAAAAAATCTATGCATGTTCATCGCTAACAATTGTTATTAAATTTGATTCAACATTCATCCAACCCTTTTTAGAAAGAATTTTGCTATAATTCTTCTATTTTGTACTTTTGTCGATTTTATTATAAATTTAATATAAACCATTTTCGTATGCCTGTATTCCTCATTTTATTTCCATTATGCATCCTTACACCCGCAAATACTTACGGTGCAGGCGAATTCTTTTGGCACATGCTCAACTAACCTGTGCAGCGAGGCCATAGCCCTGCTTCCGACTAGCGATGTTATGAATGTTTCATCGCGCTATACGCCAAAGCCGTTAACGTTTTAAAAAACCGCGCTCCCCGTTCAACCGCGGGAACTGTTTAGTCTACGAAATGGAGGATAGCGCACACGGGAAGCAAACCCGACTCACTCACCCCCACAAACACAACCTTTACGAAGGTTTACCCTTCTCTTCGGATGTGGATGAGGAAAGAGGGCAAAAAGGAGATAAAGGGAGAGAGGAGCGAAGTAGTGGGAGGGAAGAGTAGAATGAACTCATTCGCTCAAGGATTCCTAGAACACCGTAGTTTGGCTGAAAGCAAGACCTTGCACATGTGGAAACAGTGGCGCTCATTCTCTTTTCTCTCTCTGTCTCTCGTAAGAAAGAATGAATCTCCCGCCAATCCCTACCGCCGAACCAATCTTAACAGTCGGCCTTCCCTTCCTGGAATGAGTCAGATGGAAAGCGATGGGGATATTCAATGCCCGTCGTTGATGTAATATATTTCTTCTTAAGTTAGCAACCATGCCTTCTGTCTTTCGTTTAGTAACTGAATAACTTGTGAAAATTATCGGTGGACGCTCAATCCGAAAGGACGTTGATAGCGATTAGAAATTCCAGGAGTTAAATTAGAAATTCCTTCGAGATGTAATTTCATATGCAATCGCAGCTGCTAATTTTATAAATATTAGATTAATACATCCACTTATAATTATTAATATAAATTGAAATAAAGGACGTCTCGAATGATATTGTCGCAGAGATAAACTTTTGGGCGTCTCTTTTAAGTTACCTATACTTGATCTTGTTTGAATCAACGAGAACGGTTTCTTTTTAGTATGAATGCTCCTATGCTATATTCAACCGTGTAACGAGACCAGACCGATAACGGACTTTGCTGTTCATTTTATTTTGTTTTTGCGCGCAGCCAACAGGGTGCGCGTCAGTTCTCTCCTCTCTTGTGGAAGCTTACGTAGTGTAGTGTGCGCCCCAGGCGATTAAAGGTGTTTGTGTTTTTACGCGTAACTTTCATTTGTGCCCTTTCCTCTCCGAGAAACCCTAGCCCGTCACAACCGTTATATATCCTATATATTATTTATATATTTGAGATCGATTCATTTTTTTAGTGTTTTCGTTACTGTAATTTTCAATTTAAAATACTCCCATGTATTCGGTTGGTCTACTCATCCGTCCGTGTCCACGATATTTGCCGACATAATCAACCGAATTCCTATGGTTTTACCCTCTATTCAACAGTAAGAAGCAAATATTTGATCCGGCGAGCAACAAATAATCCACCTTTTAGTGCAGTTGTTTTCTCCCCTTTTAAAACTGAATTGAGAGCTTTAGCAGCCATGTATATCGTAATTTCCGCACTGACTTTCTCGCGTCCTTTTAATTTGCCTGCCAAATGTAGAGGTGATGAATCACCATTCAAAATATTATGACTACTTCTTTTTACATCCGAGAAAGATGCCGAGTACCGAAATCCGGTTTTTGCAAATTGAAAAGTAAACATTTCGACGAAGTCTCGACTTTCATATACGTGAGGATTTTTACTATATTACGGCAAAAAAAGTTTAGTTTATAACATTTATGCAGTCAGTTTCGCGAAAGTACTGTGAGCAGATAAGGAACCTTTTAACGATGAGCAAACTAGGGCTTTCAATCAGACACTGATTTGTCAACGTGCCTTACATAGCCAGCACTTATCATAGAATAACTAATAACTCGGAAAGAGTGAGTCGAAGGAGATTACATAACAACGTTGTGACGCGAGCAATTACAGAACATTTTTTCGGCGCTATAAAGATGTAAAAGAGAGTTCGGTTATCCAACCGGTGGATGAGGCTGTCACGACGCGTCTTTAGAAGCCTATGATTTTTTTAAAAAAGGAACTTCTTATTTGATGGTAACCTAGGAAGGCGGTTGGTCGGTTGGCGAGGAGCAGGTGGCTCTCTGAGTTTTTCGAGATTGAGATTTTTACCCAGAGGAAAGAGAAAGAGGATTGGCGGAAGCAAGGGAGAGATAGAGAGAAATGAGAAGGGGAGGATGGAAGCGTCTTAACAAAGAGTGTGAGAGAGGTGTGGCCGTCTCTGAAACCTGTTGCGCTGCTCGTCTGTCTGGAAGAAGAGAGAATTGGGAGGAGAAGGAAGGAGTAGGAGGAGGAGGAGATGAAGACGGAGGAGAAGTTGTAGGAAGAAGGATGAGATTGGTGGGATGGGACTCGGGAGAAAGAGTAAGGCGGGGTTGGAGGAGGAGAAAGGGAAACGATCTTCCCTATGGAAGTCTCGGTCGATTAGCGACGGCGGTGAAGGAAATGTGCGAAATGCCGGCCATTAATGGCACTTTTTGTATTTAGTAGCGTAAAAGCCGAGGAATGGAAGGAAAGCGATAGAAAGAATAAACGAGCGACTCGCAATTCGACTTCGAGTTGTGGCTGGATAGGGTTGTATGCTTTGGCGGGAATTGTCAAGAAACTAATTATATTTTTAGATTTTTACCATCTATTCCGCACTCGAGACGAGTCATAACTTAGCAAAATTACCACGACCGTGACACTTAATTAAATACAAGATAATTTATCGGTCATCGGGTAATAAAACTTTTTCGTTTTTTTTAAATCTGGTATTATGGGGCTTCTTTAATAGTTTTTGTTTTTGTATGTGTTTCGCATGCAACGTATTCTGCGTTATATGTGATAATTGCATCATTTAGCACATTTGCTATTAATTAAGCTTATCTTGACAGCAGTCCTAAATACGTCTATCATATACTCACACAAGCTATATACGGTGTTGAAATAGATCATACTCCCTAGGATTGTGAATTTTGAGTTAAATACGTGAATCGTATTTTAAAACAAGCTATAAGAAGAATTATACTTGCTAGGATTTTGAAATACTTTATTACTAAGTTTCCTAAAGCAAACTTTAGCAGTGATTCTGCAAGTCTCCCACCGTAAATAACTTTATTATTAGTCTAAAAGTAATGCATTAAGTAGGAGGTACGCACGATCAGCTTCCTATGAAAGAAAATAAAGCATTTTGAAGCAATTTTTCAGAGTGATAGATACTCTTTTGAAAATTAATTGGGTTAGATTTATTGCCACGATGAGACAGTCGATATATAATTACCAATTTGCACAGTGTACCAATTACGGCCTTCAGCTACCGTAAACAAGCATAGTAGTGCTTGGGATATACATATTTATTCGATCGTGAATTTCTCAGGAAGTTCAAACTCAGCAGCGGAATGAATTTTGAGAAGAGATTCCGTAATCCCTCATACGAAATCAGTGCTTTTTAGTGTTCAAGAACTGGTGAGGCAGGAGTGTGAGGCGAAACTAAGAAAGTTGCACCTCAGAGCTTAATCACAAGCCTGACGCACGTGTGGCAGATCGTAGAATTCCCCGCTCTGCCCCACAAACCGCAGCGGTCCAATCGGAAGGGCATTTGCACCGATTGGGGTCAGGACGACCCCGAGGCTAGGAAGCCCTAAGCGACCAACGGATAAAACGTAAGGCAGGCGCCCTTTTTGTCTTCATCCTCGCAACAATAAAAAAAAATAACAAGGGAGGTGAGTCGAGCCGCAATTGCGACAGGCACGCGACTCTCCTCTATTCCCGAACTCGCTTTTTTATTCCGATTCTCTTCCCCTCCCTCCATTCCTCGGGTGCGTCGGTTGGCCAATTCTCCCCCACACTCCCTCATTCCTTCGGTCTCAGACACTCCGGTGGCTCCCAGTGGCGTAACCTTTAGGACGAACCCGTCTGTCCTCTCTTTCCCTCCTCCTCCCCTCTCGTGCCTCCATCCCTTCCAAATACCCCTTCTCTGATGCCGCGCGCCGGTGCGTGAGCTACACTTCGCGGGAGAAGAGGGCGCGTGGGGTGTACAGCGGTGTGGGAGTTGGGGTGGGACGAAGCGGTGTACCGCAGAGTACCCGCTCGGGAACTCCCTCCCTTCTTCGCCAGTTCCTCTCCTCTGAACCTCTTCCTCGTCTTCTTCCCTCTTCTCGTCTTCCTCCCTTTACATCCTAGTCTATCTCCTATTTCTCTTTCCGACTCCCTCTCTACCTCCTCTTTTCGTTCTCTCCCTCTCTCTCATTCCCATCCTAGTTCTCCTTCCCATTCCTTTCCTCCCGCCCTCCCTCTCACCCCCTCCGCCTCCCTTTTCCTCCCGGTAGAGTCTGCGGCGACGCCTTGCTCGGCCCTGACCCCAAACTCGTAACAAGAAATTGGCTTCCGAGAGCGATGGGTGGGTGGGAGTGGATGGGGCGGGTAAGAAGGGGGGGATGATGGCGGTTGGGGCTGGGAGTGAGGATGGGCAGTTGGCTCGAAGGAAATTGATAAGTTGCCGGATCGAGTTTAAAGGTGGCTAGCAGGGAAGAAAATAATCCTGGCCGATTGATGTTATCTCAGTTGTTATTTTTCGAACTCAGTCGAAATTTTTCTAAAAATATTCGCTTATCCGTTTGTAGTATTTTAAGTGGTTTCAGTAGGGTTATTTGTATTTAAGTTTTATCGATAAAAGTATATGAACGCAGAGAACTCATGTTAAACAAACCTATGTAAACCTTGTTCAAGTAAAAATGTTTGAATATCGAGTAAAGTATAACGTAATTAGTATCAATAAATTTTTGGAATTTGGAAATAATGAAAGGATGACCGTGATTGCATGATTTTCCAGTGTAGATTTCCTTTAAAGAAGTTTGGGCATTAATTAGTTTCAACTAATGGTTAAGTTATTAAGTATAATTTTTCGCGATAGAAATTTTTTAAAATACTTATCTTGTGTTCGACTCTATAAAGAGGGTGGGTGGGTATATTGTGTATTTCAAGCGAATATCAGCAGATCATCAACTAATGTAGCCCCTACAATCAAAACTTTAAGATCGAAATGTTAATTGAATACATTTCTTTCTGTCCATACCTCACTTCAGCTGAAGTCGTGTCTCTTATTTCATCGAATAAATTCAAATAGCTGCAGTGAATTCATAAATTCATTTTAATTTTTATTCGTGTCCTTTTATTAGTTGGAAAAAGCAATGAAACTCTTCCATACTCGGTTAATTTGATACTAATTCTTACAGAAAGATTCAGATGCGTTTCAGCACATTCATAAAGAGCCTTGAACTGTTTGAAAGCAACCTAGCATATGCAACGAGAGTATTTTTTATAAATTAGGGTTTTTTAAATTTTTTATTTGAGCTAAAAAGAAAACTTTCTGCCATATTTATGTAAGAGTACAAACAGTATATTTTCACTCATTCGGTTAATACAACCAATTTGAGAGTACATTTTTCCTCAAATGTTCTGCAGGCATGGAAATAATTCCATGCTTAAACTATAAAAGCATTCAAATATACTGTGATGAAAGTTGGCATTTATTTCGATGTAATTAATCATGGTGGTAAATGTTGTTTTGAAATTAGTCCACACCAAAGCTCCCGTTAGCTTCAACAATTCATGCTATCCTTTATCAGAGAGAAATCCGGCGGTCATACACTTTTCTCGAGAATCGGGGTATTTCTGTCTCTATGAGACTCGCTAACGTATCATACTCGTATATTCTAGAAATTAATCGTGATGACAGCGGAAGTTAGAAACTAGGACAGCGCGCCGCAAAAAAACTAAAGCTTGTGCGTTTTTTATCGTCGAGTTTTTGCCGTGGAAACTCGCTGATACACATTAGTCTTTCCTTTGTCGACCAATTTTCGGACAAATAGCAGTTCGCGTTTTACATCAGCAATTTTTATCCAGGGGAAACTCGATAGAAACGTCGGCGGCGGATGACAGACGTCCATATTTTACTCTCGTGTGATTCTTTTACTGGCGATCAAGTACGCGAAAGTATCGTATAGGAGAAATAGTGCATATTTTTAAGAGAGATTTTTGTATTTAGGATCAATTTGAATTGCAAATTTAATTTTTATAGCAACTTTGTCGATTTTTTCCTCTAATTTATTTGTATTCCATACGAGATCGGGACAAATAAAAAGGATGAGGCCGATGAATGCGATGCAAAAGGCTGTTCAGATACGGAATTGTAATAAATTAACTCCTCTCAGCCAATAAAAAATGAGTCGCGCTAACTGCCTCCCTGTCAAGAGTCCCGTGGTTCGTTTCCTCTTGCTGAAACGTCGTCCCGTCTTGGCATGACACGACCTCAGATGTCGTCAAATGGACGGCGAGCCCTACTTAGTGGGCGAGAGAGAGATAGAGAGAGAGAGAGAGACAGACATTCCGGTGCCAATTCTTTCTTTCGCTCTTCGGTCGTGCTCTTCCCAACAATGGAGCACGAGGCGTCTCTCCGCCAAGGCCGTCCTCGTTCGATTGGCGCTGCTCGAATCGGTGCCAACGGAACGGTCTACTCCCGTAAGGTAAAAGAGCCGTGCAAAAGCGTCGCCCGCTTTGAGCCTTTCCGTGCGCTTCGGCGGATTTTAAAAATTGTGGCGTGTATTAAAAAATGAACGCCTTTTTTAGCATTCTACGCGATTTAGAGAGAGATTGAGAAGGAAGGAGAGGGATTTCGATTGCGGAACGGAACGAGAATTCGATGGCCATCTGGAATAATTGAAATTGTGGGCTCCGCTGGCGAGGGGGGCGTTTGCCATCTGGATCGATTCCTCAATCCTAGTAAATTTGCGAAAGTAAGATGGGTTGGTGGATTTCTATGCGAGGACAACAGAATCGCTATTGCTGCGAAAAATTGTCTTCAATGGTAAAAGTTGTTATTATAACATAAACGCACATACTATTAGTTATATTTTATAAGTTATGTTTGCGGAGGGAGTGATATTTTTAATGTTCTACGCTCATCAGATATTAATTAATTTTTTGCGGATGAATCTCTACAATAGAATATGAGCTTGTTGAAAATGCCTTTTGTGGTCTAAAAATTGTTTAGACAGTAAAGGGCATGAAGAAATTGTGCATATACAATATGTAAAAGAATCGCAGGCATATTTTATAAAGATTTTTGTATTTGGCGCCTATTTTATAAATGGAAATTTTGTCGCAATATATTTTTAAAAAATCTGATATGGCCACCACATGACTTTCTCCATATCTGTAATATTTCTAAAAGTCCCAAAATAGGTTATATAAATATAAATATTTTAAGAAACTACGAGAAAATTTTAGACTACAAAGAACAGAAATAAATTCAAACCATAGCCTTCTGATATTGGATATAGCCACAAACCTACAACAATTAAGAAAATAAAATTAAACGTTACTAAGACGTAACTGTCAATTGCTATCAATAGTCGTCGGTAGGTGGCGTGGTGGTGGCAGCTAAAAATATAAGATATCTCTTAAACAATGCATTATATGAGAAAATGTTTCGAACAAAGATTGTAGAAAATTAATTTTTCTACAACTTTTATTTCAGTACATTTTTACATATATTTAATATTAAAACAAATATTTTGAAATAACGGAGAAGGGACAAGAGTAAACACCCACTTCCGATTGACCGATTTTTACCAAAAACTATTCGGTTCTTGTGTCTTTCATAAAAATGTTAAATATAAAATTTCGTATTGATCTGATTAATTTTTTTTAGTTAGAGCACCCACAAAAAAGCTGTCACATACACAGACATCATCGAGAAAATGGTCAAAACGTGTTCAGGGGACTTCAAAACATGTATTTCCATTGAAATATCGAAATCGATTTTTTTCATGAAACCAATACTTTCCCCTATACTACGTATGGAGAAAGTAAAAAGCAAAACCGATTAGAATCGTCCTGTGTATTGCAAGAAGATTTCCGCTGTAATTCGTATGGAATTTGCGCTCTTCAACAAGTGATTTAAGCGCTTCATCAGAAGAAAATGGTACACTGCACTAGTAGTTGAAATTAACAAGAATGATATACGATTATGAATCTGACTGGATGTCACGCACGCCAAGGTAAAAAAATAACTCGCTTTAGCATGATATTTCCTCAGGAGTTGCACCCCGTTTTTCAACTCACTTCGAGCCAGGAAGAACAAGCGGTTAAACTTTAACTTCGAAAATTAATCGATCCCATTTTACGTCTGAAAGCGTTCTACTTATTATTTACCGGGTTGAAAAAAAAAACGACACGGCCGGTCGTTCGAATGACATTTTACACCCCGTAACACAAGTGGTCTTTGCATTTGTTTCACAATCGCTAACGCCTTTCTTCTTCTTCTTTTCATTTCAGGTGAGTGTTTTTCCGTCTCCGCGTATGTACTTGTGCGAAGTGTGGTTTGATGGTAGCCGCGTCTCTCTCTCTCTCTCCTCCTCTCTTCCCTTCTTCTTCCCGGAGAGTCGAGACGGGCATCTTGGTAAAAGGGAAAGTGGACTCGAGTATGAGAGTGAGACGAAGCGGAGTAAGGAGGTAAGAGGTTCCGAGCGAGGGAAAGGTTGGACGCGGGGGTGGAAGCGAGGGGAGGTGAGACGAGAGGGGGATGGTTGATGGGAGGGAGATGAGTCAAAGGGTTTTATGTGCTGCACCTAAGGGCTTCTCTCCTCCTCGCCTTAATAGGAAGACTGAAGCGGGTCGGATTAATAAAGCTATTGGGGCAGAGAGAGGGAGACCGAGGGATTGTTGGTGAGGTATGAAAAGGAGGGTGTAGAGGGAAGCAGGGGAGGGAAGAGAGTGTAAGAGTGGGAGGAGTGAGTCTGGTGGTAAGAGGTGAAGGGAAATCAAAGGGAGTTAAAGAGATTAGCTGAGGCTTGAATGAGCGCGGCTTCAGCAGATATTCCGGAAAGGAATTCTTCTGCCAGTAAGGTAATACGGAGAATATGACGGGAGCTGCGTGGACGGTGTATTCAAAGGAAATCCTGCGGCGTCGCATGTTTTAATTAATTGATCGCGGGAGGCATTTTTGAAAGTACTTAGGCGATCGGTTTAAATCTCTCTGCTCAAAGGGGGGAAATTAAACGTCTAAATTTTTATTGTAGTCGGTTTTATGGATTTTAATTCGATTTTAGCAGATTGAAAGTGCTTCGGGTTATTGGGATTTGTATTTTATCACTGTTACCTACCGATGTACTTATAGAGAACGTCATCCCTAGAGAAGCGAGATTTTTGATAAGGGACATGTATTCGAGATACTCGATCTCGACTTATTGAAAATCCCCACAAACGCGTTTCCAACATTAAAGAAGCTCTTTGCCCAATAGAGTTTATCCAGGGCAGGATTCCATCTTCTAATGAACATTTGGGTCGAGGTCTCAGCGGTTGTAGTATTTGCTCCCTTACCATCGTTGAAATTTTTGTTTGCCGTTGTGTTAATTTGAAAAAATGATAATTTTACGATAGTATCCTCGGAAAGTCTAAAAATGCTACATTTACTGCCTGCATGGAATAATACGAGATCATTTATTAGTATTTGCTGTATATGTACGTTTGCTAAACACATCTAAAAAGAATACAAATAATATTATTATTTAATTATGACAGATTTCATTTAATATCTTCTCGTCTACATATTTTTAAGTTCCTGCTAGACTCAGTATAGTTTTAGCTTATATTTATGCCGTCCATTGCAAAACGACCGGTACAATACGCGGGATCTGTTTCAGCTGTAGAAATAAGTTTCGACGAAAAATTAGCATCCGCTTAACTAGCGAAAAACAATGTTTACATTAATTTCGCTCATGAGCAACCGAACGTGAATAATAATGAAGCGAGACGTGCGCCCCAGTTGCGAAGGAGGTTGACCACTCACCTGAGGTGCTCGAACCAAGGTGAGGATGAATCTCTCTTTCACTCTCCCTTTCACTCTTACCCTCAGGTTTTTTCCCTTTCACTTCCGAGTGAGCGTCGTCCTCAACCTCAACACTCCTCTCCCTCTCTCTCTCTCTCGCATTCTGTCTCCTCTTCCTCTCCTCCTCACCTTTCGACGCCCACTCCTCCTAAACCTTGTATACCGAGACGCCAGTTCCCGCACCCTTCTCTTCGCCTCCTCTGTTTACATTCTCCACGCCACCACCTCCTCCTCTCCCTTCCTTCGCGTATAAAACCGTCCCTGCGTCACGACGAACGCAGTCGATACGTCGCGCGTCGTATTATGATTTTTTTCGCAAACGAGTGGGAAACGACGCCTCGGTTTAAGTTGTATTAAAAGAGACGTAGCTCTCGGAAAATATAGAGTGAAAGGGTTGGATGGGAAGCTCGTTTTATTATTCCGGGATGTGCCGTTCCTTTCATTATTTCGCGTTCTCATTCACGATCAATTTCCACACGATCACGCAGTCCCGCACATCTCCGCGCCTACCCCCCCCCCCCCTCCCCCTTCCCCTCCCTCCCCCCTTCCCTCCTCCAATCCCAAGATAACGTTTTTATTTCGCTTTCCTCCGCACTTTCGCGTGCCTGATTGGAGTTTTGGGGTGAAGGGAACGGGAGGGGAAGGGAGAATAATAAAAATCGATACCAAGTGTGTTGTATCTGGGTGCTTGATATTGGGAAACGTGAGAGATAAAGGCCGATGTTTTGCGTGCTGACGGGTTCCTTGGCTCTCGTGATGCAATCTTTAGCCTCTCCGTGTGTGGTGTGGCATGGAACGGGGGAAAAATGTTTTGATCGGGGTCAATCATAAAGATTCAATAACCAATTGGGAATTGGGAAGGTAGCCGAGCGGAGGATTTCGTCGGAGGAAGGATACCACGCTGCAAGGGTTCTTCTCGCAGGAGGGGAAATGAGAGCTTTCTCTCCCCTGCGGCCCTGGGATCTCTCTAGTTTTCGCTCCTTTTTCATGAACTCTGAAATATTAACTTTTTTGTGCCCTCGCGTCATCATTTTTGTTTTATTTTATGCTGGTATAATAATAATTTAGTGGAAATTTTCTGAATTTACTACTAGCTTCATTTACTAACTTTTTAAATGACGTTTAAGGAGGAATTATTTCTTTATTAACACTATGTCACAGCCCCTCCAAGCTTAATTTTCACCTTTATTGGTAATGACTGTTGGAAAATTTCACGGCACAGTTCAGATACTTTGAGAGACCTACATTATGAAATCGTTGCATAAACGTCGGCGTAGTACATCAAAGGACGTCGGCTCCCTCGTATCAGGTTCAAATAAACAAAAGAAAATCCATTTTCCCCGTTTCGCTACCGAACACACCGAGTCGTTTTTGACAACAAAGAAGCTGATATGTCAAACGCGAACTTGCAAGGAAAAAACAAGAGAGAAAGAGATAGCAATGGCGACTTCCTTTCCTCTCTGTGTCTCTTCCCCTTCCATTCGCCCACTCTTTCCCTCCCCTTCCCTCCCTCCGGTCGCATCTGGGAAAGTTCTATCTAAAACGGGCCATGGTCAACTTCATCCGAGTAGTTCTAAGCAAGCGGAATTATAAGGAAATGAGAAAATGATTGGGTGGAAAAACTCTCGCGCTCTTGCTCTTTTCTCCGAGAGCTGTTTCTGTTTTTCCCACCGTAGATGTTTCTTGTTTCGCCTCCTCCCCCTCTTCTACCTCCTTTCCCAATTCGGAAAAATCTCGACTCGTTTTCGGAGTACTCGTACTATATGTGGTGTGGAAATGATGTCATAAGCCCTCTACACTTTTGCCTCTCCGTTTCACTTATAGTTTCCGGTCAACCCACATTCCCGCCCCAACCGCATTTCCCTCCATTTTAGCCTCCACGCGCTTCGCGAACACGCGTGTCCTTTTGTCTGCTCTACGCAATTCGCGGGATTATGTTATCTGCGTAGCTATTTCGAAAAATGGGTCTCTCGTGTCAGGTAGGTAGCGTGGCGAATCGCGGCCGAGAGAACACGGTCTGAATGTGGAATAAAGTTCCCAGTTTTTTTGGGGCCATCGCCGTAATGCGAAAAATCTTAGCATTTTTGTCACTCTGAGCGCTGAAAGCCTGATTTGTGTTTTAAGAAAAACTTATAGGAGGATTGTGTGTTATCGATTTTTATCCATGTTGTTTGGGTTTCGTTAAAATTTTCGAATTGGTGAAAAATAGAACAAAGTTTTATTTTTAAGGTGGAATACAATAATTTCAGCGATATAAATTCACAATTTCCTAGTTTCACTATAAAAGAACGCGTGTATACAGGTTCATCGCATTTAAATAATATGATTTGCACTCTAGATTTTGATTTGAATAAGCTGTAACCTGACTTCAAAGCAGAATACATTGATTATGATTATTGATTGATTATGATCATGGTTTATTTTCAGAATTGTTTGCAAATCTTCTTTTGAGTAAATTTTAGGAGTGTTAGCCATTCTAAATTAAGGTATACGTAAAGGTCTACGATTTAAGTAACTATGCAATATGAATCATTTGTTTCGCAAAAACTAACTAATCTCATTTGACAAATGAGTAATAACCGCAAGCAAGTTGCGGCATTTTAAAATGACTCGTTGGGTCATATCAGTAGATACATCCGTTCTAAATATTTCAATGGAATTTTTCTTCTAAATCACAAGGTCACTACTCGTATTTGAATACGTAATTTCCTTACGTTGGTATTTTAAGCTCAAATGAAATGTATAAGCATTCATTGTTTGCGTTTTTTTAGCTTTAAGTTCCATAGTGGTAACAACAAATGAATGAAATTAAAAATATCTTAGCGAGTGTGAGGTAAAGTCTGTAGCAATTATTATCGTCTCTTCATCGACTAATGCAACGAGTTCATTTTGGATGCATAGAAGTAAAAATAATGTTAATTTCTTAGAGAGAATTTCAGCTATTCTGCATATTTTTTAAGAAAATCAAATTTTCGGCAAAACGTTTTATTTAAGAAATTTAATGCATTGAACAAAGTGATCAGACGATATAGACCCGAGGTTATTTTATCCGTGTTGCTAAGAAGAAAAAAAATCCTCCAAAAATATACTTTCAAAACGAACACACATTTACAACATCTTGTAGCCTCCGAAAAGGTAACGTGAAACGACAAAAACATTGTAAGGAATATTGGCGCGATCGAAATCTAGAACTGGTTTCTTCAAATAAAAGATCTTTTTAGCCTTTTCGCTCCGCATGCCATTATAAAAATTATCCTTTTGTAGAATTCGAGGACCGGATATCCGCCGCGTCCTTACAGCAGGAGTGGTAGTGTTGAGGTCTATGACTGCACACGTGCCAAGACGGTGTCTGGAAAGAGCTCCGGGCGACCCCGAAGATTTTGCGTGGGGAGAGATGAAAAGGGAGGACCAGAAAAGTTGCTCAAGGAGGAGATGCAAAAGAGGAAGGAAGATTGGAGAGGCTAAAGAAGTTAGTGCGACTCGTGCGGAGGCAAAGACCTCAACGCTGTTGCTAAAAATTGTCGCGGCGACAATTAACATGCGAACGAACTTAGGTTTTTTTGTGGCTTGTTATCTTTCTCGTCTCGCAGGCGGTTCAGAGTTCGTCGCTTTATGGTTTTTATGCCGCCTTCTAATTGGCGGCGTGACTGAAACGACGGTGCGACGCGTGTAATTTTCATCCTTATGGAAGTAAACGAAAGCCTGCGATTGCGTAACGTTTATATGTCGAGCCAGCCAATGCAACAAATGTGAAAATATTTGAGAGCCTTGGTCTAAATATCCGGCGTCAACATGTCTCTCACGAGACGGTGATTTCACCAATTATCTTCGGCGTCGCTCTTAAAAGCTTTATCTCCGCTCCATCTACAAATTAGAACTGTATCTCTTGAATAGAATGGTAGATTGTTTCATTAACGGAGGTTTTAGGCTTAAATTACACCCGTAAAAAAGTTGATTTTTTAACCTTTTTAAGAATAGCTCAAAAAATTATTTAAAATTATAGGGAAAGGGCAGAGTTTAGAACGAGACAGATTGATTGCAATGTCATAATTTACGGTGGCTTCGTAGTAGCAAGGTCGCTCACTCCGCTTCCTTTCATTTTTTCCATCCTTTTATTTCATAAATAAAAGAAAACCTCTCGGTGGCAAGGTTGTTGACTGCCTATTGAAATTTATTTTTAGACGGGTTATTTTCTGTATTACGAAACTTCCTCCAAAGGCCCACATCCGAACGGAATACTGCTGTACATTTTCGCGTACATACGGCTTCGGCTTTTGCATGGCCAAAATAAATTCCTCTTTTGGAATCGTTCTAAACTTCCTCCGAAGGGTGAATTTTATATCGCGCGTAAACTCCTCCCTTCTTTTTTAGTAAAACTTTTGGAATATCTGATATTTAGACCATAAAGTAAAAAAAGAGAGAATGGCCCGCCGTTTGTTTTCGTGAAAGTATGAGACGCTGAATAAACTGGATGAGCCTGAATTGTGCATGAGTCTGATATCTGAGAGTAAATCTGAATCGCTTCTTTCGGGCGAGGTCGTAAAATTCTATCGTCCTGAGCTTACGGTATAACTCACTGAAACCTGGTCGTTTTTTCATTCACCTTGACGAACTATAATTTTACGCGCATGCCCGTTCCGACGGCCGATTCGTCGCTTTATTTTTAGCACCAATAAGCTTATGCCGTTCGCATGGCGGTTATATCCCATTTACGTACTCATTTATCAAATAATAACAAGAGTTATGCACATTTTAAACCGCAATTTTCGTCGGTGCCTTTATTTTCCTCTACTCGAATTAAATCGCTGTGAAAATAGCATGCCATCGAAGCACTTTACTTCACTGAATCGTGATGCAGTAGGGCGCTTTTTCAACGCCGGTATCATCATATCCCCGCACCCATAATCATATCCACTCATTCATTATCTTTTCCAATCTTCTCGATGAATTCTCTGCACGCGCCTTTACATTAGTCCATTATGCACCTGTATTTCTCCTTTTTCCTTTTCCTTTCCGTCGTCGTATTCACGATTCTCCATAAACGACTCTTTTCTTCCCTCATTCCGCCATCTTTATTTTCATTGCGTTTTTATCCCCCGCTCTTTCTATCTTTGGATTATTTTTGCCTTCTGGTTTTCTGCGTCAGAGAAATGAAATATTTGCCTTTCTATTTTGTCAAGACGTATGCCATTTAAAGGTTTACTTTTCCTTGAATTAACCTCACTCTATTTTTATGGAAGTCTTCAAAATGATTGTCAATTCCCAAAAAAGATCCCGAATCGCTTTGATTCAAATGGTTTTCTCATCGATTGATATTTTTAGTTTAGTAGCGCACTAGGTCATTTCCGATATTGTATCAAAACAAAGACCAAGTTCGTAAGAAAAAATCTTTTTGTGCGGTAGCATTTTGCATATCAATTTTTACTCCTACGCTACATCAAATCGATATCATACGACTTATTTGGGTTAAGGCTATTTTTATGTATACTTTAAAATTATTGTGACGCTAAATTTCGGACATCTCGATCACATTTAGATAAACTGACTTTATAAGTCCAGAAAGTGAGTTTAAACTTCTCGCCTTTTATTTATTAGTTCAGAATTCGCTTTAATAGTTACTTATTACCGGATCATCGAAGACAACACATTTCTTCAATGCCGGAACTATTGATGTTAACTGTAAGAAGACAGTGAAAAGTAACATTAATGCAGAAAATATTTTACACCTCCCATTAAATTCGTTATATTGAAATTTATCGTACCTAATTGCCTCTTTTCTTTAAAAGTAAACTTTTTTGTAATTATTAGTTCGACGCGCTAGAATTTTCCCACGATTCCGTTTACTTTCATATTCTTTTGTTTTCCTCTTATCTCCTGTGGTTTCTTCCTCCTTCCCCTTCTGATCCTCCTTCCAAACCTTTCTCCACCCCCATTGTGGTGCTTTCCCTTGAATGATTCACCGTTCGGGAGGTGAGTGAGTGTGCACCTCCGGGAAACCCAATCCGTTCCCACTCCTCAAACTTCTGTCCTCCTTCCTAGCCAATCCTTCACGCTCTCTCACTCTCTCACACACACACACACACACACTACTATCCAGCCTCTCTTGGACATATGGGCAGTGCAATACGGGGACAATGAGCTTTCGTGCATAGAGTAACAGCGGATATATTACCTCTTCCTACCCTTCCTACAACCCCACTTCACCCTCCCTCCTACTCGTCTGCGCTGATTCCTTTTTCGTGGGAATCCTTTCACATATCTCCAAGAAGGTGTGCCGGTTTCCTGATGTTTTATGTTTTCCGAGACAAGATGATACGCGGGTCAGAATGGTTCTTTTTTAAAAGCGACTTCGATTTCAATATTCTCTAAATGCGTGACCTTTGATGATGACTTTTTTGGAAGTTTCTCTTTTAAATTTAGTTCTTTATTTTGTTTCGGCGATATTAATTACGTTTTTAATAACAACCACTTAATCTCTCCCTGATTGAGCGCAGTGTTTAAATTGCATTCCTATAAGAACTTTAAATCTGTATGTGAAAAAAGATAATCTAATTATAAAGATGTAGATGTATCTATTGCGCCGTTCATGAAAATTCGTCAATATTAAGAGCAGACTTATTTAAATTATATGGAGTTGCAGATATATTTTTGTTTATTTTACAATTCTATTTCATTTAATTTTTTCTCAAGAATACGTTAACAAAATCAATTGACCCGTAATTGGAGTTAGGAGTGGTTGTTGTTTGCTGGTTATTGAACATTGTATGAATTAAAAAATGCTATGGCACGGTTAAATATACAAATAATTCAATATAATTTAGTGATCAAGTGAGTTACATCTTTCCTTGTATGCCTTGGTAACTCTTAAAATTTAAAAAATGCAGCGGCCTGTTTTATTGAGTAACTTATAAATTTAATATTGTTTGATCCTTTAAATCTGACTTAATGGTAATTAAAATAAAATTTTTATGTTAAAAATATGTTTGAAAAAATTAATAAAATAAACTTGATGCATGTGAGAGACTTGGCATTAAATGTCAAAGAAAACTTCGGTACTTTTCAATTATTTTATGCTTGAAAAATTTAGTCGAGTTTCAAACACAGCTGTTTCGATTCTTACGCACACCATTAATGACTCTTGCAGGTGTTTACAGTTCCATTCGCTAAACTTGCGAATACAGCGGCAATATGGCATATATTTTAGTATGCGTTCAAATATTGCTCAATGAAGCCTCTGGAATACCTTCTGCTCTAGAAAACTTTGAAGAACACTACCACCGCCGGAATAAAAATGTCCAAATAGCACGATTACTTTACCGCCTTACTCCTTCGCCGTTTTTCATTATCAATGCAGGCATGTATGCACTTCCCCCCGACACGCGAAATTTTCCTTATATGTTGTTACTCCCAAGGAGATTGCAGTGCCTACACTCAACCCTCCCAATCTTTCATTTTAGGTCACATGCGTCTGGAGATTTTCCTATTAACCGAATGATACTTATATATAAACACATTTTAGATAATAGACAAGATATCGCCCAGACGATCGAAAAAAATATCGTCGGGCAGTCGTTGACGCATAATATTATCTAAACATGTGTTCGCCGATTTTGGATTTGGGTCACTCTACGACTATATTTCGTATGCTCGTGGGTTTGATTGTACGAGCGTTCTTGGTTTTCCTCCGACGCGACCTTTGGCGTAGCCGAAAAAACAGTCAGACTCGGGGACTAGCAAATAAAAAAACGAAAGCCATTGCCACACCTTCGATTTCATCGACCTCTTCCCTCTCCTTCGCCCCCCCTCCCCGGTGTTCCCCTTTTCGATATTCCCCTCTCCATCCCACGAGACTCTCCTTCCAATAACCTCCTCCTCCTTCCCTCCCCTCACGTTAATTTCTGCCGTCTCCCACCTATCTTGCCACCCACTCCACCTTCATCGCCTCAGCGTCCTTGACCAATTGAGCCCATTCTTTAACTTGCCAGGAAAGGGAGGAGGGTGAGGAGGAGTGGGTGAAAGGAAGGCGGGATAGTGAGGACGTGAGGTGGTAGGAGTAGGATTATACGTGGAAAAAAAACAACCGCGCAATGAAATTCGCAACCACTCGCGCGGTTTATATCCCCCGTTTTTTCTACGCGTTTGTTTTTTTTATAATCCGTGAGTCTTCTTCTTCCACACTCGACCGTGCAAATTTTCTTCTTTTCTTCGTTCTTATTTTAAAAACCACCCTCCCTATGTCCTCCCTCTCCCCTTCCCCCCTCGTATCCCTTTCGACGGGATTCTACGCATTTGGGTGTCGAGTTGGTGCGTTCTATGGTCGCAGCGGTCGTGACTCGGGCTGTTGTCTCTCGGCAAAGAGGGCATGGACGACCGGTGGTGACATCAGAGTGGAAGGATCCACTCTCCACTCCCCTCTCGTCACTCCTTCCTTCCATTGCTCTCTCAGTAGGAGCTCGTATAGTTTTTTTTTCTCGAGTAGCCACTTCGCTACCCACTTAAGAATTTTCATCTCGGCTTCTCGTGCTCATACGTGAGCGCACACATCGTGTAGGAATATTCCGGGTTTGGTTCCCGTGGGATATGAATCCGGAACAGGTGGCATCCGGGTGGCTCACGGTGACAGGGAAAATATCGGATCTCGCAGAGATCCTCAGTTGATTTTGTATTGTTTTCTTTTTGAGGGGCAGTTTTAAAGTTTTTTTTATTGAATTTTGATGGAGTTTTGTGCTTACCATGAGAAAATTACCTATCTTGTTGGAATATTGTTTTTTGGTTCTGCTCATAACGATGTATGACGCACAAAATTATGTTATATAATCTATGTTCATTTTTCTAACGTACTGGCCTATGCGTCGAGTATTTAATCATTTATTTTCTCAAAATAATCAACCTTAATTCAAAGAATTATCAAGCTCGTATTATTAATACCGTAAGATCCAACTGAGAAACAGAATTCTACAAAAGCCATAACATGTTTATTCGCTCTTGTTTACTAAAAGAGGCGCCTTCCAATATAGCGCAACCCAGAAAATTCATGGGTCAGATTGTTGAGAATTTTTTTCCTTTACCATTTTGCAACATATACAGGTTAATCATAAATGACTTGCTGATGAAAATGAAAGGGAAAGTTGCAAATGGCAAATTGCGTAAACGACCTTTAATCTCTTCAACACCTTTAAGCGACTAATAATTGTATACTTTTTGTTTACTTTTCGTCACGGAAAGTCAGTGATATGTCAAATTTTCCTGTAGTTTTCTATATCATCAAATGCAAAAAAATTGGTATGTTACCTTTCGTTGGAATATTAAGGATTTTCTAGTAACTGAAGTTTTTCACAAAAAATGGCGTATAATGTTAACAGAAACATTTCATTCTGATTTTTTTTAAGTCTATGTAGGAAATTTTATCTTTTTAACACTATGGAAATATGTAATTAGTTTTGAAATATCTAAAACATACGGAAAAGCAATAAAATGTCGCGTATGTAACAGCTTTCACGGAAAATTTTTAAGGGGGCAATTGCTTGATATTAAGTATCAAAAGCTTCGTCGAAAAGTTTTTTAAAAATCCAAAGCTTCCAAGCCCGAAAGACTCCCGCCAGTGTTGTAAGGTGGCGTTACGCAAGGAAAATGAATGAATCGACTCGTCCTATTTTCCGCAATGAAAATAAATTCAGGTTTCACGTTTGCCTTCCTCCGCATGCGGGCATGTCCGAGGCGTGATTGCCCTCACAATGAAGCTGTTGAGTATGTGCGATTGATTTCGCGAATTCAATTGAGCGTCACCCTCATCGTATTTAGCTTTCAATCTATCGCGTCGATTGAAGGATCTAGAGAGTTTCCTGCCCCAAGCAAATATTAATTTTGATTTCACGCTCACGTCTTTGGGCACCCTCTCTCTCTCTCTATCTCTTTCTCTCTCTAGCACCTCTTCCATCTGACGATAATTCCTGCGTATCATCTCCACTGAGTGAATAATTGTGTCAATGCTGTAGAAAGGCATATGCCGTCGATATTCGCTTGAATGAAAAATAAGAGTAAATATATGCGTTTGAATTGACTTAAAATAAAATTCGTCTCAAAAAGGGTAGAATGTATAAATAGGTTAATCGCTTTGTTGAAATTTGCCATACACGCGGAGATGAAGACTGTTATTTGCGAGAGACTAATATAATCCGTATATTTTTGCCACTAGTAGTCGAAACGCTACGATTTTGATTGTAGGTATGTGCCGGTTGATAAATTGCTTAATTATGCCGAAACCTTGATTGGAGATATATTTTACAAGTGCTTGCAAATAAAGCTCAAAATAATATTGGGATTCTAAAAAAAAGAACGGATGAAAAGTTAAAATATTTCCGAATCTTTGAAAAACAAATCCGACTAGGTTACAGGTTTCCCCTTCCTCTGAATATCATATCAAATTAATAGTCGATTACGATGGAATCCTGTGAAAACTAGTATAGACGAGAATCACAAATGCGCGATAGTTTTAGTATGATCCTATTTCTTCTCTCGTTATTGTAGAGAAAACACACGAAGTGAGCATTGAAAACTATGCGCGGTTCTTATTCAAATGACTGAGATAATTTATTTTTTATACCTTAACTATTTTAACAGGTTAAGCATGAAAATTATAACATGACTTTTGCCATTCCTTTCTACGTGAACGTATTTACGAAGTACCAAGCTGCTGTTACTCTCAAGTTTTATTGCGCAAAAAGAGAATTCGCTCGATTCCATGATTACGACTATTAGTAAAGCGGGGATAGATCTATTTGTATTACAGCGGTTGGATATGGAGGAAAGAGTGGAGTGGTGAGGAGAGATAAGGGTTTTAAAATGGCGAAACAGTCGCACGTGGTGTTTCGTGGAAATGACCGGATTGAGTGACTCGTTTGACTTTCAGTGAGGCGAGAAAACAGACTCTGGAGTGGGAGGAGGAGGCGAGGGATGTAAAAAGGTCTGAATTTCTGGAAGCATCGTTAAAAAACCCAGACGGTGGGACATCTCTGTCCCTATATTTTTTTCGCCTTCTCCCTATCTCCTCAGAGCCCTCCTGTCCCGTCCCCTTTTCATCTCTTACCCCCTCGCCCCTTCCCCGAAGACCTCCCGCTTTCTATACCGCCTCCGGTGCGGTGGAATATGTGGATGAATGGGAAAGAGGGATACTCTTTCTGCTCCTCATGCTACGGAGGACAGGAAACGGAGGACGATCATTCTCTTCGGAGACATTTGCTTCGTAGTTGTTCGTATAGGTGGGGGAGAAATTGTTTTCGGGACACGCATCTCGTTGACGGAGCTGTTATGAGCGCTGCTTTTAAACTGTGCACACAACTCTCGTCCACCTGTGGCTCCAGGAAAAAGAAAACGACCGTTTTATTAACTATTTTACGGCTGTTTTCTTGATCGTCCCGTTGGGTTTTGCTTCTGGTCGTGTTGAAACGCCGACGGCCCCCGAGGGAATCGGTGGCGTTGCGTTCTCGGAAGCTGTGCGTTCGATGCAGATGATTTAGGATGCCGTGACATTTCGTCAGACAGTAAATGTTCCGTCCTATATATTTTTCTATTTATACTTCCCTTTTGTAGTAAACAGATGATTATAGTTATCTTTAGCTCCATGAGAAGTTATTACCTAGCACAGACATATGCTTTACGCTTATGATTTTTCTCTGAAAAACGACACTTTTGGAGATTTGTTTAGTTTTGATATATTAAGGTTTATTCTCATCTATTTTCATGAAAACGGATAAATTGTTGCGCCAAGTCCACCAACTCCTGATGCTCGCGTATTTATTTCGAGAGAAAAATCTATTTCCGACCTTCAAATTACTAAGGACGATTACTTATACGCTGGTGTAATGTGTTTACGTTTTGGGTAAATATATGGTGTGTACACTCAGATTCCTTCGGCAACCAAATTAAACCTAACGTTGAGTATAAATAAGTCGTAATTTTCAGAGTGTCACTTTCCTCTTTACGTTGGCTAGGTTTGTACAACATTTTAATCCCACCAATCTTTTTGTCAATACAGTCGATGAGTTTTAATCCTTCCGCCGAGTCTTCCAATCTCTTATCCTTTTTCTGGACCGTCTCTCTGATTTTTTAGGTAATCTCACCAGTCTCTCGTAAAACCGCATTATTCTTTAAACGTAAAATCTGGATTCCTCTCGGAGGAGATCGACAGAGGATTAAAACCTCTCATCTTTTTAGCGGGTGATTCATTATTCTGCGGAGCGTGTGGATGTGGAAACAGATTATTTGCTCTCTGGGTGATTCCTTAATCCGTTACCAGATTTCAAGTCTGAATCTTTCAATTGCCCCGTGGCCATGATAAAAATCGGATTGGATTTTATTTGAAGTTTTACTGTGGTAACGTCGAACAGGAATTTGTTTTTCCCACTATTTATAGTGTTGCTGGCTAATTACCATTTAACCTTAGCATCTTGTTACTTGTGTCCTTTTAATGAGAGAGAGAGAAATCATCATAAATTAATCTGTCTTCGTCGGGACGGATGAAATGTACGGCGCATTAATCGTGTCATGGTCGAAAGCGATCTTTCCATTTTAGAAAGCCGAAACGCGAATTTACATAAGGAACTATTGAACCTTATAGTTGCGATTAAATATGCAAACGAAATGATATAAAAACTATCCTATCTTAAAACATTTCACTTTCATTTTTGTCTTATTTATTAAAATAAAAAATCAATCTTAAAATAGAAAGATTCATTAGCATTCCGATACCTTTTTTGAAAGGCAGGTATCTCTCGAGATTAATATGCCATTACGATAGAATTAATTGATCACATCTTACAGAGATTCTGTATAAGTCTAGTGATTGAATTGGAACGCTTGATCCTGCGCAAGTAGGATTTATCCGAGATCGCCCGGCCCCCTGTTTGTGCGGTTTGAGGAGATCGCGCAAATTCAGCGTTCCCTCGTTCGGAAGGGACACTGCGATACGGTCCATCAAGATCTATCTAACGAGCTATCTCTAAAATTGCAGCGTGCATAAAATTCCTGCGCAAGATTCATTTGTGATCTCCAAAAGAGAGGCAATGTCACTCAACCTCTATATTTATCATATTGTGTATCATAATGGTTAGGTGGAAGAAGGGGCCATATGGCCTCAACCTCGCCGTAGTAAGAAATAAATAAATAAATAAATATACGTTAGATTGGCTTCGCACTGAAGCTCGTAGACGTCTTCACCTCCTCTCGTTATTTTACCGAATTATAACTCTTCAAAACCCGCAGTATATGAACTCCAAATTTTCCCAAATGAACTCTGTACACAACGCCAACACTAGGGGCACCAATCTCTTCCAGATCCCACATCACAGGACGGAAATTTATAATAAATCCTTCCATGTTACAGCTTGTAGACTTTGGAACGCCCTACCTACTGACCTCCAAAACGCAACATCTCTCCACATATTCAAACATAAATACTTTAAATTGCTGTTCTCTGCCCAAAATTCAGGTCAGCTTTAACATTTTCTTCTTACCTATTGCAAGACGTCTTCCTTCACTCTTCCTTACTTAATGAACATTAATTAATTTCTTCGCAGGTTATCGAGTTCTCAAAATGTACGCCTCCTTCGACTGTTACCTTTTCATTGTCTAGTGTCTACTAAGTTATAGTGTTTATACTAATTCTCATTGTTTTATATCATTCTGTATTGTTTCATACTATTTTATACTGATTTATATCATTTTGTATTGTTTTATACTATTTCGTATTACTTTATTTTATTATGTATTGTTTTATATCATATGTGTAATTTTATATAATTTCCTTCTTTCTTATGTTATGCATGATCCAACAACAATCTCCATATTCATTGTATATATTTCAAGTATATTTAATCTTATTCTGCCTAATTATTGTATTATATTTCTTGGTTTGCGTTACGTTAATACCTATATATGTATTTTTTATGACGGTATACAACGATGCTGTATATACGAAGACTTACTGTACATACTCCTTTCTATTTAATGTTGTATTACTATATTATAATATGTACACTATCTAGGGTTTTCGCAGGTTTTTCACACCCCCCTTCTCAGTGGGTGTTTTCCTGCGTGGGTTTTACTAGGGAGGACATGCCTGTTTTACCTAGGTTTTCCCCACAATCTCTAATCTGTCTTCAATTTTATATATTTTTTTACTCTGTATGATTTAGGTATATACTGTTTATGTTATGCGTATTGTAATATCTTACTTTACCATTTTTTATATTTATTATATTGACGAAGGGTTAAATGTAAGAATGGACCTTAAGGTCTAAATTTCGCCCGAATAAAGACGATTATCTATCTATCTATCTATCTAAGCAGTTGGTCCCCTTGGTACTTTTCGTAAAGAGTAGGCTAATGCCGGCACCGGATTTCCCTCCTCCCTTCTATGTGTGCATATGTCCAGTTGATGACAGTGCAAAATGACCATAGCCGTCGACGCACTTAAATAAATCAATTACTATTACTGGAACGTTTGAAAATTATCTTAGTGGTTATAAATAGTGGAACGAAATTAGCAGCATTACTTAATTGGCTTAATTTTCTTAAAGATTAATAGCGCTCCGCATTATTCCAGAGAAATATAATAAAACTGGTAAGCAGAAAGTAATTAATTCAGAGGAAACGTGTGGATAATAGAAAAAAACAGTTCGAGTTGAAAATAACGACACGCTTTAGGGTAGCATATTCATTACTTTTAAAAAATGAACTGCTGTGCCCTTTCTTTTGGCCCGCGGCTCGTTCCTTTCATGGTAGCAGAGGAAAGGGTGCAGAGGAAATGAAGTCACCCGAAGTGGGCCCTAACTGATTATCGGCAAGTGTTTCTTCATCCTCAGTGACAACCCCTTCCTTCTCTCGGCGCTTTCCTCATAGGCCTTTTTTATCTTCCTTTTTTACAACTTCCCCTAGATCACTTCCTCCCCTCACTTCCACCCTTTCCTCGACATATCTTCGGGATCGACTACCACCCACATAACAGGCCCTTCAACCGGTGCTCCCCTCATACCCCAACTGACGTCTCTGCCACCACGTGCCCGCAAAAAGGAAAAAAGGGGAAGGAGCGGAAAGACACTCCAGAAATGCGATTAGGAAAAGGACGGACGATGTTCGTGTCTCTTCGTAAAGTATAACTTCCTCGCTTTGTGTAAATACGGCGCGAAAGATAGGATATAAAGGATTTTGGTGAGCAGTTGCCGTATTCTTAGGAAAAATAAGGGTGCGAGGCATGCGTTCGTCTCAGGAAAAAGAAGCGAGCTGACAGCTGACGAGTGTATCACCTCTACGACCGATACCATCTTTTAGTTCAACATTTTTAAATTTTAATTTATTTCGCAAGAGAGCATAGATTCCATGTATTCTTCACAGTGGCCTGTCCTTATCCACAACAATAAATTGCTCTATTCTTAATATTTTTATATTTATTATTCTTTTAGACCGCTTCGCATCGCTGCATATGACCATTAATACGTATGGTTAAATAATTTCGCGATGTTTCTGTATGATTACCATTTCATTCGCTTAACTTTTTCTTTTTCATCATAGGCCCAGGCCCGTCTTTAGGAGGGGGAGGGAGGACTGGGTGGGCAGTCGCCCAGGGCCCCGCGTCTAAGGGGGCCCCGTGCCTGTCGATTCCACTTTTCAATTTAGTACAACTCCATGTAGAATGATACAACGTTCGCGGGACGTGAAAACATCGTTATACATAAGTAGATATTATGACAAGGCAGAGCGTCACCGTTCGTCGACAAAGTTTAATGTAGAAGTAGTTGAACACTTCGTAAGTTTTCTGGAAATTTCAGATACAACAGGAAAAGGACTATTCGAAACTATATTAAAGGAACTGAATGATACGGGAATCTCCTTGAAGTATTTCAGAAGACAAGGATGTGATAACGGCGCGAATATGAAGGGCTATCAACAGGGAGTTCAAGCACGCATCTTAAGTTTAAATTTAAGAGCATTTTTCATGTCATGTGGAGCCCATAACTTAAATTTGGTTCTCTGTGATATGGCTAATTCCTGCCCGCAGGCAATGCCACTTCGTGGTGTTATTCAGCGTATGTACGCTATATTAGCAGCCTCTTCGGCAAGATGGAATATCTTAAAGAGGTACACAGATATATCACTAAAACCTTTGTTTAATACTAGGCGGGAGTCCAGACTCGATAGTATAAAAGCTGAAAGAAAGAAAGCAGAAATTTGTAACGATCCGAAAATAAAAATCTAATCAAATTCACTGGTTTCTCATGAATTAACAGCTTCGAATTTTTGCTTTCCATTGAAATTTGGTATGACATACCATTAACCGTAAATAAAGTCAGCAAGGTTCTACAATCTGCTCAAATTCCGTTAGATATGGCATATGGCAATTAAACATTTGAATGCTTTGAAATCAGCATTAAATGCATATAGAAATGCAGGATTTAATCAAGCTCTAGAAGTAACTAAACAACACTCAAATGAGACATCGGCCGATACAGAATTTTCTATTAAGGGTAAATGGAGATATGTATTTTGATTTCGAAAATGAGGATGGTAGATTGGAAAATGCGAAGAAGCGATTTAGAACATTTCTTTTTACGAGCCATGGGTATGGCATTGAACTCTCTATCCTGGCGATTTTATCAATACGGAGAATAAATTTCTAGTTTTAGGTTCATGCACAACATAAGCCAACTTAAAATTTCGAATGTAGTTAACTCGCAGAAAGTCTTTTGCGATAGACAACAAGTTATGAAAGATGAAACCAACTCGGATTCCGAAAGCGACGTAGATGGAATAGAGATTACTGAATAACTAAGAATGCTATCAGTAATTGCATCAGAAGACCACAGTGTAATTGATATTTTAAATTTCTTGCATAAAAATAGATTGCATGAAATACACCCAAGCACGAAAATACCTTGCAGGATAATTTTTTACAATACCAGTGATCGTAGCGTACACTGAAAAGTTGTTTTCAAAATTAAAATTAATAAAAAATTATTTACGATCGATGATTTTACAAGAAATGCTATCCATTAAACGAAAGGAAATTGATAAGACTGACAATTCAAGCATAATTGATAGATTTGCTCATATGAGAACTAGAAAAATAAATTTTAAAAATGTAATACGTAATAAATGTTTGCAAGATTTTCTACTCATATTTAATTAATGATGATTGTTCATACTTACGTTTTTCTGTAATATGAAAAATATACTGTATGTATCAATGTAAAAATTGTTAATAGATAATATTTTTGTGTAATTTCTTTGAATTTTATTTGACTTTTTATTTTTTTTTAAGTAATAATAACTATATACTAAATATATAATTTTTCTGCGCGTGGGGCAGGGGGCTATCGATTAATTTAGGGTAGCTCTTAATGAGCGTAGAAGTGATAACTGATGCACTACTTGAACTTGAGGTAAAATTATTCTATATCACATTTTATCATCTTTGCGTGCTTCTTTTCCGTTGGTGATCGTTTCGTTACGTGATTTACTATGATCATAGAAATATTTTCACGAATCCTTCAAGGCAGTTATGAGTAGTTTTATTTGATTATACAATTACTTTTAATGGCTGAGGTCAAGGAAACCAATACAAATATTAACTGAAACGCTCGATAACTTGACTGGTTGCTTGGATGTGATCCAACGTCGCGAATCCGATGTCGAAACCTTATTACCCTCTGGACTGGGCCAACTCAAGGATTCTTGCCGAAGATCTATCAAAGATGGACAGCAGGAAAATAGCTTTGAATAATTAATTTTCAATTATAGTGATAAAAGAAAACATTGGTGCAACTCTATTCCCCTGCTGTGTTTAATCATGATAGAACTAGTGAATGACTTTGTGGAGGTAGTCGTAATATCCTTCCCAGGTTCTTTAAGGACATTCAATGTTCAAGTTATTTTCAAAGGATAACCTCTCTTTATATTCTTGTTTGCGCAAAAAGTTTCTCTTGGATACGAGCCGGTTGATTTTTATTTCCATATTACTTACTTAGTTGCATAAGCTTATTTAAGCTTAATTAAAAAACCTTCACTTAAGTTCTTATTCTCATGCATTTGTTTTTTATTCGCTTACTAGCAGAAACGCCCGGCTACGCTCGGGAAAGAGTTTTCTTTTAAGTTGCAAACGATTTTTACTATTTATTAATTGTGGTAGCTCTGCTCTTAATCTCCGCTTTAAAAAATCTTGATTTCAGTATGGTATTTTGTAAAAACCATATATATAAAATTTAGTTGACATCCGTTGCGCCAATTCCTTCCAAATCCATAGTTACTGAAAGAGTTTAATTTAGAATTGTGGCACCCCTGTTTAGTTGATCCGATCCAAATATGCTATATGTGTACATAATAAATATTATGATATGGTTAAAATCGATGCGGACAGTTCAACACAAACACTTATTAAAAAAATTTTATTACTTTTATTTTGGCAGCCCTGTTCGTATATCTATCCTAAAAATCTAATTTTTGTTTTTTTTTGTCTTGCACAACTCCTTCATGCAAAATTTCGTTGAAATCGGTTCGGCCAATTCCTTCCAAATTCTTAATTACCGAAAAGTTGAACTTTGATTAGTTAATCTGGTCGAAGCATGGCATTTTGGTCATGAATTTATGTGAAAATTTTATATACCAAATTTGTTTGAATTCAGGTAGGCCAATTCCTTCCAAATTCATAATTACCGAAAAGTTTAACTTTGTAATTGTGGCACCCCTACTTAGTTAATCGGGTCGAAGTATGGCATTTTGGCCATGAATTTCTGTGAAAATTCTATAAACCAAATTTGCTTGAACTTGGTTCTGACATTTCCTTCCAAAAGCATAACTACAGAAAATTTTATTTTGCAGTTGTGGCACCCCTGCTTGGTCTATCCAGTCCCAATATGTCATTTTGGTCATGCATTTATGTGAATATTCTATGCATCTACCAAATTTGGTTGAAATCGGTTCAGCCAGATCTTCCCTGATATATACGTACAGGCAGACAGATATTGCCGAAATTTGGATCGACCCTACATTACGATCCTTGATCCCTTAGACCGATTTTATCCATTTTAGGATCGAAAATGTCTCACCAAAACATTGATATTATTGGAGAATTCATCAAAATCGGTCAATTGGTTGCTGAGATATCTTTAAAAAACCGGCATTTGGACCAACAATGGGGACCCTCGGGCCTTCGTGGGCCGATTTGGATTATTTTAGGCCCTGCAATTCTCAGGATCAACCTGAAGCTGCTGCCAAATTTGAAGCTCCTACGTTTATTTTCTGAAGAGTTATTGTTTCCACAGACAGACAGACAGACAAACATTCTCTTTTATTTATAGGATTTGATTATTTTTTACTTTTCTAGTAGTTTTTCATTATACTCTCAAGGAGTTTTTGATCATCTATATTTTTAATTTCTCTTGTTTTCTTTAATTATTTTCAAGTCCCCTTTTGAATTGAAGTTATGGCCAAAAATAATTTCAGCGAGGTGCCATAACAATTTTTTTACTTCAGTGAAAATTAATTCTGTTAAAAAAACGATTTTATCGCTATTTTACTCTATTGAAAAGCCGAATTTTCTCATACCATAGCATTTTATATTTAGCAAGTAAAGAATATTCATCTTGATGATTTTTTTTCCAAAATACCGCCACAAAAAACCCTGTCGCAGTTTACGGATAATTTAGGGTATAAGCCGGGCAAAACGAAACTAAGCGGGTCGTCCGTAGAAGGGCGAGGCGTGTTTGTGCGCGCGCATAGGGAAAGAACGGAGGAAGTAAATAAATTGGAGGGAGTTGTCGCAAACGGAGGGAAAAATCGACCTTTCCTTTCGCATTCTGATCCTCTCAATCCTTCTCCATCTCTTTCCCTTCCCTCTCACCCCACACCCCGCCTCTTCTTCCCATTGCCCCACACCCTCGGCCCTCCTCACTCTTCCCATTGCCCCACACCCTCGGCCCTCCTCACTCTTCGCTATCCCCTTCCTCCCTCTCCCGAACTCCACCAATAAGTCGCTCTTTTCAACATCTGTCCTCCCCTGGACCTAACCCCATTCCCTTAGAACGTCCCCGACAAACGGAGGAAAAATCACGCAACCCTCCTCCCTCCTTCGGCTCCTCCTTCCGAAAGACCTTCCAGGGTCCCGCCCCCGAAAAAGCCTTCCTAACCTCAACCCCTTTCCGTTTCCCCCCTATCCTTTTTTTCACTCCCCCACCCTCCATCCCCTTTCCAGAAGGCCACTCCTCGACACTCTAAAACACACACACGCCCCTCACGCACTTCCCCTTCCCGTCTCCGGCGACACCGTGCCCATCTCCCGTACAAACTCCCACTTTGCCCGTTACGGAGTTTGTGTACGTTCAGTCTCTCCATCTTCCCTCCCCCTTCTTTCTCCCTCCAACTCCATTCTCCCACCCAGCCTTTTTCCCCGTCTATTTTTCTTGAAAGCATGTATTTGTTCTAGCAGGGAGCACTCGTTGCTTCTCCGATGTTTTAATGCGCTCTCCCGCTTGTTTTTTTCTCGCTTTTAAATCAAACGATTCTCCTCTCGCGTCGCTGTATAAACTTTTTCGTTCGCAGTGTTATCTTTTGTTTAGGCTACGTACCGACGGGGTGGAATGTGGGAACTTTTTTTCTGCGCGTTCCGTGTTTTCTTTTTATTCCGATTTCTTTTAGCTGGTGACGTTTTTCCTGTATGCGGCAATGCGCTCGGACGATTTGTGTATTCGGTCGTAATTAGGTGATCGAATCTCGGTGATTTTTGCTTTAACAACTTTTAAAATTTTTTTGTACTTATGTTTTATTCTCAGTCCTTGAAAAGTTTCCTTTGTGGAAACGTAACAAACGTTAATAGCATACCTCGATGGCAGAAGAGATTACGAACTGGATAACTGAAAATTTTACGAGTATTTCGGATAAATATACAATCTATTGCGATTGTAATTCTTCAGCAGCGTGTTCATTTCTCTTCAAAACTTGACATTGGTTTAGAGCAGTGTTCCCCAACCTATGGTCCGCGAAGGTTTTGTTAGTGGTCCGCGGAGGTTTCCAAAATTGGTTTATGTTTAGGCCGCGCCTCATATTTAGCTGGAATTTCTTTTGGGAAAAATCAAGAAAATTGTACACTATCACAGGTATTGAATACTTTTATTAATGACGTTTTTATTTGATAATTTTCCCGCTCCTTCATATCACTGTAAGTAATGAGGTGGTCCGCAGAGGCTGAATGGGTTGCTGAAGTGGTCCGCGAGGTTCAAAAGGTTGGGAAACACTGGTTTAGAGTTCATATTTAGCTTTCCCTCCTTCTCGTAGATATGTAATCAACCCAACCACACCTCCATTTCTTCGCATGTTTAATGTAGATTGTTAGGATTTCATACTTGAAACATTTTCTAAACGTCCCAAAATTAAGACGTATTTATTTATATGATTTATTTGCAAAAATATTTTAAAATTACAAATACTAAATTCGATCGTTCTTATCAATCGAACACATGCTTCACTAAATTAGAAATCAAATTTTGATCAGTAAATTTTGGAATTTGTCTTCGTTTGCAAATCTCGTATGAAAAGTCATACAACAATAACGAAGCTACATTTAACTCTTAAAAATTTTTAGTATGCTTTCAATGTTTCAACATAGAGATTGTTTTAGCGAAGTCATTATTGTGATATAATTCCGAACGTGTTACAAAACGAATGAAACCAATACGTTATCACTCAGACGACGTTTCTGAGAGTCGCATTGAAGGAATAAACGCCGTACGGTCACCGAATTGATCCTCCTCTCCTTCCGATCCCTTTCTCCCTCTTCATTCCCTTCCTTTCCCTCTCCACTCCCTTCCTTCCCCTCTCAATTCCCCTCCGCGTCTCGAGTGGGATTGATACGGAACCCTTCCATCATGCCTTCACTTTCCCTCTCGTTTGTTCCTCCCGCCCCACTTCGACCCTCCCCTCTCCTAAGCGCCCCCTGCCCTCCCGCACCCTCGTTTCGATCAATCACCGCTACCGTCTCTCTCTCTCTCTCTCTCCGCTCTCTCCTCTTCTGCTCCCCACGTGTCCATGACCTCACAGATTTCTTCGTCTGGCGAGCAGGTCGTGAATAGATAACCAACCGCGGAGAGCTGCAACATAAGGGGTAAGGGGAGTTATTTTCCCCTTTTTTGGAAGGGGAGCGTGTTCGTCGGGAAGGGAGGAGGAAGCGGTGTCGGAAAGAGAAAGGGGTCGAAGGCGTGGGTGGAGAAAGAAGGCTCGATGGCAGAAGAAAACTCGTGATTTACCGGCTCCCTGTTTAACCCGGATGATTTATCTCGACGTTCTTTTTTCGTCCCTTTTCCACCAAGTTTTACTTTTTTTCGATCTATCCCTCTCGCTCTCTCTTCGCTACCTCTCTATATTTCTTGCCGTACGTATTTTTTGTCTCCCCTTCAAATCTCTGCTTCGTTCAACCTACTTCCTCACCCAGACTCGTACAGATCGAAGTTTCCAGAAATGGAGAGAGAGAAAAAAAGGAAAGGGGAGGAAGAGTGGTAGTTGGAGGGAGAAGTGGAAGGGGATCGGATCCGATGAAGGATGGAGGTATGTTGAGCGAACGCTCTATCGATTCGACGTCGATAAGGGATTTCCGGTGTCTTTTGGTCCCGCACATAAGAAAGTTTTATCTCTTACTTTCTTTTTAAAAAAATGCTGTGCCCGATAAAAAATTATTCGCGCTGATTAAATGTGTTCATTTCTTCGTATTGTGTATCTGTTAATGTTAGTGCATTTATTGAGAGACGAACGGAGGTTGTTGTACGACGTAGGAGCATGTATTTTGAGGCCGTGTTTTTTAATCTGATTTTAGCGATTTGTGTTATGACCGTATTAAATTTACGATCTCGTATCCGAAAAACTTATAACATTCGTGTCCTCGTAAGTGACCTCAAAGACCTCCCGGAATTATCTCGTAAAGTTTTTATTGAAAATTATATGAGCCTAAAGGAAATATTGCGCATTTTGTGTAATATGACGTATATTCTTGTTATTAATAATCCTCCTCCTTTGACGTAATATAGCGCGTAGTTCTAATCACACTGTATCGGCATTTTATGTAGTTTATGCTTAACATCAAGTGAACAAACTTATTATACCTATACAGAGAAGAATTCTTGCCAGGCGTATAGAACGTGTGAAACGCTCGTTAAAGTCTCACGGTTTAGCTCCAGTTCCGGTAAATTGATTATACTACCCGTGAAACCTTCTCGCAAGTCTGGTTTTGGTCTAAAGTCATTCATAATGAAAATCCCCTTCTTAGTATTCCAGACTGGGCTCTGTTTCTCGAAAGGCGGTCTCACGTCTCATCGCTATTATTCTACATGTTAAATGATTAGGGTCGAATTTAATAAAGCGTATGTGAGGAAATGCTCAAAAACGGCATCTGTTTAATGGGAAAAAATACTTTTGAATGTTACGATGACGCCCTCTAAATGGTGTGCTCATATTAAAACCTGACATCATCATTGTAGTGAACCATTTCTGTCTGCGTCATCGAGATCACACTATGACGAACATTCTTTTCCGCTTGCGTTCCACATCACGCGAATAAATGGAAAAGCATTTCTTTCGAGTAGGAGGAAAAGTTCTTATCTGGCTTACAAAGACGGTTAGCGGATGTGATTTCTCGGTTCTACGTCGAAAACCGTATATCCGTTTTCCAGTGGTTTTGAAAAGTCACAGGGATTCTATATCATAAATAAAATATTACAACGTAATTGCTTTCCATAAAATTTCCCATTGAAAAAATCTTGCGAAGTTTTATAAAGAAATGTCATATATAGCAGATAATTTAGATCTTTCCTTTTGTGCTATTTTAGCGATTTCAGTTATCAAATAAAAGTTGAATTGCAAGATTAAGAAACCATTTGTATTCTTACGATTCAGAACTCGGTCATATTTTGATCCGGAAGAAGGAGAGACGCGCAATATAAAAAAATGATTTTTGCATAAATCAGAGCCGGTCGAAACGTTCAGTTTATATAGCATTATTTTGACGGCAGCTATCCTAACATCCATTCAACAAAAATTTATTTGCGCCTTATTTTTTTGTGCGTCTCTCGTCATTTCGTCCATCGCTCGGAAGAAAAGGACAAATTGCCTAATTTCATGGGTATTTTGACGTGATTTAGAACCAATGGGTTGGAAAGAGAGTTCTCTGTTGGTGCTAAGCAAGGGATGGTCATTTTGGGTTTGGGGAAGGAGTGAAAGAGGAGAGTGTAAGAAGGGAAGAAGAATGGGAAGAGGCTCGGGAGAGTTTTAAAGGAGGGAGAGAGATCGAGAAAAGGAGAGGTGGTGGTGGTGTGTCGGATATGGAACGAGTGGCTTTTGCTACAGAGATGGAAGGGGAATGGTGGTGGTATTGGTAGATATTTAAGGCGTGCCTGGGCGCCTGTCTTCTCTTCTTCGGCCTGAGTAAATAAAAAACAGCTTAAATACTGAGCTCCACTTATTTAAAAAAAAACAGCTGCAAAGCTCAGAAAAATGTCGCGAACATGTTCGCGTGTATCTGCTCGAGTATATTTCTTCCTTCGTTTGTTTTCTCTCTCTCTCTCTTAGCGATTTTCCGTATTCTCAGGAGGTAACTTAGCTTATTTATACTCCTTCCGAGAGGAGGTCACTTCGCTCGTAAAAGTCGAGTGATTCGCGTCATTTTGGTGGGGTGTTGAAGAGAACAGATCTTCTGTGTGTACATGTAGAGGTGAGATTGTTCTTTCTCTCGTCCCAATTAAGTTCCTTTTGATATTTTCCGTCCCGCTAATTTACGGCTGCCGTTAAGCAATTCTAGTAGTTGAACTTCTAAATTGGGTAATACGCTGGTGCATAAAATGAGTTTAAGTAGGTCGGCATCGATATTTCATGAGTCACTTTCGTTTTAGTACCGGTAATGTTCGATCTCTTATCTTCAGCGAAATCAGACGCATTTTTAACTATTGGGTAAAACGTTCCAATCATGTAAAATCATTACTGAAATCCACAATTACCATTATCTTTACGATTGAATAAGTGAATGAGGAGTTTCAATTCAACGCGAACCTTATTTTTTCCCCAGCCTAATAGCGTAATAATTTACATAAAATACACAATCGGGGATACCGAAGCTGGTTAAGCAACAACCGCATGCGGAGGTTCATTCTGAAGCAATTATTGGCCTAAATCGAACAGGAATGACGTCATGCGCACGCTCGTGACTAGGAAAGAAGCAGCTTTCCTATAAAAGGGGAAATAACCTTTTGAGAACAAACATTGCCACGCTTTCAGCGACAAAGCAATAGCACACGTCAGCTAGTGTAATTTTTAACAAGATCCACCAACATTGGTTGCATATTTCAGCTTCAGTTCACATTTTGGATTTTCACACGTTAGTTCCTTTTGGCGCTTCTTTTTATCTCCAGTCTTCTCTCTCTCTCTCTTTACGACTCATCTTCATTTACCATTTACGTACCAAAGAACCGCCGAACACTCTTTACGAAAAAATTCTAGGCTCCTCTCATCTCTTTCAAGCTTCCAAGATCGCACCCTGAGCGCCTTGTTTAGTGCCGTCATTACTTCGCGGCCCTCTTCAAAATCATTATGGCCTACTCGTCATAAGGGTTTTCTGGGCATTTCCTTTCACCACCACGAGTTTCCCCACTTTGCACTAAAAGCGAAGCGATAATTTTCTGACATCGCATCTCCTTCCCTCTTTCCATTTCGCTTTCTCTCATCCGAAATGGAACGAAGGAGAGAAATTCTTAAAAGTGCGCGATGATCGACCGGTCGCAAATACGTTTCGAGTGGCGTGATTTCCTTCGGCGTCTGGTCAAAAGGATGGGGTGGATAAGAGAAGTGCATTAGGCGAGTGTTTCCTAAGAAGTGGTTCCGGAAGTTCGCTTCTTTTCGGGTCCTCTGTTTCCATCGTGCTTCCGATCACGCAAATGGCCGCAGAGGAGGTGGAGAATGGGGAACCCTGAGAGCAAATGACACTGCGGAATGCGAGGGTAGTCCGTTATATCGAGAGTGGCGCTGCTTGTAACGAGACCCTGCGGAATTTTGTTGTTCTTGAATGGTCCTCGAGTGGACGCATTAAGGGTAACAAGTGCTTCGCGCCTTTCTCTCTCTATCCACCTTTTCGGACCGCTATTTTCCGGAATTTTCCCTTTTATCCTCCTTGGTATTTTTTCGGGAGCTGTTAAGCCGTATTTCATTATCTTCTGTTTATATTCTCTTTATTTTTTGTCGCTTTATTACTTATTTTAATTTCCATATTTTTAACAGATCTTACTTGGAAGCTCTCTTAGTTCACAGTTTAATGTCTTATAATTATAAAAAAATTACTCATTCGGAAATTATTTCCAAAATTAATATAAATAATTTTGGTATTTTATCAAGAGCTCAAAGAAAAACCTAAGATAACATGAGATCTTAAGGAAAAGGGCTGTTTAATTGAAAATTATCTTAAAAAATTAACCTGATAATTCAAATTATTTACAAAGCACGTATTTGGCGACAGAATTTAATAAAAAGCTTTATTTAATTCCAATTACTTTGAATTTTTCTATATTACAATTTAAAAATCTTCGAGGATATTGGCACGTCACATTATTCATTACAATAAAAGTCTCTCTCACAGAAACAATCGAAGATGTATGTTTTATAGCGTTGCGATCTGTGCATTTTTATATCTCTCATCGCGAATTCTTGGCATGTCTTTCGAAATTCAAGAGAGGAAAACGGATATTTTCGGAGCGTAAAAATCTTTCGTCGTAACTCGCTGCAAACAACTTGCACATTTATCAACATGCGGGCGAGAATCCCATTGCTTTTTGGGATATGGAAGAATCTTTGGGGGGGTGGGGGGGAAGAGAATGGAAAAATGCTCTCATTCGTTTTGTTTGGTTTAACTATCCGGGCCGGAGTGAAAGTGCAAGCGGCGCATCGGAATTTCGTTGGAAAATATCGAACTTGTAACCCAAGGCCGTAGTGAAAATCGAGAGGGAGAGAAGTGTAGGAATGGAGAGTGGAAGAGAGTGAAGCTCGGGGAAAGAAGATTAAGGGATTTTATTTTTAACCTCCAAATCCCGCTGCCCCTATTTCCTAGTATTCGTCCGCGTTATAAAACGAGATTATCTAAAGGCGTTTATGGAAGGCTGTTTTTCTCTTTCTCGGAGCACTGTCACGAATTGGGATGTGCACATTTCAGAATTAGTTATTAAAAAATCAGCCTAAAGTTGCCAATGTATTTCATTTGCTTTTTTCCAAATTTTACACCTACATGAGGAACCGTATTGTGACACGTGAAGAGGAATTTGGGATCAACGCTTTAATATTTGCAAAAGTCTTATAGTATAAATATTGTAAAACATTATTTACCTGCCATGAATCATAATATTTCTTGGAAAGACCAATTACGAGGATAAATGGTGTGGAGAATTTTTAATTTTATGGTAATTTTAAGGAATCTGTTTCAAGCGAAGGGAGGCTCGTTAATCTCACTTTGTATTAAAACTGACACAAAGAAAAGATTTGGGGAAAATAAGATGGATGAAAGTTGATTACAAATTGCAGCGATGCTATTTTAAAGAATTATTTAAGGGGACGAACCAATAAGATGGGGAGATGGTAGAATAGGTAACTAAAATAAAGAGGCGTGGCAGAATATGGAGAATAAGAGTAAATTTGTTTGACAGTTATAACGAAGGAAGTAAAAGGCATAAAACGAGATGGAGAGATCTTGAATTTACGGATTGGCTCACAAAAGAGGAGTAAAAATATTTGGATATGCTGTCAAAGATGGAAAAAATGAGTTTCCACCGATTTCGGCAAAGAAGTATGGTGATGCGCTACAGGCGCAGTTGTTGCTTGGTATAGACTTTATTTTCAACTCCCCCGCCTTAGTGGCCTGTGGTTCTGCCAAATCAGGGTTGTAGCTTGAAGCATTGTATTGTGCTGCAACGTACTGGTGCTGTAAGGAATGGCTGGTTCTATTTCTTTTTCTGCTAGTCATTTTTAGTTTGGGGCCTACTTTGCACTTGGTGACATATTACCTGCAAACTTTCATCTGTCCACACCAAACTGCTGAATTATTTCCAAAAAAGCTAAGGTTTCCAAATACTATGTTTAAACAGGAGCCTTGAGCTGAAAAAATTATTTTGATTTACAATATTTCTAGTGATAATTATGCAATTTTTCCAACTTCCAGGGGTGACTTTGTGATAGCCTTTGGCCTGTCACAAAGTCACTCCAGAAGTGGTACATAAGAAATTCCGTACCAAGACTCCGAGGATAGCTTGGGCTTCAGTGACTTCGAAGAAAACCCAGTCACTGAATCTCAAAAATTTTTAACTAAAGATATTGTCATGAACTTTAGACTCAGCGATTACGTCTTGGTGAATTATGACAGTGAACTTTATCCAGAAAACGCAACACAAACTATACAAAACGTTATTAGTGTAAGTGCCATGCAGAGAAGTGGAACCGTGAACTGGAAGTGGCCTCAAACAAAGGATGAACTTGAATACGAGTACTAAGATATTGTTCAAATCATAGAAAAACCTAAACAACTTTATCTTAGGAGTATTTCTTAGGTGCCGGAAATAAAAACTTATTATAATGTAGAATGAAACTAAGGAAATTTTGTGCTTTTAATTTGTTTGCTTTCTTATGATTTTTGAGTTTATGCTAACATTTCTGGTTCGTTTTTTGTGTAATTGTCTATTATTCATGCGTGTAAAATATGTTTTTGTATTTTAAATGATCCAGTAAAATATTTCCATGTCACCCCGAAAACTGGGGTGAGATTGTGACAAAAATAAAAGACTCGGGCGATTGTTGACATTAAGATAAATTCAAAAACTTTTCACAAACAAGTACCTGAAGGATGTGTCTTTATAACAGTATACCTATTAGAGTTGAAAATCTAATACATTTTTGGATAAATTAGAAAAACCTCGAAAAGTGTCACAAAGTAACCCCGGTACATCAAACTATTTATGTATTTTAGTCGAGATCGAGATCAGTGAAAAGGAAAATGAAAACGTCGAAAGGAAAAATAAAAAATACTGTAGAAACGTCAACTCCAAGAATAATATCTCCCGTAAACAACAACGACCTTCCATATCGAAACTACGAAATAAATAAAACGATCAATCGTTGCAAAAAATCGATATTGGAAAGCATCCGCATCTCCTGATCGAAGCGTATTATTTAAGCTATTTGTCTTCCGAAGTGGGAAAAACATGTATGCTTCTTCTTCATAATCATGTCTGGGCAATCCATTTGGCGTCCGGAAAACTAGTTTTCTCCCTATTCACACCCGAAGCTTCTCGCTAAGAAAGAAAGATTGAGTTCCCAGCAGTAAAGAGAGATGCGTGTAAATACATCTACTCTTTTTAGGGGGCATTTTTCTTTCACTTCCATTAAAAAGATCTATTCGGTTGAGTAATGGAGAGGGCGAACACAGAGAGAGGTGAGAGTAGGAGAAAATGGGAGAAATAGGAGGGTTGAGTGGCTCGGGAGATGGTTACAGCATCCCTCACGTTCTCACGGCACCTGTGCCGCTTGCTGCACACACTGGCGAGGGAAATGCGGTGACCCTTTATGGGTCGAAAGGAGGAAAAAAGGGTCTTCGGGAGTTCCCTGGAGACGCGTACTTGACACCCTTGTCAGTAACCTCCAAAACTTCCTCCTCCGCCCTCATCACCCCACCCCTGACCGCCTGACCCATCCTCGCTCACATCCCAACACTCCCCCACCCTTTTTTCCGACCTCCCCGCCTCATTCTCCCGCGTAGACCCTTACCACCAGCCACTCTATCCTTTTGCCCCCGCGTGCGGTGCGGATCGCCTGGTTTGTGTGTGTGCCAGGCGTGCGGCTTCATTCCCGGGGGCAAAAGGGAAGGAAAAAGGGAGGGCGGACCGAGGGGATGAATGGATGGAGCGGTTCGTCCTCTTTTCTTCCTCCCCTCTTTCCCCCCCGCATTCCACCTGCTACGGGGAGAGGAGGGAGGAAGAGTGGGTGGCAGAAGCCCCGAATCGATGTTCTTTTCTCCTCTCTTCTCTCTCTCTCGTTCTCTACTCCCATGGTGCAAAAAAAAGTTCCCTCATCACTCATTTGGTGAATCCCCTAAGGGAGCGTGTTAGGAACGAAATAAGGGATTCCTAGTTAAAGTGAAAATCGAGTCGGTTGGGAGTTTTTTTGTTTTCGTCGATTCCGTCTGGTTTTCCAAGGTTGTCGTTGTTACTTTCACCGCGGCATTAATTTTGCACAGGAGAGTGGGTTTTTACGGGGTTTTGTGTGTTCTCTCTCTCTCTCGCTTTCTCTATAGCGGGTGGGTGAATAAAGGGAGGAAGAGGTAGAGGGAGATGTAATTACCGGGGATAATCCCACCCAGAAGGCTGTTTTATTGGTTGGAAACGTCGAATGATAATCCCTTTTTCGGGTTTGGGAGAGAGAAAGAGAGTGGGGGGAATGGAGCAGCGGATAGTTCTCATTCTTTGCGGAATTTATAGCTCTGGCATGGCGTTTTGAGAGCATTAGCGAGAGGCGACTCATCTTTAAAAAATCGCGCGATTTTTTTTAAGCTCGGATTCCCGGAAAATGTCCTCGTCGATTTCTGGATGATTTAAAGATCTCCGATAAAGCAGACACGTGGAACATTTTCGGATTTTGGAAATACATTCGTTTAATTTACAAGGTTTCGACGAAATCTATTTTCTGTGTCGTCCAACTCTTTTTCGAAAGAATTATTTGAAACTTTAATCTATCATTGTGGTTTATTTTTCAAGAACATGATCTCAATCGAATTTCGACGTAATAGGAAAGACGATGCAAGCAGCCAAATAAATGTTCTCTTGGAAACATTAAGATAATTAGGATAAGCACAACTACATGGGTAATTTTCCTTCATTTTCTGCAAGTGTTTAGGCGAGTACTCATTTGATTGAGAAGTTAATTTTTTTACTGTACATGCTCCTAAAAATAACTATCGATTTTCAAAATAAATTTTAAGCGGCATTTGAATTTTGTAATTATAACTCCAGAATATTATTCAAATTTACGAACGTCACCTTCCCTTTCGGGAGCATCGTGGCAATTACGGGGATTAGTAAACAGCCATTCCGTTTCCCTTCGCTTCATTTTTTGTGCGTTCCTCCCCTTCCCCGTCCCGCCTTCCGTCGCATCCCCCTCACTTTTTTCTCTCTCTTTCTCTCTGCAGGAAAAAAATCGCTTAAATCACGCGTTTCTGCCACTCCGCTCATCCCAAATCCTCTCCCACTCTCCACTTTTCTCCCATATCGCGCCATTTCCTGCCCCCGTGACCGTGTGTACGTGGAAAGGGGCGGAAGGAGGGACGGGAGGGTGGGAAAGGGAAGCTGTCTTCTGTGCGCGCGGCGGCGAGAGTGAAAAGGAAGATGAGTGTCAGTGGGAATTTTGGGTGGGGGTGAGGGGTGAGTTTGTACGAGAGGAGGAAGGAGGAGAGCAGGAGGTTGCTGGTGATGGGTCGTAGGCATGCAGGGGTGGGTCACAGGGTCGTCTGGGAAAGGACCTTCTGCGAGTCCGAGAGCAGGAACACGGGGGATGTCCCTTTCCGTGTGATGTATGCGTGTCATTTGCCGTGGCGCGATGGGCGGAGAGGAGAACGGGATCGGAGTCGAGTGCGGGAGATGGAGGGATAGGTCTTGGCCAGGGAAACGACACACGCACATCTCCAGAGCCACGTACGCCGCTCATTCCCGTATCCCCATGGATCCCTTTAACCCCGGAGTTCAAACAGAGCACACCACGGCATTCCTTCTCCGAGATCCCGACCCTTAAAAAAAAGGTAGTAATAGGAAAAGGGAATGTTTAGTTTGAAATGGTATTTCGGAGAGGGGGTTCGGCAGAAGATTGAAGGAGAGGAGGGATGGGGATGCGTGGATGGTGGGGCGTAGGTCAAAGGATAGGAAGGAGATGAATTATTTAGCTCGAATTGGGTAATAATTTATGCCATGTGGTGGTGCACGTGTTAGTCGTAAAAATATTCCTCATCCAACAAAAGGATTCGTGATCTAGTGAAACGTATTGCGTTAGGTTATGTGAAAATGATTTTTTAAACAACGTTTAATATTTTTTTATCCGAGTATTTTATATCGTGTACAAAAGACGCCAAATTGCTACGTTTTCCGAATGTCAGTTGATAAATAATAGGTACACCGAGGAGAATGTATTATTTTTAATTCCATTTCCTGAAATTACTCCATAAAGAACTGATAGATCTAATGAAATAATTCATAATTCTAAAAATATGTGAAGATAAATATCCGTGGCGTCGTAGTAAAGAGGTTAGAGACAGGCAGACGAGGTCTGAGTGGTCGAATTATACTGCTGTTTATTCAAAAAGTTAGCTTCAGCGAGAGTTTTTTGAGTATTTAATGACGCTCCTTTGTAGCCTATTTCAGCTAAAAGGAGAGTTTCCCTCGGAGACAGAGAGGAAAAATCGTTGGGGTGAAAAAGATTGATTTTGGGAGGAAATAGGCCAAATCAATTTTGGCCCAAAAGGAAAAATCATGGTAGAAAGAAGGGTCCGAGTAATTCGTTAATAATTGAAAAAGAGAGCAAAAGAGGGACAGAAAGTGAAAACTAATAAAGACGGAGAATGAAGGAAGGGATGGAAGGGAAGGGAAGGAAGATGGAGGGAATGATAGAGAGGTAAAAGGGATTGGTCGCGTGAGCTGCCCACGAGGGGGGAATAAAAGAGAAACCAAATTGAACTGCGAATCGCTTTTATCAGGAGGAATGCGCATTGGTGGTTTTGTGAACTCCATTTGACTCACTTTTGTTCCCCGGTCTCAATCGTGATCGAAATTGTTACTCTAGAAAGTTGAATTAGGCTTCCCAAATTTGTGAGATGATGATCCAAGGTCGGGTTTTATGTAGAACCAGCAATACGAATTTAACCCTCTGTGTGTCAAATCCCCTGAGGTAGGTTTAGTCAAAAGTGTATTGTCAGCCGTTTTGCAGTCACATAAAAAATATATCGCACCCACTTTTAGAAAGTTAAGTTAAATTTATTTTATCCATTTCACTGAGTATATAGTATATTGCAAAACTTAAAAAGATCTAGAAGTAATTTTTCATTAACAAAATTCTATTGGCAAATTTTTACTTTAAAAATAAATAAATATGGATTTTCCAGCGCGGTAACATAACAATCTTATCGGAACTGCAATTTAATTCTTCATCGTAATATTAAAATTGATAAAACGGTACTATCTATTGTCATATATGCCGTGTCAGTACCAAATTCATATGTTTCTGTTTAGTAAATCCATCTTTAATCATTGCCAACTTCTGCACATTCAGAATATCGATCAAATATTCCGATTAATCGATTATTTTTACTGAGAGGTTTTCCGCAGCAATTAATTAAGCAACAATTCAACCAAAAAATGAAGCAATTAAAATTTTACTTAAGTTAGTAAGGCATCTCCGCCTTCCGCCTCGTATACAATAAAAATCCGCCGCACGCGTAATTGCGTCCCTGAAAAAGCACTTCACTCGGAAGACAGAATAGGCGAAAAAAGTCAATAAATGCACGAAATCTTCCCCCATGGGAATCATCAGAAAAAATAAGTTTGTCGCGCAATTATGGGCCCTTGAAAATAAAAAAATAGAGGTCGAGACTCCTACGTTTGTACATACGAGTGTCTCATATAGCGCCAGCCCTAGAATAAAAAAATAACGAAAGAGATAACGGGGCTCACAAAAGGCGTCCGTCATTTCCTTTTATCTCTTTTCTTTCTCCTTCTCACTCTCTCCTCAATGAGAGAGATGTATCCGTCTCTCTTAGTTGGGTGTCCTTAGAAGAGTAAAAGGAGAAGCTATGGGGGAACGGTGGAATGGTTGTTGTTTTGGGCGACGGCGGCGCTGAGTGCGTCTCAGATGGCGCCCCTGCGAAGGCCGTGAACTTGTCGCCCGAGAATCGATTGCTTTCAAACTTTCTTTCTTTTTCTCTCTTTCTCTCTCCATCTCTCCCCCTCTCCCTCTCTTCTCCGCCCAGAAGCACGTATACGAGGGCTTCTCCCCTTCCTTTTCTTCCCCTCCCTACGTCATTCCTCTCCGCAAAAAAAGTCGAGCTCTCGAACCCTACGTGCGCTTATTGCGATTTCCTATCCATTGTATCGACGGGTCCTCGACTCCAGACGGTGAAATCCACAATGAAGTGCAACTCAAACTTGCATAGCTTATCGCCGTGGGGTGAAAATGTGAGACGAAAGAATTGCTGATACTGCGTAATTTATTTTTGTTTTCGTCCGTCCGGACTTAACGAGACTTAAATTTTTAATGTTATCTAAAACTTTTACCATTAAATTTAGAGGGAAACTACAATAAACCCTTCAGTCGCCTCACAGTTAATGAGCTTACAAAATTACGCGAAACTCACGTTTGTTTCATTTTATTTATCGTTCAGCTCAGTAGTTTTCACGATGGTTATAATCTGTTATTTGGAATTAAAATATTATATTCGTAAATGTCTACCGTTTTTGTTTCAGTGGGGATAAACTTATCCGCGATTAAAATGTTCTCTCTGCTTAAATATGTAATGGCTCCATAATTTTTCGAGCGAGAAATTAGGGCTAAACATTTTTCCCGTCCTCAACTGGACTGGTGACCAGGAAGATTGGCAAGGAAGGGGAAGAGCGAGAGTGAACGTGATAAAAAAAGGAGGAAGAGGAATCGGTAACTGCGTCGGTAATTATTTATGTCCCCGCTATAATTGTTTCCACATTTGCGTCATCCTTTCCGTCTCTTCAATCCGAACAGTTTTTGGCCTTGGTCCGACACCAAATACCCATATCGGCCCCTCGAGCGAAATGGCAAAGAGAGAGAGAGAGGAGTAAGAGGTAGAGAAAGAGGAGCGAGGGGGCGAATCTCAGGATCCAATCAACAGATCAAAGGGGGAACAACACCCACCCACCGCCAGGCAGAGGCAGCATGTCGCATGAATCCTTAACGATCCCTAAAAATAGGGCGAAGGGTCGGTGAAAGGGTTTTGATAGTCTCCCTCTCCGAATCTCTCTCTCTCTCTCTCCCCTTTCACTCCTTCCTCGACTCGTCTGGATCCTTCCTTTTTCTTGTCTCGCCTTCCGTATCCTACTTCAAACCCTTTCTCTCGGAGCCCACCTCCGCCCTTCATTCCCTCTTCAACTTTTACTTTTTTCCCCCTCCATCACTTATCTTCCCTCGCTCTTCCTTTCTCTCTCCTCTTCACGCGTAGGCATCTCTTGTCACTCATTCCTTCGCCTTTCGCATTCCCTCGCTTTTTTTATTCCAATGTTTCTCCCTCTCTCATTCCTATTCCAAACTTCTGAAAATACCACTACACTTTCTCTTACTCTTCAGAAAATACTTTTTTTCTGTATCTTTAAATTGAGCCCTTCCACGAGTCCCGGAGCAATTTTTCCGCGTTCTCACGTTTCCATTTCCGAAAATAGCATTTATGTTTATCGGGACTTTAGTGGAGAAAAAATATGGAACTCATCCTTAATTTTCTGGGAGTGATGATTGAAATTTCGGGTTGAAATGACAAATGATTGGGCGCGTTAAGCTCGCATGCGGCAATGAAATTTTTATTAATGATCCCAACGAAGGTTGCGCATTAATTGAATTTTCTTTCGTATTTGATGTGATGTAATTTTCAACTTGATTAATTCGTTTTATCGCCGGCTATTTCAAATCCGTATATTACACAAATGCAGATATGAAATTAAGATGAAATTTGATAGGTTAAGTTTGCCCTTCGGAAATGAATGCAAATTGACGATTCCCATCTGAAAATATAAAATACCTGCGCATTATCCCCTGCCACCCACCAATCAGGTGAATTGCAGCGTAACATGTAGATGTATTTAGGGTCGGAAAATGTTGATTTTACTTTTATTATTTAGCTTAAAAAATTAAAAATCCTTTCCCAATAGAAGTAGTGGACTCCGAAAGGGAAATTAAAGGCACTTGAGTGGAAGATGGAATCAACTTATCTTTATATCCTTCTTCGTTCAATCCGATTGAATTGCCGAAAGCGAAAATTATGCTGACTCTCATTTTTTCCTGCTGACTACTGAAGTTTCGTCGCCCAACTCTTCTCATCTTTTTTACTCGCTCACACTTCCTCCTATCTGCACAAATTAGATTTTTCTCATTAGCACGAATTAATTTCAAGGATTTTTTCCTCGCAGTGTTCATTAACACTATTCTTGTGCCAGCAAAGAAACGTTCACGGTCGCATTATAGATTTTCTCAGTATTTAAAGGCATTTTGCGGGCCTAGCGACATCACCAGAAATGTTGTCGCATAGTCACTCCGGCTTACATATTTGTGTTTTGGATAGAATATTGATTTGCTGCCATAGGAAATGCACATTAAAGTGTCTCCACGATTACTCGCGATTTAAAAAAACTTAAATTTGCCTGTATTCACAATAGTTACGGCCTTCTATCGCAGGCAGGTTTGCTTTTTTTTACAATTTTTCTTGCTTGCGCCAAGTAAAACTTTGATGTTGCTTTTCGTAGAAACATCTAGGCATTGTATTTGGAAGGTATCATCTAAAAATAGCCTCATAAACTAATCTGAGTTTTGGGTGCGGAGAGGCGTATTTCCCTCCATTATTCCCCCAGGGCGATCGGAGCATTGCCATCGACGCAAAGTATGGTTTAATGCCCGCTTACGTCCTCTCCCTCTGCCCTCCCTCCACTCCGCATCTCTTCCCCTCTCAATATCCGCCACGCATCCTCCCGCTCGACCATGATTCCCGTGGACACACACCCTGGGGTGTTCATCCTCCGATTTTCCATCCATCCCCACCTCCGGGACATTCGAAAAGCCTCGAGCCCCGTATCCCAGGGTAACGGCCGCCTCTCCCATCAACCACCTCTAACGTCCCCCGCAGCTCGTCCATCCCATCCCGCCGCCCCTCCCCGCTAATCCATATGCTCCAACTCCTCCCCTTTTACACCACCTCCGAAACCACCCACTGTCCCTTTCACCCCATATCCATCCAAATCCCAAAACCCCTTCCATTCTACATCTCTATCCTCCTCCCCCCTCTCTCTCTATATCATCTCCCTTTCTCTCTCTCTCTCATATCTCTCTTTCTCTCTCATATCTCACTCTCTCTCTCTCCGTTCTTCGCACTCCCGCGCCATCATTATCCTCCTCATCCCCTGTTCCGTGTCCCGACTTCCCATTTTTTCACGCTCAATTCCAGCCTTTCTATATAAAAAGATTCCTTTCCACTCCATCCTGTCCTCGTCCTCTTCTCCTATTTGGATCCTTACCACACCCCTTCCATCCTCTCTCGCGCAATTGTCTCGCCTTTTCTCTCTCTCATTATGATTCGTTTTGCGCGATTCTCTCCCATGATTTTTCATTCTCATTTGTCTCCTTTTCACTTAATTCTCTCTCTCTCGTCCCTTCTCTTCAAATCTCTCTGCCATTCTCTTGTCTCTGAGAGGGGAAGAGGAGGGATGAGGATGGAAGGAGGGATTAATGGAGTGGGAGGAGAAATTCGTCGAAGGAGGGGAGCGATGTAATGCGCTCCTCTTATTTGTTGCAACGAGGGGATATTCTCTTCCTCTTCCATCTTTTCCGGAACCTGTATTTTTTTCTTCGCCATCTCGCCTCGATTTTCCTCGTCGCATTTCTTTTTTAGTAGCGTTTCTTTTTCGTATTTTGTTCTTCGTCTCTTTTCACTCGCTCTCCTCGAAGGAGAAAGTTTTTCTTCCCTCCACCGCGAGCCTTGCTTTCTCATCCGTATTGCGCGGTGATTACTTGCGTCTGGATTCTTCGACATTCGCTAAGTCTGTCATTTCGTCGTAATGCACGAGTCTGCACTCGTCGTTTTTCCTAACTCCCCTCCTCCCCCACTCGCTTCCCTCCGCTCCCTCTCCTCGCCCGCCCCCTGCCGTCCCCATCTCCCGCACTCCATCAACAGACGCCTTAAAGAGTGTGGGTTCATACGTCGTCGCGCTCGACGTCTCGTTTTATGATGAGAAATCTATCTCGGACGAAAGGGCTACTCGCTTCGGTAATACGTGCGTCCCCGAGGAATTTTCCGTTTGAAGAGAAGGATCTTGCTTCATTCTATGCCGCATTCGCGTTGCGAATCGATCGATCTCTCGAAGAGAACTGTGGAATAATTTTAGAATTTGCGCATCTCCAGTGAAAGAATTCGTGTTATACGATTGTGTGGTGGGACAATTTCTAGGGGAAAGTCGGGTAATATGAGCATGTGAAGCAAATATCACTATATCTTTTGCAAAAATGATCTTTGAATTTAAATTACCTGAGCTGGTAGCTTATTGGTTTGGTATCTGTTAACAATCAACAATAACTCCATTGTTGTTTACACCTTTTTGAGAAAAAAATTTACATGGAACACTGCAAGTGCTCATATTAACCTAATGGGCATGTAATATGAGCAGAACAGAAGGGTTATATGATAAATAAAAAAAGTTATGCAATTTTGTATGATTATTAGGTTTCCTTGTTTATTCGATTGTTTACATTGTTGTTTTGTAAATTATCACTTTCAGCAGGTTTTTCAAATAAAAGTTACCCTAGTCAGCATTTTATGCAAAATAAAACATCATAAACGAGTTGGCTATAATTATCTAAGCTTAAATCTGGATACACAGGATGTAATCTTATTTTGTCACATCTTTTTCTTTTCAAGTCTATACTCTAATACACATCGAACAAAAGTACTGCTTTTGTGTTTCAGAAACCCCAGCACAAGTTGTATGGGCCCAGTCTTTACACATATGACACTGAATCCAGTCACCTCCTGTAACTGAAAAGAATTCTACGCAAAAGAAACAGGAACAATCCTCTTCGCCTTTTCCTAACTCCCTTACTTCTTCTTCATTTAGGACTCCGTTTTTACTGCTAATAGGAAGGGTAGCCTTGAAAATCTGCTTTCTGGCCTTTTGTTTTCTTACTGATGTTCTTGTTTTTAATCGTTGCTGACGTTTTCATTTTCTCCTCCAATGTGTTTTTATGGGGTGAAGCTGATAAGATTACTGAATATGCAACCTTTCTTTTGGAGGTTTTTTGAAGTTTTTGACAAGGAATTGGAATTACCTCTCTAAAACCTGGAGATGAAGTACATGGACACTTCCTCATCATTTCTAGAAGAGATGTACTGAGTAGGCCTATCACCAGAAGGACTCATCATGGATGTTTCCCTCCCTTGCAAAGGGCTGGACTGGATTTTCTCCGCTGGCTCCATTCCTCCACTTGAAGTCTAATTTCTGAAGGCAGAAAATCCTCCTCTGAAAAAATATTAGGGTTGAAAGGATGGATTCCAGTCTTTCAAAATCCTGATTCTGCATTTTTAATGGTGCCTCCTCTTCTGTAGGCACTCCGAAATAAAGCAGGAATCACATAGATTGTCCTTCATGCTATATCAGCTACCTACCTGCTTACTTCTTGGTCATAGGAGTTTGCACTTTTGAAGACTGCAACATCGAATAAAATTACTTTACAGGTTCTGCTGCTCATATTAACCGCACTAGTAAGGTAGGCCTAAACCAACCTTTGGCTTGGTTGCAGGTGGTACTTCTGGCTTCACACTTTAATACCAGCTTCACAAAGGACTCGAGAGGTGACTGTAAGGTTTTTATGAGTTTAGCAGATTAAGTAATCTTTAGAGAGCTTAAATTCCATTACATCAAACATTTAAGAAATGAAAAAATGCTTTCCTAGGAGAAAAATTACGCCACGTTGTCAAGATGCGTCACTCCAACTTAGTGTTTCTCTTCAAACTAATGCTTTTGAAGGTAGTTGAGCACATACTCACCAGAGATTAGCACCTCCTTGCATTCTTACAGCTGTTATGAATACCTGTACATATTACCTGCCCTTCTCATAATACCCAACTTTCCCCTGTATGTTACTGTTACCGTTCTTCTTTAGTGCTTACTTAATACGAAGGATACCGTTTGGTTTCCTTTTCCTTATTACGCTAATGAATTCGCATCCATTAAAGATAAGACATTAGCGACGATCAAAACATTAGTTAGCAATTATTATTTCAGTCAAAGAGTTGATGATGAACGGTACGGACACAATCGTATTACGTATATATCAGAGATTATCCGAATCGCAATAGTTTTGTTTTCGATCCTATGAAAAATTCCCATAAAATGAGTAAATGTTTTCGAATCGGGCACGTCGCCATATGGGTTTTCCTTCACTTCTCCGGGAAAATTTACTGCCGAATATCCTCTTTTTCCTAATTCTTCGATGATAAAAGGGATACTATTTTAATCAGCGAGAATTTCCAAGCGCTTTATGAATAATTCTTTTGCCATGTACCTTTCGTTTTTCGGAAATAATATTAAAAATAAAAAATTGTCGACTTAATCGAGATTCAATGCGGGATTATTTCACTGTCATCCAGGATTACGCGTACCTCCTCTTTTTCCGTCCTGCCCTCCTCTTTCCCTCCGCGTTAAACCCTCCCATCTCCCCCCTCCTACTACGCCTCTCCCTTTCACTTCGCTGCTTTAAACCATATCGATCCGGAGAGGACTGACCGCACGCGCCCCGGGATATTTCGAAGGTTGATCGCCGGTAGTCGAACCCAAGTATGGATATAGATGGGGGAGGGAGTGAGGGGGAGAGAGAGAGAGAGGAATAGGATATGTGGAAGGGGTCTTTTGGGGAGCGTAACAGTATATAGCGAGGGAGTGGAGTGGGAGACGGGAGGTGTCGGGAGTCGCGGTGAAGGTCGTAGAAGAGGTGGTTCCGGAGGAGATTCTATGGGTTGGAGAGAGCAGGGAATAAGGGAGAGGGACGGATTGGAGGGCGAGAGGAGCTGGAGGAGGAGGCTAGGATTGAGGGAGGTTATTTTCCAGGGGGTGGTAGGTAGGGAGCAAAAGGGTGGCGCTCGTAGGTAGGGTAGGAGTGGTTAGGTGGGGCGAAGGGGGTTGCACGCGTGGACTTGCGTCATACGGCTGCTCGGATCAATTCCCTGACGTCATTCCACGAAGGTTGAAGGACCCATACAGACTCCCTCGCCGCCTCCTTCCTACTGTCCCCTCATCCTCTTTTTTTCTCTCTCTCTCTCTCTTTTCCTCCCGACAGCCTCTCAAAACCGTCTCTCTCTCTCTCTGTCACTCGCTCCTCTCTCTCGTCTGATCCTCTCTTCTGCCTCCAACTTTCTTCCTTGTTTGGATCGTTTTGAGAGCCATCTCTTCAAATTCTCCTTTCCACACAAGACAGCAAGGTCTCCGAACTAATCTAGCCCAAAATCTTAGCGTGATCCCATCCCTTAAAACAGTAACTTACCCCTTTAGTCGTTCGGGTATTTTTCTTTCTCTATCTTCCAAGCCGTGCCCTTTTTACTACTCCTTTCTATTTACCCTGACCTCCATTTCCACTTTCCATCTCTATTGGAGGGTCTTTAAAAAAAAACTCGCCCATCCTTTTTATACGAGACATCTATCCGCACATTTTGACCGTAAAACTGACCATTTACATACCTCGCTTCACTCTCTCCCGTCCTTTCGTGTTGCTATCTCTCACACTTTCATCTCTTCTACACTCTCTCTATCGTCTCGGTTCATTTTTTACGGTCTTCCCTGCCCCTCTTCGCCTCTTCTTTCGCGTCATATTCGTTTCCCTTCCTTTCTACGTCGCTTCTTCCTTCCTTTTGATGCTCTTCCGCAAAATAGTCCATATCCTCCCCTCTCCTCGCATACTGCTTCACCACGTCGCACGGGAAACGTCTGCGCGTGCGCTAGTTGAGTCGCGCCGCCGTGATGGGTCTCGGGTAATTCACCTGATGCCGCTATTTGCTTCCTCCGTCGCTTGTTGTACTCCGCGTCTATGTGGGGAGTAGCGAGTGTGAAATGGAGGGGGGAGTAGAATGTCGCTCTCATTTTGTCGAGATGAAGCGAGTTTCTTGATTTATTTTTACTCTCTACCTCGTCCTATCTACCTCCCCGCATTACACGATTTCATTTCTTCCTCCCCCTTCATCTCTCGCCTGTCCGAATGCCTTTTTTTAACCACGCAACCGTTACGTGGTTTTCTTTTGTGTTTTTCTTGTCTCGCGAGTGATTTTTTTTAACCGCTCATGTTCATAATTCTTTTTTATTTCATTTATTAATTTCAAGAGCGATGAAACTTCGTTTTGGGAAGAAAATAATAGTGGCCGAGCTGTTTTGCTTATCTTTTACCCGTGTGTTTTAAAATTTTGCAATATTACTGCGCGAAACTCCTTACTTTAAAATAGGTCTTTACTTGTTTTGCGGATAGATATACGATCGTGTTAAGCTGGATATTTATATCTCCAAGGACGATCAATGCGTTCGCGATGGAATTCGAACGATGCTGCGACCTACATTCGATATCTTGAAAGATCGCCGGTCAATAATACCATTAAACGCAATGATTGCATATTATTCCATAAATATTGTTGAAACGTTATGAAACGAATTGCGAATGATTTTAAAAGAAAAGTAATGAATATACTACGCTTTTCACGTTAGAATCGCCAGGCGTGTTAACCTTTGCGTTTTTTCAGAATGGTGCTTTATGCAAACCAACTTGAATGACCGGAGCTAAAGAGCATGTTAGCGAGTTGCTTCCAGGTTAATATCGCGAGTACAAAGTTGAGAGGGGATTTTTATTTCACCGAGAAAAACATGTTACTTTAAAAAAGGCAAAGAAAATGGGGTCAAGAATAATCTGTGCTCCACTGATATTTGCTGCTTGGTATCAGAGACCGAAGTCGATACCAGCTTAAGAGGATATACACAGAAATACGAAATTTTTGTCCTAAATAAAGTAGTGAAATGAGATTATTTGTCTATGACTAACCGCGGTATAAGGAAATATTTACATAAAGGTGAAAAATTGAAGTAATTGTGTAATATTCTGACATTGTCGAAATGCCTTCATTTCCCTGGATATTTAATACGGATGAACCGTCCATTTCTTTATAATCACCTCTCTAACCGTCTCTATAACTATTGTCCCGTTCATATTTCACGAAATTTCCAAGAGACATCATACCTCCTCCCTCTGAATTCCCTCCAAAATCCCGTTTCCATTTCTTCTTAAAGGGATATTTTTTATTTGCCCACGCACTCTCGCTTCCCCTACATCCCCCGAAAGGCTTTTTTGTCGCCATTCTTCTACTTCCTTTTTGCTTTTTCCCTCTATTCTCCATTCCCGAAATCCACCACAATCCACACAGATGCTTCGGATTTGTCGTTCGGAGTGAATCCTTTGAGTAGGTAACAGTAAGACAAGTAGAGAATGAGCCAATCAATCGCACAATCTCCTTCTTCCCTCCCATTTTCCATTCTTCCCAGTGAATGCCATATTTCTTCTCTCTTTTGACTTAAAAAAACACCAGCCTTACTTCCTCACCGCCTTAAAGTTCCGCGGTATTTATCCAGCGCAACTTCCGTCCATAATGGATTATCACGTGTTCTTTTCTTATCGAGTTTTTCCACTATTCACTTTTTGATCCACCCACTCGCAAAGCAAGCGACTTACCGAATTTATTCGAGCGATTGATTATATTTTTTTAAACAGAAATGTCGGAACTCTTGGCCTATTTTTAACGATTAACGAGCGTTAATGATGACAGTAAATCATATCAATTTATTATTTATTGACGACATTGATATATTGGAGTTAAATGTTGTCGTACTTTAATGTACCGTAACATTACCGCTTAGCAAAATTTAGTTCACGTTTATTGATTCATTTTGTAATCTTTCTAAAAAAGTGCATCAAGTCTTCTTTAAAAATAAACCTCTTTGATATTTTACAATGATTACCAAACTTTTGTTTCTAAAGCATAATTAGCGCTTTAAATAAATGTTTATATATTTGATTGTCTGTCCGACCGTCTGTTCGGGCAATATATCTGGAATCCTCTAACTTAGAGATGTCAAATTTTCAGGATAGGCTGGTTTACATGAGGGCTGAACATTGTACAAAGTTAGTGGATCTAAGATGAGCTGCTGAGGAGTAATTGATGTCTTTTTACTACCCCTTTGTTGCAATTCTACCCCCATAAGAAAACCCTGATATCGTTGCGGGACATTAGAAATTTGCTTTTTAAATTAGTTAAGATTAAGATAGAAGCTCAAGGCATGAACAGTTTTGTAGCTGAAAGACAGGTTTATATTTTTTGAAAACAGAATTCAAATCCGTGTCGAATGAAACCAAACAATTCTTTATAATCCAAACACCTGAAGATATAAAAATGAATTTTTATAACCAACTTTTATATGGTTAATACTTTAATATGAATAAACTCTATAATATAATTATGATAACCTTTCTGCTTGCATGGGCGTAAAAATTTGCAAAAGTGTCTACCTGCTGTTGAGTGATTTGTGGGTCTCTATATTTAACCTTTAATCTTTTTACAGTTGAGAGAATGGCAGACGGAAGTAGAGAACTCAGTGGCAAACGTAAGAATGTTTGGTATATAAGTAGTAAGAAGTTTGATAGTATCTTTTGTTTCATTAATGAAAATACTGACTTATCCATTCATATTGCTTAAAATCAACGAAAATCTACTGCTAGTTCAGAGTAATTCAGCTTTAGATACTAGTAGGAGTGAAACTGTTTATCACCAACGAGGTTTTCAATGGCCTTTTCATAGGGAAAACAATTTTTAGAATAATCTTAAATGAATAAAGATAAAAGTTTTTAAGATAAATAAAAACTTACTATCAATAATAATTACGCTAAATAAAAACACAATTATTAGCAGAAATGTCCCTCCAAAAAACGTAGGAATGCTCGTATAAATACAAATTCACATTAAAATAAAGAGACTTCTATTACACCATGAACAGTGGCAATAGTTTGTTTAATTTCGTTGCTGTAATGGACGCTTCTAATTTGTTCAGATTCGCTTCAACAATATAAATACAGAAAAGGAAAGCTAAGGTTATATAGTACAAATAATGTGATAAATGTTGTCAACATGATGAAATTTATAAAAATGAACAACTAAAAAGAAAACAATTTTTAAAAATTAATAAATATGAAAAATGCCACTAATACTATATATCTATCTTCCCACGCGAATTCAAATTAACATTTATCGCAGCGCCAACGCGTAGATCTGGTAGCTTTGGGTTTTTTCAAATTAAAAACGGGGTTCAAAACACACACACACATATGTGTGTGTGTGTGTGTGTGTGTATATATATATATATAGTATATATATATATATATATATATATATATATATATATATATATATATAGCGAAGTTAATATAAAAGTTGGTAATAAAAAGAGGAAACATTTTTCCGATTTTTAACCATGGGAAATAAAACTGCCATAGCAACGAGGCCACTGCTTTTAAATGGGAACATTATTACATATCATTCATATGATACTTTTAAAGGGAATATATAGACTACTAGCATAATTGGCCGTCAAATATGACTGGTATGCGTGAATTCAGTATTAAGTTCAAATTGAAATAAAAATTAATGAAACCAACTTTTATAGACACTAAAAAGTAAGCAATAAATATAAAATTCACACAATTGAGTGTTCCAGAGAGTAAAAATAGTTTTGGACGAATAGAAATTGTTTGACAAAGAAATACATTACGCTATACAATTATGATACACCCTAAATCATTTTTAATTTATATAGCATTTAATTTTGTCTCTCACTACTACTTAAAAAGAAATCTAGAAAACTGTCTAACTTTCAATAATCGAGTAAATACCTTATTTTTTATTTTGTTCTCCTTAGGCCAGCTAATGGGTGTTATGTAATATTTGTTGTATCAAAATATATTGTAATGTCAAAAGTTTGTTAACACTAATGTAGCAGTTTCTAGGATAATCATTTTGTTTTTTTTTTTGTCAGTAACGATCTCGAACACCGCAATCCATTCCATCGTCAATGGAACCTTTCACTAAAAACGCAATATTTTGACAAAATATTGAATTCTTAAGCAAAATCGTGCGATTTTGAACCCAAGGCAAAAAATCAACGATAAGAATAAAAATCTATGTTAATTTTCTCTAAATGCTCCCTGTCCGAAGATAATAGGTCAATTACTTCTAATTTAATTTTGCAAAAGAAAAAAAGCCTGCAAGTGAAAAAAAGGGATTTTTAATTGTTCTCTTATGGGGATATCTATAGAGCGTTCCCGACAAACGTACCAACAGAACCTGAGCTTTTATTATATTAATATTACGAGGCCGTCGATCTCAACCAAAGATGTAATCTTATGATGGCGTCATAATCCCAAAACAAGAAACAAAGCGCCGTATATAATTTGCTCTGCAATTTTTCCCTCATTTGTTTTTTTCGGAATACGTTTTATCTTCAGTGTGTCTATTCTCTACATGAGGCACCATCTTCTAAATATATGAGCAGTGAGATAAGATTAAAAAAAGAAACTTAAGCAGCTGATAATGCAGGCAATAAGCCAAAAGAATGAGAGCGTTTATACGTAGAGAAACAGAAATTTATCCGTCGCTAAGACGACTCGTGGAAATGTCTTCGAACAATAGGTAACATTATCCGAATTTTCCCCTCGTGAAAGAAGGAAGGTGACACACGAGTTAAAACAGTTGGAGTTATGAGGATCGAGGTAGTCACTGTCTTTAAATATGGCGGAGAGAATTTTTCAGAAAACGGCCATTTTATTGAATAAACAGGAAATTTTTTGTAATAGTGAATCGCGTACTTATTCCTTATTCAGATAAGATTAAGACATCTTTATGATATAAATAACCAAGAGTGCTTGCAAAAAAACTGTAATTTAAACGTCAGTGTTATATTTTTAAAATGAATTAAGACGAATCACCAAGTGGATAATAATTGGTTTTGGAAATTTGAAGGGAGAGTGTGAGGTGGATGAAGGGGAGAGAGCGGGGAGGAGGAGGCTGAGACGGAGGGAGATATATTCCTCCCAGGTCCACCTTGACATCTCCCTCTCCTTTCTCTCAGCGCGCTGACCCAGTTGAGCCTCAAAGTGCGGTGGGTAGAAATAGAGGCGTAGTGGGGAAGGGAGATAGAGGACTTGAAAAAAGGGAGAGATGGGGCTTTGTGGTGTAGTGGCGCGCAGTTCGCGGATTCGCTTTCCATAGAGAATGGAAAAGATAAGAAGATGAGAGGAGAGAACTGGAATGTCGGCAATAAAAGCTGAGATTGGGAATTTTTTTATGACTCGTCCCACCGCGGTGCATGTAATTACGCCTCAGGCGCTCTACAAAACTCGGCTAACCAATTTCTCGCTCATCCTGTGCGCGTGTTTGTCCCTCCGTAACTGCACTATCCTTATTCAGCGAGGTCATTGTCATCTACGAGGAAAATATATCTCATAGAATTATTTTACTCCTAACATCATTTTGTAAACTGGAATAACGCCATTTCGCTCCAGATTTTCTCAATATTTACGCAGTATCTTTATTGTTATGCTTTATTCTTACACAAAGAGATTCAGTTTATCCTATTTGCTAAATTATGTTCTTCTTGTAGAATAGTTATTGTCGTGTATGTAATTCTTCATAAATATTCTAAAATCTGTATAGAATAAATTATTTGCCAAATTACTTTCAACATTATATATACGTATAACACATTTACGTCATTAAAGGTAAAATAAAATGCTTTGATTTGTTGGGATCGAGAAATTATATAAGCAGTGATTTAATAAAGGCATTACTCTCGACAAATTACGCATTACGCCTATGGGCTTTTCCTCAAATACGACCTTCGATGATCCTTCCCATCATCCTTTTCGTTTTCCCCTTCCACTTTCCCTTCCTCCCACTCCCCACTTAGTTCCCTCATCATTTTTCTATTAGTATCGCCCCTTCTACCTTCCCGAACCAATCTCCAGTCATCCCACCTTCGCCTTCTCTCTTTATCTCTTTCCCTCATTCATTTCGCTTTCACTTGCCCTCCTTTTACGCCTCTATTTTTTAAATATTTTTTCACCTCTTCGCATATTCCACCGGCGTCCGCATTACACCCCTCCCACTTCTCTCTCTCTCCCCCTTTCCCTCCTTCGCCCTTTTCTCTCCCTCTTCTACCCCGTCCTTCCTTCGACTGGAGCTCCCACTCTCCTCTCCGCGCTCTCCTTTTTATGTTTATCTCCTTCTCCTTCCCCCTTCCTTCGTGTGCCTCGCAACCGCGATTCCATTAGCGGCGCCATTGCCCTTTCGAGAGACTCGGATTTCGCAATGGAAACAGGATCTGTAAGACAAAGCTATTGAGTTTTGAGGACCTCTTTTAAAGATACCCCTTCTTGGGTTTCGATACTAAAACAGGGTCTGCACGATAACCTCGATCAGGGTTAAAGGTCAACCTTTTGACGGGAAAGTAATTTAGCATTGTAAAGGAGTTATTTCCTATCGATTCGGTGAGCGCTCTAGTCTTAATCAGTCTATAAACAAATAAAAATCTTTCTTTAACAACGTTGTTCCTATTACTCCTATTATTGTTGCAGATGGTGAATATAACCTCGAATTGGTATAGAACCCCGTATGAGGGACATTTGCATATTCGGTCGTTGAAGTCTCCGTACTAAATACAAGCTTAGATTATGGTCGTTTTCTAACACAATAACCTAATGCGGAATAATAGTTTTTGCGCTTGTAAATTATATATAATTTTATGTTTTTAGTCCTGCTGACATACATACGTAATTTAGGTTCACTTGTAATGATTAAAGTCATTAAATGCCACACTGACAACCGACCATTGTACCTATCCATAATTTCTATTAATATGATTTTTGTTTTTCTTTATTTTCTTCTGGAGTTCTTCTTAAGTCCCTATTCCACGTACATCCGTCATCCAATTTTCTGGTAGCTCAAATGTGATATTTTTCCCATTTTTTTCAATTATTTCACAAAATCTGATATTTCATATCACTTAACTCTCTCTACTCATACAATTGGCCTTTCGGTCTACTCTCCCGATTATTGTGAATTTCGCTAAGCAATTACTATTTCATCTGGGATCTAACCAACCTTTATAATTACGTCCTTCGACAATCTTAGTGCCTTATTTTTTTCTTCATTTCTGGAGCAACCGTTTCTCGCCTTACCTGCATTTCGTTATTCTGAGTTTCAATTTTTTGTTTTTTATATAGAGGCTTATGGACGTTATCATTGGAATATTTTAGCTACATTTTTAACCACTCGGTCATTCTTTTTCGAATTATTATTCTCACGTTGTCATTTTGGTTCATCTATGCTTCTTCGCATTTCTTCGAGCACGAAAATTCCTTTTTTATTATATATTTTTTCAACTCTTAACCTTTTTATGTCAAGATTAAAATCCTTTTTGCAAACACCTCCTCATTTCGGTTATTTTGATTTTTTATTGGATTTTGGTATAGCGTTTCATTTTTGATTCATTCCAAGTTGTATATTTTCTTTCAGCTATCTTTTAGGAATTTTGTGCCAATCTTAAACAATATTTTGCTTATAATATCCAAATAATTTATCATTATAATTTAGCCATATTAAGTATATTTCGAGGAGCCCAATTCATTTTTTATATATTCTTATTCAGCTTTACCGGTCATATCTTCTATATCACAATCTGCCTTCAAATGTTACTTTGTATATTTTTGCCCTCTAAATAATTAGAGCGACCTTGCGTTCATATTTCTTAATCTTTGATAATGGAATACAGTTATATTGCTACCTTTTTCCAAGCCTTGGGTATATTTCTCTTATTTCTTGAAAGATTTTTCATTCTATATAACCCCTGAATTTTGGGTTGTTTTTCTGTATTTATCAATTTAATCTAAACTTCGCCTCTTTCGGCGCCAAACCACTTTTCATCTTTTTAATTCCCACAGCTTTATTATAGCAAATCCCTCAGAGACTTACAGACGATGTGTAATGTAATATTTTTTAATATCTATTCAACTACATTTCAGAATATGTCCTTTGACACAACGAACGCTAACCTGTTGTGTTGTTTCATTTGATATGAATCCACTGCAAGCCGTTCATTATAGATATTGCAACGTATCGTTGAATCATATAAAACAGTCGATAGAGAGTATGTGTTTTTATTCGCATATTTCCGTTTATTTCATTGTAAAATGGAAAATGTTAATAGTGTTTTGTTCGTTCGCAATGCCAATGAGTCCATTTATCAGGACTAGGATATATTTTGGAATTCTTCAGTATCACAGGCCACATTTAGTACTGCCACATACCGGCCAGAGGGGTGAATAAATTTTGTATCGATCCACCGAGATTCATTTTATCCAAATTGCGTCAACCAGATTTTTTTTTACAAATGCGATGCTTGTAGTAGACCTAAAGGCGCACCACTCGTCGTATAATCCCCATGGACCAGCACCGAGGTGGTGTAGAAGTGTCTTCGCATACGGACACACCCGGAATCTGGGTCGGTTCGCTCTTATTTCTTCCCAACATCCGTCCCACCCACTCCTTCTGCCTTCCACCCTCCCTCTTGCCCCTCATTCCGACATACACCAGCCTACTCACACACTCCCGGAGTCGCCTTTCCACGCTCGCTTTTATTTCCGAGGTTTATATGAAGTAAGCGTTCCGCCTCCATCGTGCGTCGCCCCTCCCCCTCCCCCCACCAACCAGCTAGCTCGCTTCCTCCACTTCCCCTCTCTCTTTCTCTCTTCCGCACGCGCTCATGCCTCCCTTTTCTTCGATTGTTTTATCAGATCGGACAAACAATCGTGTTTCGTCCGTTTTTTTTGTTGTTTTTGGAGCAAGGTTTTCTGAAATAATCGCGGCGGTCTCTTTTGCCATCCCGGGAATGGTGTTTTCGTGGGGAGTGGTAGGAAATTCGAGTTACGCAGACGTTGAAATTGAGGACTTCAGGCTTGGGAGGGAATTATTCACGACATCTTGCTGCTTTTACTCCATCAAATATTAAGTTAATGAGAGAAATATTTGTGATTTTCTTTAGAACGATTGATAAATGACCTTTTATTCTAGAAATAATTTTTCTTGTATTCCATGCGAAATGCAAACACCCGTTTAATTTGGCAATCCAGACTTGTAAGCTATTCAGTACAGAGAAATATATATTTCTTACATACTGGCGTGCTGTTCGTATTTTTGCCATTTCCTCCATACCGTTTTTACTCAAGGCATAGGAACGATGATTTCATAGACAGAATAATAATTATTTTCTACGTATTACATCATGAATTTACATATTATAATACCACGAGCTTAAATTTATTCAGAATGGTTTATTATTATTTATGCAACTCATTTAAACTGAAAGCCTTAAATCAATAATTTTCATTTCTGATAAATAATAAAATACAATTTGGCATAACTTTCAATTATTTGTTATTGCAAAGTATGGCAATTATTTAATCCAACGCTAACAACTGATTCTTACACCATTACGTTTTAGTAGATATTCTTGGCTTTTCGAGAACTTTTCGTTTCATCATCAACATCATGAGAATCAAGTCTCATTTCTATTGGCTTTTGGAGTTCCTAATTTTTTTCTCTTACTTCTTTCAAAAGATCCAAGACTCAAAAGGAACACACTCATCCAACGAGTAAAAATTTCCTCTTTTTTCTCTCTCGCTCTATGGATACTTATATCCAGGCTCTGCGTCACCTTGACACGGTTGCCATTCCTCGCCAAAGGGCCTTCCGGCGTCGACTACGCCCACAGCCACCACGGACCGCCCGTCGAGAGCTGCGCTGTTGCCCAAGAGTCCGAGGTTTCCCCCCTCTCGAATCTGCCTCCCTTCTCTTCCTTTCTTCTCCCATCTCCCATTTGTATTCCTCCCACCTTATATTCTTCCAGAAAAAATTCTTCCAACTCTTCTACATAGTTTTTCTCCCAACTCCTTTACCCCATCTCATTTTATTCGCAAATAAAGGGACGAATCTGATCATATAGCTATTTTTTACCGCCTTGGAGCCATAAAGATCGCAAGTTTATTGGTTTAGATTTATTTATTTTATTTGAAACTTCGGTTTTTAGATTGGATAATGAATTCCTAACTACATTTATTAGGCTAATCGTTCATGATAGTTTGATCGAATGATTATATGGATAAATATTTAGATAACTTAATATTGTCAGAAATGAGTGATATATTTAATTTTTTAGGTTACTTATTGATTAATGACCAAAAACTTTAGATTTTAAAACTTAAAGGTGTTTTATCTCAACGTTTTGACCGGTTACCATTTAAAGAAATTGATTTTTTTGTTAGTGGGATGTTGAAATTTGAAGTTTCCTCATCGAGCTTTAAACTCTCGATCAGTTATTAGAATTTTTCCGACCAGCGCGTTCGTTTTGTATCAAACTCTACACTAGATGGCAGAGACGTTGCGAAGGTCTTGCACGAATAGCTTCATGCGCTATTTGTTCGCTTCAATCTCTTTTAATCAATGTGATCATTCCAACTGTTGCAAGAAGATTTTTATGTCTAAAATTAATGTGGTGGTATCCACAGATTATAAAGGTTTTCGTAAAAAAAGTTTTTATTCACTTTACATTTTTTACTTTCTCCATAATAGTATAGGGGAAAGTATTGTTTTCATGAAAAAAATTGATTTGGAGATTTCAACGGAAATACACGTTTTGAGGTCCCCTGAACACGTTTTGGCCATTTTATCGATGATGTCTGTGTGTGTGTATGTGACAATTTTTTGTGGGTGCTCTAACTCAGTAACTATTAAACAGGTCAACGCGAAATTTTATATTTGACCTTTTTGTTAAAGGCAAAAGAACTGATTAGTTTTTGATAAAAAGCGGTCAATCGGAAGTGGGTGTTTACTCTTGTCACTTCTCAGGTTTTTGGAAATATTTGCCTTAATATTTGATTAATGTAAAAAGATACTGGAATAAAAGTTGTAGGAAATTTAATTTTCTATAACCTTTGTTTGAAATGTTTTCCTATATAATTCATAGTTTAAAAGATATCTTAAAAACTAAATGTTTTAGCTGCCAACACCATACCACGTACCGGCGACTATTGTAAACACTTTGCGCTTAGATACGTCTTACTTAGTAACGGTTCTTTTTATGCGTAATTGTTGGAGCTTCCTGGCTATATCCAATATCAGAAGGCTATGGTTTGAGTTTATGCCTGTTCTTTGTAAGGTCTTTAAAATTTTCTCGCAGTTCCTTAAAATATTTATTAACATAACCTTATTGGAATTTTTAGAAATATTACAGGTATGGAGAAAGTCATGTGGTGGCCACATCAGACTTTTATTCAATCGGTTAAGAAATTATTATATTGAAAAGGCCCACCATTGTCAATATTGTCTAATAGTTCCCTTTGTCTTTAAAAACAAAGCACTCGCAAAACGTATCACCCTCCGCTTCCTTCGTCATGCATACATGTACACTTACACACACACACACACACACACACACACATACACACACACACACACATATATATATATATATATATATATATATATATATATATATATATATATATATATATATACACACACACACAGACACAGTAGATCATATTTTAGACTTCCTAAATGAAGCGTGGAAAGAATATCAAAATTAAGCAATTTAGCGCATCTCCATTAAATCCGAAAAGAGCTAGGGGCTCTCTGATCCTCTTAACATCTCTCTCTTTCTTCGGAGAGAATCTCTATTCCTTCGGACAGTCAAGGGACGTAACCTTTGGGAGATGCTCGAAACGAAAGTGAAAACGGGGCGATGTTTTTTTTATAGTGTTGTCCGTCGTCTGGAATGGCGGCCCACGTAGGGCGTCCGAAACTGCTTCTCCGACTGGACCGGTGGGGTTGAATCGGATAGAGAGAAGGGAGGGAGAGTGGAGAGGCAGACGCGCACACGTGGGGCGGGCGAGAAGAGGTCCCTCAATCCGCCCGTGTAGCAAGGGGCGGGAGAGTCTAGAGCCTAAACGGGGTAATGGCTTCCGCCGAACTGGCCCAACGGGTTTCTTTTTTAGGGGCGGATTGTGTGGGCACGCGAAAATGGAAAGTATTTGCGGAGGGGAAGGAGAGAGCAGGGAAACTGGGGAGGACGGGAAGGGTTTAGGTGGGCGGAGGGAGTGGAAGCTCTTGCGGTGAGCACCGGTGGTAAGGTTCGGCGCGTCTGGATCCATCCTCCCCTCTTCCATTTCTTTTCTATCTCTCCCTCTTCTCCTCCCTCCTCCTTGATGTCCCTTTTTGGCACGCCCTGCGTGGCTGCGCTCTGCATTTTCGCAATCTCCGGTCGCTGTACCTTCCTAGGCGGATTTTTTTTCGGGGACTTAAATTATGATGATTTTTCCTCGCGTTATACCTTTGAAGAACGGCACATGCACCTGGCGACAAAGATTTTATTTGATTCCGTCGTTGCTTTGCTTTCATCATGCGTGAATTCCAGTCGGTGATGCTTTTCGGCGATTTTTCATCGGTTAGAAAATTGCACCTTTTATCGCTTATAAATAAGATTGGGTGCTACATTATTTATAGATTCGTTAATCTTAAGCTCTGAAACTATTGTGTTTATCTAAACTATCTTCCCTTTTTCAAGAAGCGAATGGATTTTCATAATGCATCAAAATACAGCATTACAATGAGCAATTTGAGACTCTATTGTTTTCTTAAAGCAACTGTTGTCGAGTTTTGAATATTGTTATCCGCCATTTATATTTTAAACAAATGCCGCATTCCAAATACAAATCTACTTTAACAAAGACTCCTATTTTTTTATAATCAACCGTTTAATGTTATCAATTAAGTTGAAGCCTATATAATCACACCTATCTGCTTCATGATGCTAATGTGAATTAAATCAACTATTCATCTTTATAAAATACTAGCCGAAACGTCCTGCTTGTATCGGGAAAGTGTTTTCTTTTAAATAGCAAACTATTTTTATTGCTCGGGGCCCCGCGCTGTCGCAAGCGATGTTTACCTTAACTTTTACTATTTTATGTATTGTGTTGTAAAGTTTTACCATTAATATAATTACGCATTAACGTCTTATTAAGTATTCATAGACTATATTTTGGCATGAATCCATTTGTACCCTTTATCTTGGTGTTGGCTATTCTTCCTCGACGGCGCGCCACGGCGTGGATTTTCATTGCTTTAATATTTACGTGGCTATCTCCCTTGGAAGAGGACAACAATTAAGAAATTTAACTTTGTTGCCGCCTGAAAATGCTCATCTAAACCGTTAAATTTTGTGTTTAAAGGAAAATTTCGAGTGATTTAGCATGTAATATGACAAAACATGAACAGAATTAAACTATTTAGTCTTCCGTGCATAAAATAAACCATTTCCCGTATCGTAAGTTAGTATTTAGGTATATTTATATCCACATCAGTGAAGGGCTGCATGGCATTTTGGGGTTTCTCCACACCATTTCCCATGCATTCTCATGGCAATAGTATTTTGTTGACCCCTTGGGGTATAAGAGACCCCACGGTCTGCAAACCTTGACCAAGTTCTTCTTGTGGTCCATAGGATGACCCATGAAACTTTTGAATTCGATAGCTTCAACGGTGTAAAAACGTATAAAGAACACATACACTAAAATATTTATAAGATAACTACTTTGGCGTCAACGGATGAACATTTTTTTATTGCACGTCGATGACACAACGCTACTAGTTCAATGGAAGAATTGTTTAGGAAAAACGCTCAGTATAGCCTCCCCACAACTCGACAAAGTGAGGGAATATTTTCGTAAAAGTTTCAACGCATTTATCCCCGGTTGAGAGAAATATGGAGTTTGTTATGTCATTTATCGGAGGCGATAGCGTTTTTATGTACGAAGAGTAGCAGGTGCGTCGTCGGGGAGAAGAGCGAAAGTGTTGCACTGATTCCACTTGCTACCTTCTCTCCCCACACCACTTTTCGCCCTCGCCACATCCTCTTCTCTTCCCTCCCTATCGCTTCTCTCGACAAAAAAATGCGCCGTGGGGACGTTCATTCGGCTAAAATTCTGCGGCGAAAATAACGCTCGAATCCTGAGCGAAAAATAAAATCGCATTACTTTTTTAAATGGCAAATTTCCGCGTTTTATATTTTGAAAGCCTCATCCTCCCTCACTCATTCCCCTTTCTCTCTATCTCCGCTTCCCATCGCAATCTCCGATGATGAATCTTCCACATCGACTGTGAAACGCTCAATTGAGAATTAATGTAATCCCCTCTGAATCGGGACTTGAATGGAGGGTAAACAATCGCGTCATGGTCCCGTTTCGCTTTCCGTTCGCCGTATACCCGCTGTACTTGACGCTGATGCTCAGTGCAGTTATTACATTGTCATCCAAGTAAAGACAGAGGATTCGTTTTTCCGAATGATTTTGTCGACCTTTTTAATCGAATCGATAATCGTTTTTACTAATCCTTATAAGGATTTGGGCGAAATTTTCCGTCTTTAACCCATTATAATAAAGTGGGGTTAATTTCTAAAACAGACTGCTTGCTGATCCTTTTTCTCGAATGTACAGATAAATAATGTAATGCAGGTATGGTGCAATGGCCTTCCTAATTAAATTCTTATGGCGGTTTGCAGGGCAATCATGTAAATGAAAAAAAAAATAATTTTACTTGGAGGATTTTTTCGGTATTTGTGCTCCTTTTCAAGGGGAATGTAGACATTTTTTGCTTGTAATTACAAAATAATTGGCTTAACGGGTAGTTAATGCATAAACATAAAAACATTCCAAATTCGCACAAGCGATGGAACGTAGACTGTTCATTCGACTAATTTTATTGTTTAGGCCTACCTTATTAGAAACAACTTTTCCTTCTTTAATTTACTTTGATGTTCCTTATTTTGGAATGGAATACAGCAAATTGTACGTAGCGGGGGCATCTGTAACAAAAAATGAAATAGTTTTTCTCACCAAATCGTTCGCGGTGTTGTAAATTCAGAGCAAGTCTGTGAATAACCGATGGAGTACATTTCGTGAGCATTCCGAATGAAACAAGCAATTACGCGATACAAACCTTTGACAATCTTGCGTCCTTCACTAACACGTGCAGTAGAAGCAACCGCTCGTGACAAGCCCAATTATCTCTACTCTGTCCTCCGGATTAGAAAACTCATTTGTGTAGGGAAACGCGTCCTAGATGGAATATAATATGACGCGAAAAATTCCGCCGCGAAATGCGAGCTTTGACGATCATACCTTGCGTTGGAACTTAATGAAGATATTTATCATGCGAGGGGTAGAAAAATGGCGAAGGGTTTGATCATTTATGGAACCAGTTTTCCGTGATTGGCCGTCGTATACTCGCTTATAAATGAATAACCTCGACACTGTTGACGGTAACGAACATACAGGATGCTACGCGAAACGATGCTTTGTCTGTTATAATCGGCACTTGTGTCGTATTCTGAAACGTTTTAAATCCAATTATGTTCGAAAAGTTACTCCTCGAAAATGGCATCTGTAACTTTGGTTTGAAACTTGTGTAATACATTGACGTAATCCTCTCTGAAATACATCAGCAAATGAATTACGAGATTAAATCAATCCTTTTTTGTCGAGAAAATGGCGATATACTTCAAGTGTCTATGTACACTCTATCGCCACTTACGCAAATCCATATCCTTTTGTTTAAAGTTAAACTTGCACTTTCAACCAAAGTTCTACGAGATGAGAATACGATAATGTACGTGTCTGAGGTCTGGACTCATCGAGAGAGCTATGGGATACGATGGGGATGGGTTCTTAAGTAGTGGGTAGGAATACCATAAAATCACGAATGATTTAATGAAGCCGAAAATGGCTCTTTAAAAGATGGGCAGTTAATTACGAGCTACCTGTTCCTCTATTTCTCCCTTTGATGATGAGGGTCTCTTTCTCAGGGACCTCCTACCGGTTGAGTTTCCATCGGCCGTGTCTGAATGTCGCTTCGACTCCTCCCACTCCTCTTACTTCCCCCCGTTCCTCGCTAGGAGGGGCAGCGACAGTGTAGTGGGGGGTAGCGATGGTCGGTTTGGGAGGATCGGTAGGTAGGGGGTGGGTTGGAATGGGCAGTTTGACTGTGATTGGTGAACCGCAAGGGATTTAACCGTTAGACCATTGTTTCCGACAGCGGGACTTCCCCTACATCTCTTCCTAACCCCATCCCTCCCCAGACGTCTCTTCCCCCCCTTCTCCTCCATCTATAGTGCGTTTCCCCACGGGACTCGACTCCACCTTCGCTCTCCCTCCGTCTCTACCCACTTCCTATCCTCTCCCTCTATATCCGCCCCTCCAGTTCTTCCGTGCCATCCCTTTACCTTGCCCCCCACCCCAGAACCTTTTCCTGTCCTTCTACCTTTACCTTCTAGCCCAGTGGAACCTTCATCTAAATTAACGTGACTTTTTAGCTTTCTTACGGTTTCTATGGAAGTCTCCGTGGTGTTATCCCACCTTATCAGAGAGACGTAATTATGTTATTATTCAACATTACTTTAGGGAACGAAGCTTATAGCTGAAATTTGCTCTTAAATCCCATTTTATATTTTAGGATATTTAAATGCTATTGAACTTTTAGCTCTCTTACATGGAATAGTTTTGAAGTCACGATTGTTTTGATTTTTTCATTGATTTCGAGCTTAATTACTGTTTCACCCCGTACTTGCATTTTATGTTTTTAACGGGTGTTATTAATCTAAGGCAATTTTATTTCCTTTGAAGAATATCTAGCCAAACAGAGTAATAAACAAATTCTATTATGACCACATTCTGTCACAAATTGTCTCAAATTCTTCATCAATAGTAATGCATTTATCGCGTGCCACCATTCCAACAGATATTCCGAGAAAAATATCTATGGAAAAATTGTTCTCCCGCATGCTTTAATGCTTTTTGCTTGCACGTTATCATTTTGGTGCAGCGAAGGTGTTTATTGGGTCGAAGAGGTCATCGTCTGGACACACTTTGGTCACTGTCACCACTTGACCTTTAGCGCAGACACCTCCCATGAGTTCGATGTTTTTACCTCCTATTTCTTTGCGCGCCGCTTCCCCACTCCTTACTATCGGGCTTTGAACCCGCTCTCGTCTATTGCCAACCGTCGCCATAGAAACCTGAAAACGTTGGTGGCTCATATTGAGCGATCAACTGAGTCTAAAAAGCTATTCAATGTCGGCTTTTTCAAATTACGCCGAGCTGCGACTCTCTTCACTTCAGATATACAATCGTTGAATCCCACTCTTCAGGGAGATGTATTTATTCCTGCCGAGGCATATTAAAAAGTCTTGTCCGTTATCTTCGGACAAATCTTTAGTATTCATGTGGTTATGAGAGTTTATGATGAATATTATAACTAAACTAAACACACATTAATATACAATAGTATTTTGACGTACGGATGGTCAAGAGACCTTGATTTTTTAAATTTTAAGGTCTGCAGGAATAGTTTAAATCCTAATTGTATATTCTTAGGCAAGAATTCGATTAACTAATGTAGCTGTAATATTGTCTCGACGTGTGCGTCTCATAGAGGCTTCATTTTTCATCCATTCCTCTGAGTATTTTTTATGTTATCTAACGGTAAATTGGCTTAACAAAGAAATAAAGGTGGTTTAACATTTATATGTCACCTCCTGTAATTTTTTATAATCTTAGGTATGAAAGAAAGCATAAAACACGCTCCCCATTTGGGTTTTACTGCTGCTGACTTTATCGTAATATTTTGATCTATCCATGTTTACTTGTTTTTCTTATCTCAAAAATAAATATTTTTCTGAAACGTCGCTTCATTTCACAAAAACCGCCGAGATAAAAACGAGTGAATGTTCTGATGGAATTAGACCTTATCCGACTCATAAGCCAACATAAATTCGTAATAAAAAAAGCAAAATTATTCGAGTCGCCCATGGAAGCACCGTCGAGCGAGGGACGGAACTAAAACTCATATTTCCGTTTCTCCTACGTGAACTGCTAAAGAAGTTAAGCGAATAATGCATTGGAGGCGACACCCTTCCTTCCTTCCTTTCAACATAGCTTCTTATTCCGCTCCCTTCCTTCTCTCTCTCTTTTTAACCTCGGGCTCTAAGACCATTTCCTTCCCCACTCCAGGCATCCCTCCCTCCCTTCCACCTCCCTTCACCCTTAGCCCCTCTCTCCTCCGCCAAATATCCCTCCCTCATTATCATCGTCGCTCCCCGGAACATTTCAAACACAGTGTTATCCCGTATTCCTTTTCCTTAGCCGAACCTCTCTCTCTCTTCCCCGCCTCCTAAAACCTTCTCCCCTACGACTCACACTCCGTCTAAAACACTCTTTTCCTTCCCGCTGACCGGAAGTAAGGTTCATTTTTAACTGTGTCCATTGTCCTCCGTCTCTCAGGTATACAAGTCTAGCTGCCGAGACCCCTTCTCTTCCCTTTCTTTCGCGCGCTTCGTGTCGGACCTCGCTTTTACGCTCTCCTCATGCCTCCTCACCCTCCCAGTCACCTCCCCAATCATTCTCCATCACCCTCAAACCCTCACCCTCGCGGTACTTGGATGACGAGATCCCTTTAGTCTATTATTGTCATTTTCGTTTTCGTTCATATCTTCTCCAGTGCACGTAATCCTATCATCTATCTCTCCCTCGTCTTCTCAAATATTTCTACGCTTTAAAAATACACTAATTTGTCGAAATGGGTAGGCCTTTTCCTCCCCAGCAGTTGGTTCGTGTGATATTTTTCTCCTTTATCTCTCTCTGCCGTCTCGCTGATGTTATCGCGCTCTTTTCCAGTTCCGTTTCCTACCGACCCACCGTTTCGTTCTTCCCCCCTCGCTTATCCCCTCTCCCTCTTCTTACTGTGTCTGTTAAACTGCTTCAAACACTTTCGTGTCCGCTTCTTCCTCCTTGTGTGTTTTTTGTAAGGTTAAATTAATTTCGAGATTTCGAATGTCACTTTTCCCTCATGATTTTCATTTGAGTATAGGGGCTCGTATCAGTTTGGGTGGTTGAAGGAAAGGGTTTCGGTTTCGCTTTGGGCTTTTACATCTCCTCCATCTTTTCGTATCATAACGGTAATATATCATCGCGCATTTCGGTTGAAAAAGCACGTGCTGATTCTTGGATCAATATACAAATCTTTCTTCTCGAGAAAAGGCCTTGAAAATAAACGTGTTTCGTGTTCAAACCAGTGGATTTTTTTTTATGTAGAACGATTCGCGTTTCGAAATTCGAATAGTTATTATTCGAGCGGTGTAAATTTATTAGAAAAATTAATTCGACTGCTAATATCTATCCAGCCCATCCTTCCCAAATTTTTTAATCTCTTTAATTTGCAACTTCATAGTATAGCGTTGTAGTTGTCATGTTTTCTAGGATGCATCTTGTTGGATACTTAAACACGAAAGAGATCTAACCGATAAGTATAGTTCGCGGACATCACTAGTTTGCCTCGAGATGCATACTCACCAAGGAAAAAATATGTTCATGAACATTTTAAAATATCCCATCAAAGTGGAATAATTCGAGAACTTCTCGCTTATTTGTTGCTGCCTTGTATTTTCCAGTACATGTTTCGAGCAAATAGGTAATAGATATGGCGGTTGATGTGTTGCAACGGCGGATGGTCTGATTCATTACTCCCACGTACGAACGTGTCGTCATGTTCATAAAAATTCTGCATGAACTATGATATTCGTCTCGGACGGGAATATTACACGAATACGCATACAAATTAAAGTTTTCGAGAAATCGTTTAATGGATAAATGTCACGCAATATAATCGATGCCTTAAAGCTACTGGATCTTTAGTAAAGAGTCTGGTGATCCGTCAGAAAGTTTGAGGACATTGGAATCATACTCATTACGTAATACCCTTTCATTGTTCTGTGGTATTATTAAATGGACTAAACATCTCTTATGAGTAACAGCTCATAATGCGAATGAGTATCATTGCTCACAGCTCCAGCCATACGCAATTTTAGTTTCTTTAGATTAGTAATGTGAAGGTCTTTCCTTTCGTGGAAACCTAGTTCTCTGGGACCAAACAAAATCCTTCCACGCCTTTACGTCGTAACCCATAGCTTCTGCGTGAACGCACTTTTAAAATTTTCCATTTCACCCTCTCATCCGCCATTCCTACTTCTGTTCCCCAGACTGCTGCTGATTTTCTCTCTTCGTCCCGCACTTGTTCTCTCGCCTCCCACTCCACTCTCTACAGCTCTCTCCCTTCTCCTTCACTCCACTCCTCCTCTGTCCTACCCCGCTCCTTTCTCATCGTCTCGATGGCAACGGGTCAACAGCTGAGGGCGACCTTCGGTTCGGTTATCGCCGTTCTTCTGCGGCCGAGAGAGAGAGGGGGGAGTGCAAGAGGGAGGGATGAAGGAGACCGGAGAGGGAGAGTGATGTGGGAGGGTTGGGGGAGCGTAGAGAAGGGCTTCAGGGATATGAGATGAAGGTAAGAGGGGAAGAGACGAGGAGGGTTTGCGATGCTCAGTGGAGAGGGAAGTCTTATTTTCTACGAGGGTTGAAAAAACCTGGGGGAAATGTCGGAAGGAGAGAAAGGGAGGAGGGAGATTGGTGGAGTTTCAGATTTAATGGAAAGGGTTTAGGGCAGGGAGGATTGGGAATGGAGGTTCCACACGGAGAGAGGGACACGGAGGAGGGGGCGAGGAAGGTTTAAAACATCACAATCTTACAATTTTAATGTGAGGGTTTGGGTGAGACAGAAAAAAAGGTTTGATAGAGGGTATGTGCGATTTTCAGAAATAAGGTTGATAGGACGAGGAAATAAAAACAAAATTGAGGCGTACATTTTTTAGAATAGGCTCAATTTTACTCCCACGAAGAAGGAATCTAGAAAGTTTCGCCACTGTAGCTTAACTGTCGAAATCAGATAAATAATCACGCATATTTATTCTATTGTTCCTTTTTTGCATCATCATTCAAAAATAAGTTATTAAGCTCATCTTGTGGGTCGAATTCAATTAATGTTCCAGGCATCTCCTTTAATCAAAAATATTTGATTAAATCATATTACTGTTTCAGCTACAAATTAGTTGCCAGCAGTAGAATATATTTAAAGGTCTGCTATTGAAAACACACTTTCGATGCTTGCTATAAGTTTAATGAACAGAACATCGTACCAATAAAAATCTACACCTCATTATGAGATATTTTTTCAAATATAGTTAATTGGCACGGATCCATGGCAATCGACTGAGTAAGCTAAATATTCCAGTAAAAGTTGAATTTAAATTTATTTGTTACAATTTTTGGCATATTTCATAATATAAAAACCACTTGTTTGATATTTAAAAAAAATTAAAGGGGGAAAGATTGAAAGAATAGTTCCGGTCTCTTTTTGCTGTGGATGTAGTTACGAATAGTTCCCCTGTGAACTATTCACACATAGCTGCTCTCATTCTGCATTTGAGAACTACATGAAGAGGTTGTGAAGACAACGTGGGTTATAGCAGGCACAAATGCAGAAAACCATAATGGGAGTTATCATTGATTCAAGGTCGGTAATTATTTTACTATCAAGGAACAGATGTCCGAAGGAGAGAGATATTTATTTAAAAAAGTAGAACGCACAACAAAACATTCATCAAGACTAATTTATCTACTTTTATACTAATATCCTCTTCCAGCCACCTAAAGCGTATGGCAGGAAAACGAGGAAATATAAACTTTAAAATGCATGTCCTCATATTTACAAAAAAACCACTCGGATGAAGAAATGTAATTTAGTCCACATATCAGGAAACTTCTTAAAAATAATTAGAACATTGGAAAAAATCTCACCATGAAATAATCTAAGAAAATTTGTGGAGTGATTAAAATCAGACCTAACAAAAAGTAATCGAATTTCTAACGAACAAAGAAAGCGAATGAAGAAGAAAAAAGTCCCGAGTAAACGAGAAGATAATAGAAGGCTATAAAGGATTTGTGAGAAGCATATAATGAGTCAGAAAGAAGGATAAGGGAGAGGAGAGAGAGGCGCTGGCATTCTCCATGGGATATGGGGATATAGTAGAGGTATAGAGAAGAGCGAATGAGAGGATGGGAGATAGAAATGGGATGGGCGTAAAAAACAGTAGGAGAAGAGCGCAGCGAAAGGATTGGAATAAGACAAAATGCTAATCGAGGGTGACTTAACGTGCGTGTGTGCATGTGTGAGCAGGAAACGGGTAAAGGAGTAGCGAGAAAGGTGGATGCTCTAATGTAGCGGAGAAGAGGGTGGATGGGAGAAAGGGAAGTGTTTGTGGCAGCGGGTGAGGGATTAATGAATGATTTATCAATTCCCTCGCTACCTTTTTCGGGTCGATTGACCTCGTGAGAGGTAGGCCACCTTGCGCTGAGGCCACTCTCCTTCTCTATCTATTGGGTGGGCACATGAGGTCGAAACGCCCCTCTCTTTTTCACCTTCATTATTTTCCTTGAAAAATTTCGGTTTTTATATTTCGTCCTCTTCTGGAAATATTTGTCAGGTTTTTATAGCTGATCCGATAGATACAGTAACAAATCGTTTGTAGCGAGATTCCTTTTCGCGACCTCTATACATAAATACATATATATATATATCGGGAAAAGAAGAGAATCTGAACATAGGAGTATTGGAGGAGAGCCTTTACAACAAGTTTCAGACTATAAATACCTTGGAAGCATCATAACAAGAGAAGCAAAATGTACGGATGAGATCAAAACTAGAATAGGAAAAGCAAAAGCGATTTTCAGAAGAAAGAAACACCTACTTACGGGGAATATAAGAGAAGATATCCGCAAGAAGTTCATAAAATGCTATGTATGGAGTATAGCTTTGTACGGGGCAGAAACATGGACGCTAATGAAAAATGACATCAAATACTTGTAAACCTTTGAAATGTCGACTTGGAGGAGAATGCTGAAGATAAAATGGACAGATAGGATGAAAAACGATGAAGTGCTACGAAGAGTAGAAGAGAAGCGAATGATTATACCGACTATTAGAAAGAGGAAGGCAAACTGGGTTGGACATTAGCTGAGGAGGGTATGATTAAAGACGTGTTAGAAGGAAAACTAGATGGGAAAAGGGAAAGAGGTAGGAAAAGGCTTCAGCTGATAGACGATTTGAAAGGAAAAGAGAGTTATCAAGATATGAAGAGTACAGCGGAAAATAGAAGTATATGGAGAACCAGGTTTAACCATTCATTTATATGAAATTGATGGAATGATATGATCCGAAGATCCTATGCAGACAGGCATAAGCATTTATATATTCATACTTGTGTGTTTTACTGGTATTACAAAATTTTGAGTCTTATACTATGCACCTACAACACTCCAAACTCGTATACTAGTAGGGTAATATTAGGCAAAATACGGAGGTCTTGAACCTTACTCAAAGTAAAAGAAGCTATAACATCGTTGCCAACAAATCAAACCTGCTCGTAAACAGCCGTTCGTCTTGCTAGCCATCTTCCGGGCGTCCTCTCTCCCACGCAGAATACGGGTTCCATTGCAGTTAAATTGTCGCTATTTTAAACGAAAACATTACGAATAACTTGCCCCATATGGTGATTTATGTTTCGGGGTCTTGGTCGAGGAGAGATGAGCGCGCGCCCTCTATACTTTTTGGATACAACCCAGGCAGAAGAAGCTTTTTACGGGCGAACGCCTGAAAACTCTTCGATTCGTGGGACGGTGCTGGCGGAAAACTCATCTTCCTTATATCCTCAGCCCTGCTCGCCATTCCGCCTCCTCGTTCCACCATCGTACTCCTCCCCTCTCTCCTGGGGTGATTTCGAAAAGGAATATCCCCTTCCGCGTGAGATTATTAAGGGCAAGTTCGCGAAGATATTTCGTGTTCACCTCAGACGATGCGCAGCTGTTTTGAGCGCCATACTCCTTTCCGCGATTAGTTTTCCTGTTTATCTAAGCAAAAGCGTGAGAGAGAGGACTCTTCCGGTGACTCATTTGATAGTAGTATATGGAGTTTGTACAAGTTCCAATTTGTGTTTGGCTAATGGTTCGTCTGTTGACATTGAGAACCCTCTTGCCACCATCAAACTCTTAAGAGTCACCCACTTCATGCACTTTCGCCCCTTATCTTAATCATCGAACTCGCTCCATTTCGTCCTTCCCTCCGACGTTATCTCCCTCCAAATTACTCTCTCCTCGCTTTGTGCCACTTCTTGTTCCCTTAAGTCTGCATTTTGCCCCGCACTGGATGGTATGAGGGCAGTCGTGTGGGAAGCGAGAGCGAAAATGAGATGCACGAAGCGGAGATGCAATGACCTTTGCCTAGCTGTCCTTGAAGTTCATTTTTTAGTCGTTTTCTTTTATTTAATTTTGTTTTTTCTTTCGGCCGTTTGGCGCGATTTTTCCTGTTTTCGTTTTTGTCTTGGATGTACAGTAATGCGTCATTAGTTTCGAGGCGAATTGGCGTTGAATGTTTAAGTATATGTTGACTTTTATTATTTTATTTAGTTGTTTAAATTGTTTCATTTGTTCACAAAACGCAATTTTAAAAAGTTTATTCATGGAAAATTTATACCAAATATTTATATGGGTTTCGTATCCCTTGAGGCAGCTAGGATTGATTAAATTTATTTTTTGTTGAAAGGTTTAAATATGGAGCTGCCCCATAAAATCAAGAAACAATAAATCATATTCAGAGATATTTTGGTAAATTATTAGCATTGTCATTTAAAACTCCATCCACTTTTTTCTTAGCTATTTACTCATAAAAATTTCATGACATAACACAGAAATTAACCAACCTCATATGGTTAATGTAAACATTGTTGATGCTAATCTTCTCTGGGATATTTACTTAGAGTCTTCTCATCGTCTCTATATCATTCTATTTTCTAATGATCTCCTAAACAGCCTTCCGCTTCCTTAGTCCCTTAACATCGTCCCCTCGTCAACCCTCCGTCTCCTTCGAGGCAGAAAGATGCTACAACCCACACGTATCCTCTCCCCCTCTCTCAAACCCCTTTCCTCTCCCATCCTTTCCTTTTCTCCTTATTCCCACCCAACAGGAAATGCTTCCTCCCACCTCTTCACTCTTTCTCTCTCCATCTTCTCCCATACCCCCGTTTGATCCCTGTAACTCCGCAACTCCTTTTCCCCTCTCACACCTACCTCTCTTTCCCTTTCGTATGCCTCCTCACCTCCTCTTCTCTCTTCCATCGCATTATTGCCCGCACAGCCTTGGCCGTCGGCCGGCTTCTGCCCCTGCCCGCCACGCGGCGCCACTCTAGCCCAAGGCTACATTCCACCCCCACCCGCCCTTTTCTTCCCTCCCATCCTTTCATCCCTTCCCCACCTCCTTCCTGTGTCAACGATTCACTTCAGGGTCTTCATCTACCCCCTACCACTGCATCTCCATCTCCCTCCCTCCCTCTCTCTCTCTGTCATCCCTCTTTTCCCCCCATTCTCTTTCTTGTAACTTTTCCCTCTTTCTCTTCTCATCCATCTTCCTTCCAAGTTCGCACTTATAACCCTTTTTCTTCTTTTTCTCCCTCTTTTCATAATCTACTATCGAGCTTTCATTCTCGCCCATTTAATTCTCTTCTGTCTACTCTTTCCTCTCAACCCTCCCTGCTTCCAATCGCTCATTTCTTTTAAAAGCCATACTCCTCTCTTTCACTCTTATCTCTCCATCCCGTATTATTTTTATTTCGCTTCCATCTTATTCCTCGCTTTTTTCTCTGCGTCCTTAAATTTCCTCCAACCGCTTTGCTTATTTCTATTTTAGAGATTGATTACGCTCGCGTCGTCGTCTCCCTTCCTTTTTTTAAGTTTCTCCCGCGAGCATTTGTTCGGCGTCATCCTTTCTCTCCTCGCAATTTTTTTCTCCGAGTTCGCTTCTTTCTTTCCTCATCGACATTTTTTCCCTTTTTCTCTCGCTTCGCGCATTTACTCCTCCTCCTCCTCCTCCTCCCATTAGTTCCTGTCACACATCTGTTTCAGCCATCCTTCATATAAGCAGGGTGCACCACGATTCCAGCCCTTTATTTTTTTGCCCCCCTTCCCCTTCGCCTCTTGCCCCTTTGCTCTCACTTTTCCGTTTCGCAACTCTTTTTATCTATATCGCATCTATCTCTCGTATCCTCCCTCGTTCCTCTCGTAGCATCCTTCTCCCGTCAATCTCCTCTCCGTCACTCGCGTTTTTCTCCATCCCGTAGTCATTCCTTTTCTATCTCTCTTTTGTTCTCCGGGTGCGTGGGTGGATATTGCGGCGGTCTCCAAATTCTTAATTGGGTAGTTTTTCCCTCAACTTCGCACTTTCTCTCTTCCTCTACGTCTTTCTTCCTCTCGCTTTCTAATCTCTTCTCTCCCTCAGGCGTCCTCCACCGTCTCATCCTCTTCCTCCTCTCCTCTCTCTCTCTCTCTCTCTCGCTCGCTCCATCTCACTCCATTTCATTCCCTTCTATTTCTGAGCGTAACCCCCGGGGCTCGCTTTCCCCGGCAATACCCAACCCGACCAACACCCCCCTTGCCACCCATTTTAATCCCCCGTTTAAAATCGCCCCTCTTTGCTCTTATCCCCTTTCCTCATCCATACCTTTTTTACCCTCTCTTCCTTCTCTCGCTCTTACTTTTATCTTATCTTTTCACCTCTTTTCCTCTTTCTCTATATTTCCCGACCCTCCTCTTTCTTCCTCTCTCTATCTCTCTACTTCTCTCGCCCCTCTTCTAACCTTCCCTTTATTTACCCTTTTGGCAAATTTTCCAATCCCTTTTCCTTTACGCTTACCTCACCTCTCTCGCCCGCTAAACTTTTCCCTTCGTCGGGACCCTTTTCCATCCTTCTCTCTCCGCTTCTCTCTCTCATTCAACAAACTCTCTTCTTCGTGGTTGGTAAGTTTTGCGAGGAACGTTATTGGACCGTGTAAACAGTCGATTTGCGAAGATATACATGTGGTTTTTAAAAAACTCTTTCCTCGACGTAAGGCGCTATTTGCTTGTTTTCTTCGAGGATGAAAAAAATCCACCGCTGATTCTCAAAACCTAAGCATATTTTTCCGAGTGTTTGCTGAGATAAATTATGTATGTATTTAAAAGCATTTCCTTTCTTAAGTTTCGCTTTATCCATGGATTTCGTGTTGGCTCCGGTATTGAGAACGTTATTTCTCCGTCGATTGATTTTTAGTATTTTTCCTTATCTTCGATAATTGGACATTTAGTTTCCTTGGTGTCCGGACGAAGTTTCACGTGATTAATGAGAGTTATATAAAATACGTGCCAGAAAAATATATTTCTTTGCCCTTGATGATTTGCAACGATCAAGAAAGAGTCCGTATTAAACATTAGATTAGCATTAGATCATACAGATGTGCATCATGCTGCTTTATTGATTACTTCGTCACCAAGCTTCGATCTGTTATTCGTAAATAAATTGATCATCTTCATGATAAATTTTAATAACAATTCCATATTATAAGAACTTCATATTTCACGCATTCTGATGATGATATGCTGAAGCTGAAGATACACCTGTAATTCACTATCAAACAGAAGTAGATCATGATTAAGTTCATAGTTTGTAATAATTCGAAGCGGTTCGAGTAAAATTTTAATCTCATGAGAGAGATAACATTTTACTAGCTTCTTTTACAATAATTTTATTCATGTACATTAATGTTTCACTTTGTGGATTTACAAATTCGTAACGAAAGAATAGAAGATAGGGGGTGAGGGTTTTGTTATCGTTATCATTATCGAGAACAATGGCAGCGGCATCTTCTCATCCCATTCCTTTCACCAGTCACTCTCTCTCTCATCTTTTATCTCTCTCGCTCTAACCTCTTAGCAATTGTTTTTATTCAAGTGAGATGGAAAGATTGCTCAAGAAATGGAACTAGCACTAAGATTAAAACATTGACACGGTCGTGGATACGCTCAAGGACTCTCACTAGATTTCTTCTCTACCCATTGTGTGCTTCCTCACATTTGTTTACCGCGCACCTCAGTACGATATAACCTACACCCTCGACGAAGTCTTCCGATCGTCTGTTGAACCATCCCTTCTAGCTAGCGTTCGTTTCCATCCATCAGTTTGGTAATCCTGATTACTCCATATCAATTATCTTTCCCACTCATTCGCTACAGTACCTTTCGCACCTTGTATCTCTTCTGTTTTTTTCGTATCCTTTCTTTACTTATTCTTCCCTACTGCTGAAATCGTGCTATTTTAGATGTTTTCTTCCCTTCTCCGTCCATATCTCGCCTTCCATTGTTTATTGTATAAAACTCATCGCATCCTCTTTATATACGGCTTCTCCGATTTCCTTAATTTTTGCAAAATCCATTTTTTTTCACTCTCCCAGTCCCAACTCCAAGAGTATATCCCGTATCGTATCCTTTCATACTACATCCCTCGTCCTCGCCTCCCCTTCTCACTCATATCACTCCTCTTAAGAGCGTCACTTTTACAAGGGCGACTGATGACGTCTTTAGACTCTCACTCTCTTTCTCTCGTAACACATTTTTTCTCATTCTTTCTCTCTTTCCCTTCATTCTCCCTTCCTCCAAAAAACTCCATCTAAAGCTCTCTTCTCATAACTTCAGTCTCTCTCTCTCACTTGACATCTTCTTTCTTTCTCCTCTTTCAATCTCCTGATCCCTCTTTACCTTCCATCTCTTCACTTCTTATTCTTCAAACTCCCTCTTTATACTCTCGACACTTTTTCTCTTTTATCTTCTTCATGCTAAACCTCCTGCCTCTAGAACTCGCTTTTTCGATTTCATCGGTTCTATTTTTATCGTTACTCATTCTGCTTTTTCCCCGCGTATTTTTAAATTTTGATATCCCTCTAATTTTCCTCTCTTCCTTTGGTCCACTCCGTCTTCTATCTTTCCCAAAGCTTTCCTCAATGCCGAACGGCCGGTCATATTGTCACCTACGATTAACATTTTTTCCGCGGCGATTAAGAGGGTTTTATGTCGGTCGATGAGGAGACACTCTGATTTTCTCCTTTTGCAATGTATCACGTGTCACTCCGCGTTATCCGAATCCTCACGACACGCTGGATCGACGGTAACATCGTTTTATGACGTCGAATTTCAGAGGGAAGCTTTTGCTCTACGATGCATCGTTAAAAAGTTATAAGAAAAAGAAGTGTGGCCGAAATTTTCATTCGAAGTGCGTTGAAATCTTCGATTCTATTTCAGACAAACGTAATTCATTCGTGTTATCCTATCGACTAACGAAGAGATCTGCCTATTTATTTCATTTCGATAATACGTTTTATCTCAGCGCTAGACTATATAATTTAGAAATCTTCGAGAGTAGGTGACTTCGGATTAAGTATATTTCATCCACTGCGAAATTTGAAAGCTGTGTCAAGGCATAACATTCTAAAAAGGCAGTATTAATGCTAGGGTATCATTTTAAAGTACTCATGTTTACAATATTTTAACATTTATACCAGTATTAACAGAATATATAATTATGTATATGAAGTAGAATAGTGGTCTAATACAAAGCTACGTAAATATACACCAAAATATCTCAAAATACAATAAATATCTAATTATTTTCTCTAAAAATATTTTTATTAGATTATTATTTATTGTATACACAAGCTTACTTGTGTGATCATCACCATTGACATTACAAATCACTAAGGGTCTTTGGCCTCCTCCAGGAATATCTGCTTACAAAAAGGTATGTAAGTATGTGTGTGTGCATGTACATACTTACAGGGTCTGCAAATAAAAAAGGAGACCCTATACCAGTGGCTCTCAACCTTTTTTCACTTGGTCACACCTCCGACAACATGGATAAACGCTTGATCACCCTTCTCCACGAAACGATGTGAACCCGATATTTTTCACTCCACATTTGTACAAGACTTGGAATGATTGAAAAACGACTTTTATTTTTAAATTAAAATAAACAATTTTTTACACCCAAAACATTGAAAATTTGCAATAGAAAAAATAACTATAAACCTAAACGTTACCACTAAAATTACACAAATCTTTCAACTTTAATTAAACTGATGAGATTTCTGCTGCTGAATTTTCTTCTCAAGAACATCAAATTTGGGTTGAACAGTTCTTGATGCAGTCAACCGTACACTTGCTTGAAGATTGCTAGGAGTTAGTTTTGAACGCATTTTATTTTTGTTTACTTAATCAGAGAAGGCTCGCTCTGAAAGGTACGTGCTGTGTGAGCTCACAAGAACTCTGATTGCCAATGAGGCCAAGCTACGATAATACTCTTGTTTGTAAACTGTGGCCCAAAAGTCTGAACGTGAGTTGATTTGGAATAAAGAATTTAAGTTTGAATCGCAATAAAGTTCATTGTGATTCTGTAAAAGAAAATGCCGGAGTCTTAATTCTTTATACTAAGTACTTTTAAAATTCGTTAATATCTACAGACCGTGCAATTTCAAGGGAATTAAAAGATAAGCATTTAGTTTGTATTTCCTTTTCTTCGGTAAAATATCGTAATAATAAAGGAAACCCTTTGATATTTTCTTTGTTGCTAGTATCCTTACTTATAGAAAAGTCCTTTTAAAATAAGGTTTTTTGACTCGGGACCAAGTACATTTGTGACTATTTTTGTAACTTTTACTCTACCACAACTGTATTTTTCTGCAACAACTGAATCGGGAAAAAAAACTACAGAATAATGACCCTACATAGTCGATTGATAAGTAGCTATGGAAGTGCATTGTTGTATGATAACTAAACGCTGTTTCTACTTCATTAATAAGGTTTTTTTCTTTGTTATTTTTTTGTTAAGAAAAAAGTTGTTTTTTGTGGATGTCGATGAGGAACTGATATTTGCCATGAGACTACTATATTTCAAATGTCGTTTCACGTAATTTTTGCCACCATTTCCAATAGAAAATTTACTATTCTTGCAGATAGTGTAAATAGCTACATCAGCTTTTCCAGAACGACTCTCTTTCAGCCAATCATACCTTTTTACGATTCGGCATTGAACTTAACTAATCTTTTCATTTTTTTTTTGGGGTTGGAGCTTTAATTCTGACTTTTTCCAAGTCTGAATCATCCATTTCGTCTTAAAAATAAAAAAGAAACACGAACTCGATTACGTGGTGCCTACATATTAACACATACAATAGTAAATTATCTAAGCAGAGATACATCAGATATGTCTTAGCAAATATTTAACAGGACTGGAACGTGCCCCTGACGACTAGCGTGTGTATTCTGTATTCTTCGCCACCCACGCACAAATATCTCCGTAGGGTTCTACTTTGCCAATCACGGTTTCGTGAATTTGATTACTCCTGTTTGCTCTTGAGGATGTGCGCTGTAAAGCACGTCTGAATAACATACATAAAACTAAGTAAATGATAAAGTCAGGACGGGCGCTACCACTATAGGCGCCCCGATGCAAAGCGTCTTTCATTAATATTAGCTTTCAAGAGAATTGATGTCTTTATTCTTGTAATCTTTTTTTAAGTTCTTCATTTTTTATATCATGTAATTTGACAATCAAAATAATTATCGCGGTTATTTAGTTGTTCTAATCGTCTTTCGTAAGAATTAACAGCCGTGTACAAAATGTCATTTTAAAGAATTAATATAAATATATCTCTTGGATTCTGTCCGATTCATCTTTATGTACGTAACTAAGTAGCCTAGTTTCCGTTACAGGGCGTATTTCAAGCGGATTTTTAATTCTAGTATATTTACTAATTCTTCAGAAGCTGTTAGCAATTCTTCAAAGCTCTGATCTGTGCGATATTCTATAATAAATGTCAATAAATTACACTGAGGAACAAGGTTTTTGGTTCCGAAGAAACAATAGATGGACCTGATGTAGTTTATAACGCTGATTACGAATCTGCTTTTAAAAATACTGCTGTTTTATTTCTGAGTGGGACAGCCGTGCTAAGTCTCAGCACTACATTGTTCGCGATTGGCCAACTAAACAATTAGTGGAAGGTCAAAACAACGTACACAAAAGCCATGTTAATCCACAAAATATATATTTACCCCCTTTACATACCAAATTAGGACTCATGAAGAATTTTATAGAAGGTATGGATCAAAATAGTAGAGGATTTCTACATCTTAAGGAAAAATCGGTTTAGATGACCATTTTCAAGGCGGCAACAAAGTTAAATTTCTTAATTGTTGTCCTCTTCAAAGGGAGATATCCACGTAAATATTAATGCAAGGAAAATCCACGCCGTGGCGTGCCGTAGAGGAAGAATAGCCAATGCCAAGATAAAGGGTACAAATGGATTCATGCCTAAATATAGTCTATGAATACTTTTAAAGTGAGTCAAATGATTTTTAAGGAATATTATAACATTGTTATATTTTACCATAAATATTGAGAAATTTATCGCAACATAAATCGATACATCTACTTACATTTGTTTGGTAACCAAGATGTTCTTTATTGTTTACGTTTTGGCTAATGGTATTGACATAATCCACATAATTTTATTGCCGCTTTAAAGGCTTCGGTGCATCTATCCATGTGAATATTAAGTAAGACGTTAATACGTAATTATACTAATGGTAGGTCATTGGTTACAACTTCTGAAAAAATACGAAATTCCAGAAAAGTTATATTTAAGGGGTGTTTTTGTCCCCAATGTCCAATTTTAACAATCCATAAAATAAACATTGAAAACATTGCAGGGCTATATAAAATTGCTTTTTTAAAGTAGTATTTAAAATTAAGATACAAAGTTGATATATGCACTATACTATGGACGAAAGAATGAAGTTTATTTTTCTTGAAGACAGAATTCAAATCCATGATGAATTTGCGTAAATATTTAATTTTAATCATAAAATTATGAAATTTTTTTCGGTCTTCAACAATGAAAAATATAAACTACCATAGCAACGACCTCAATGCCTTTCAATGGGAATTGATTTTCCATACTTCAAGAGCATTGATTTAATGCTTAGACTGCATTATAATCCATTTGGTTTCAGCCAACGACGGATACCTACATATGATGACGTGATAATTTTAAATTAATTGTTTTATCCGGATAAGTACTAAAAGGTACGGATAATGAAACCATAATCCTAACAGAAAATATCCCAATTTTTACATACATTTTAGTGTAAAATGTAAGCTATTGTCTTAATGATGATTATAGTTATTGTTTAAAAAAGGCAATCTGAGCCATGAAACTTGAAATTGGAAAACATGGACGCGAAGCCGATTGCCAGAGAATTTAGAAATTCCTGATAGATGCCTTAATTTCTGAAAAAATGAAAACTATTATTTTATATAAATTTGCTCTGTGTAGTTCAAATGCTTTCGCGTTGGTTCATCTACGAGTTTATATCTTTGTGTATGGTGATTGTTTGAAGCTTGCAGTAATCAAGCACCGACAACTCGTGTGTGTATATATATATATATATATATTAACTAAAGGAAAAGAAAAGGTAGTGATGAGGGTGGCAACAAGGTGTTGAGGGAAGCCCAGCGGACACTTACCAAGTTGAGGACCAAGCTGGTAGGCTGCTGGGGGCGTCGAAGAGACACGTAAAAACATATATATATATATATATATATATATATATATATATATATATATATATATATATATATATATATATATACCTATATTACAATTAACTACATAAATATATAGTCACTCATATATAGCTGGTGCTGTTTCGCAGATGTCAGAGTTTGAATGACTGTTTGAAGCGGTTATATTTTCAACCCTAAATCTGGTTCTACATCCAGCTTGTTTCTGTACTTTGATTTCAGCGCAACAAGCGCAGAATATCCTCTTTCATAATCATATGTTGTGGGAAAAGGCATCAAGTACTTCATAGCCTCCTCAGATAGTTCTGGGTACTCAGAACGATCGTTTGCATTATCCGGTAGTGAAACGCGAGAATTTTAAAAAGTTTCATACGAAAGCAAAAGAAAAAATTTCTTTTGTTCACAGTTGGTGCGAACCGAAAAAATTGAACCAAATTAATAACGGTTTATGGTTTCGGTTCGGGTTCAGAAGTAATATTTTAATCGGTTCTGGTTCGGTTTCACTCCGGGTAAAATATCGGTTTCTTTCAGTTAAGGTTTTCGATTCGGTTCCAGTTCGATGCCCTGGGCAGTAAGGTGGAGGAGAGATAGGGGCCCCTCAAATGTCGCCGCCCGAGTGCGACGCACCCCTTGCACTCATAGGCCGGCGAGGCCCTGTGGGCAGGTTTACAGCGGAGCAAAGCAGACAAGTGACTGTTTCGGTGGTTTGACGAACTAATATCGAAGGTTGAAATTTTTAAATTGTTGCGTGAATAAAACGGTCTATCAGGTTTTTCCAAGAAAACTCGATCCTAAAAGAACAAATTTGGGTCAGATTGTGTTGAAATGTAAAACAACTGAAGAAATTGAAAAGAATTCATAATAATTTCCTATAGTAAAAATGATATTTTTCCAAAATAAAATAACTAAATAAAAATTATTTAAAAAGATCTATCTTTAGATTCTAGACTAGTGGTCTTAACCTTTCCGACACCACTGATCGCTTTCAATTAAGCAGGTTTTCCGCGGACCGACAAATATTTATAGAATCTTATAATATCATTAAAATAATAAATATAATTGGGTAAATTACTAAAACAACGTTCTCAGAATACTCGGGAATTATTTTCAGTTTTAGTATATTGATCTCTAATCAATTGAATTGGACCACCCGACAAATGTTCGCGGACCACAGGTTAAGAAACACTGTTCTAGATAAATCTCGTGTCTCCCCTGGCAACCCTTCGCGCCTCCAACTTGGAGGACGGAATGGGACGATTCAGCGCCGCCGTTTCATCGCCACCAGTTCATCGCCGGCTTTTCATCGCAGGGACGATTCAGCGTCTACCGTTGCATAAATTATTATTTTATTTCTTTATAGATACAGTTACATTTATACGTGCTATCTTAAATTAGAAATAAATACTTTTATTGCTTTAAATGAAATTATTTGAATAATATTCCAACTTGCCCCCACCCCCTGAGTTGGGTTAGTTAAAGTGTTTTAGTTTCCTCCCACGTTCACTGTCCCGCTAAATATTTTCCGAGTTAAATATATAATTCAAACCAATAAATTCTTTAACCGTAAAAATGGGAAAATATAGATTAACACATTATTTAAATAATTGCACATAAAACAATGAAAAGTATTTATTTTTAATTGAAGATAGCACGATACGTTAGGTATAAATCCAAAAGGAACTACGAAGACGTATATTAATAATTTATCTACTGACGATGAAACGGCCGACGCTGAACCGCCCCTGCGATGAATTGGCCTGGCGCTGAAACGGCTCGGCGATGAAACGTACCAGACCCCTTTGAGAACCTCTGCCCTATGGTAATCTAGCGAGGCACAGAGAGAAACAAGCTCCTGTTTGGCGCACCAAATTCGAAGATGCCTGGTTCTCAGCGGCGGAAATAACAGGAAACCAAGCACCGAATGGAGAAGGAAGACTTTCTGCGAAGTTTTGTGAATTTGCCTATTTCGAGAAATAACCTCGCGGCCCACACGTTGGGAATCACTGCTATTTTCTATAAAATCTCGACCAGCTGAATGGTGCTCTAGACCATTTTTAGCCAAGGCTTGGGAAGATAGGTGGTATTATATAAAACGTACTGTACAATTTTTAGTTGAGTTATGAGTCTGATGATAATATTGAGTCAAATTATAATGTAAATAAATACTCGATTTAAACAAATTTATTACAATTTATTACTTTTTTATTTCCATGGTATTCTTAAATTAGCACAGCTATGGGTTTCCCATTTGACTCAGGAGTGCTAGTTAAACATATTTTATGGGCTGAACTAGAATTTTTCTAAAACTATGGATTTTATAGAATATATTATAGTCTCTCATTTTATTTGCAGACCCTTTATATTGGATGGTCCAATCGATAATCGGTCTTAGAATTTGTATCGTCAGAAATTCGTGGAAATTTTCCCCGTGCCTTTATTGCTTATTCTTTATATCATTGGGATTTGGGTCATAGTCTTTTTCCCTTCATCTCCGTCTATCCGATTTCCTTTCCCTTCCGTAGTTCCCCACTCTACTTGAATAATCCTCTTTCCGCCTCCTCCCCCCTCCCTCTCTATTCGCTCCCGCCTGTCACTCCCGCTCATTTTCTCCCATAATCCCTCCCTCGTTCACCCGTTCTATCTTGATTCACCCTTCCACCTACCTCCACCCACGTACTTTCTCCGTGATAAGTTTCTGTCTGCTCCTTTCCTCCCTCCTATTCCCATAATCTCTTCGTCTTCCACAATCATCTGCCCCCTCTTTTTCTCATCCAACTCCACTTCCGCACCTTTCAACCCTCCTCGGGCCGTCTTCATCCCCCAACCACGCCTCGCAGAACCCTCTCCTCCACCCTTTCCTCTCGCTTCGTTCTCTCCCTCCATTTCCCTCACCCTCGCGAGTCGAAGCTCTCTTCTCCTAATCCTTTTATTCCCAAATTAATTTGACGTAAGTCCTTTTTCCTCGTCCGCTCCTTTTACAGCGTAAAAAAATTATTGCGCTCGCCCTTCTCCCGGGCATTCGGGAAAGATCTCCTCCCCCGCCTACACTTCATCAAACCACCCGCTCTACTCTCTCGTCTCTCTCTCTCTCTCTCTCTCTCTCTCTCTCTCTCTCTCTCGTCTCCCTCACACTCCTCCTTAGGGAAAAAGTCCATCAGCCATGGGCAGCAACAGCAGCAGGAGGGGGAGATGAAGAATATGAGGAGTGAAAGTTTGTTAAAAAAAAAGGGGGAACTCTCCTAGGGTTGATTGGGATGTGTGGGAGTCGGGAGGATGAGAAGGAAGGTTGCGTGGAGGGATAAAAAAAAGCAAGGCGAGAGAGGAGAAGGGGAGGGAGGGAGAACCAAAAAAAAAATAAATACTGATGCGCGTGTCTTTTGTGAAGCGTTCGTGAGAATTTTTCAACTGGTTCAGAAATTATAATGGGAGTGAGAATTTGAAAGTGGAAAATTCAGAAAAGGGTGGAATGGAGATGAAGAGAGGAAGTAGCGGGGAAGATGGAGGGAGGGAAAGGGCAGCGCGAATATCATTGTCTGGACCATTGTTGGAAGATTTTTAATTGTCACTCTCTCTTTGTTCCTCTTCTCATTCTCTTGACTCTCCTCCACGTGTTTTATCTTTATTTTTTTCAAGCCGTCACCCAACACGCTTTTTTTTCTTCCCTCTCTCGCCGCCTTTTTATATCTTTTCTCCCTGCCTCTTTCGAGCTCCTTTTCTTTTCGTACGTATGTATTTACGTTTCTCTTTTTAGCGATTCTTGGTTTATTGATTCATTTGGCGTATTCTCCATCCTCAGAAAAGTGAATCCTACGACGTTTTTGTTTACTTTTCAAAAATGTGTATCGATTTTAATCTAAGGGCGTGTAAGTTCGTTTCATGCAAATTGATTACGCGGATTTTCCCTTATTTTTTTCATAATGGCATCTTTATAGCTTCCTCGAACAGAAACAGGAAAATTGAATGATCATCGTTGATGCTTCGCTATTTGCCCTATAAATCGAATCAAAATTTTAAATTATCTTTATTTCTTGTTTGACGTTTTTATGTTTGAGGCGTAATCGTGCCGTTTGAAATCATTTAGTTTAGTTATTAATAGGATTTCTGTTAAATTGTTTCTCTACTACTGTGTTTATTTTCGTGTTCTGAATGTGTCAATAGAAATGTCTTAATGTATTAATGGAATAGGAGGGATAATTTCGTTATATTTCCATTGAAGAGAATATAAATTAAATGATGCCGCCATCAGGTGCAGCACTCCAAGTATCTAATATGTCGTTCATATTTTTACAAGTACTAAGTAACTAAGCAGATTAATGCTAAAAGGTGTGGTCTTAAAATATATAAATCATTAGATAAATATTAATTCTCCAAAACCCCAAACCGTGTTATCGGCCGCTGCCACAACTGCAATTGGATTAATCTTCTATTCAGTATCCGTCTTACACAAACAGCTCTCTCATAAAACGTTAACTGTATAGTTTTTGGTTATGGGAATATTAAAATAATTATTCATGATGATTCTTTTTCTACATGAGCGGCCTGAACAAAAGAATAATTATGCGTGAACGGCAGTAAATTTCTTATTTCCTCAAATTGGATCCGGTCGGCTTATCTTTCCTTATTCCCGTTCCCTTCTGTCCTTTCCTCTTGCAATCTCCCTATGATCTTTCCAACCTCATCTCTCCAAGCCTCTCTCCAATTTTCACTCTTCTTTTTTATAATCTTACTATTCCTCACGTACCCTTACTTCTTCCTTATCCGTTATGCGCACCAACATCCTCCGTTATTATTTCTCCATTCTTTCCCTGTAACTTGCCAGTTCTTCCATTATTCATTATATTTTCTTTCGTTTATTTTTCACTTCACTAAACTCCTGCTTTTAGAAACCATACTTTCGCCCGAGTGTCTCTTCAGACCTTTGCCCCAAAGGTCACCTTGACGGCCTATTCTTTCTTCTATTCTCTTTCTAGTCCTTCCTTTTTTCCTCCTTCCTTTTACTTTCCGGTTGCCTCTCTTTTCTATCCTCACACATGGTTATTGTATGTCTGCGGTTTTCCCGGCCACTTTTAATTTCCTTTGTTTTATTTCCGAGTTTGCAAAGATATTTCCCACCATATACGGCGACGAATTAATGCTTACCAAAATGTTAACGTTTTCTTTTTTTACTAATTGTCTTTTCGGTTCTTTTATAATCACCGAGGCGCGGAAACTTGGTGAGTTTCTCAGAAAGATGAAAAAATCGGCTGAATTAAAGCGTTCTAAGGATAAGTGTTTATGCTTTTTCAATGATAATGAAACAGTTGAAATGACTCGTTTCTGTCATATATATTTCAGAATAAATGCGGGTGCTAATATTTTGATGCGTTTATATGTTTAGGTCCATTGTATACGTTACTTGTTACATTGAAGGTAACTTCGAATACCCTTGAATCGTATCTTATAGAGAACTAAAAAAAAGAATCGTAGAACTTTGAGCTTGAAAAGATCATGGCTAGAACTGAAATGCGGAAAATGGGAAAAATAAATCCAGTAATCTATGGTTAGAATTCTGTTATTTCGTTCTAAGATTAAATTAAATGTTAATTTCGGAGATTAATTTAGCCTTTTTTCGTTGTAAATTTACCACCGACTCTTATTCAAACTGTAAACATTTTTAAATGCCATAAATTTTACTGGAGCTACACGACTTTTTGTAATCTTCCATTTTACAGCGTTTTTACGAACCGCTGACAAAAAATGTTTCTCTCCCCTCGCCATTGCTTTTTAAGGCGTTTCACCCTTATCCAAATTGGATGCATTATATAAACTTCACCGCTAGGCAAAGGATTTAATTTCATTGAAAACATCGCCGACAGTTTCGTTTTTACGTGCACGCACTGCGACCTGGGATTCTCCTTTGCTTCTTCCCTTCGGAATTGCACCGTAAATATTAAGCACGGTAACATTGGGTAGCGAAAAAGGAATCGTAAATCTAAAGGAATGCGATTTCGCTGAAGGGTTGCGTATTTTAATAACAATTTCTTTTAAGTCTGGGGTTGCATTTAAGAATTTCTAAGTACGATTATTTTTTAAAGACTGAGCGAGAAGGGGATAGATCGATTGCATGCTTTCAAAACGCGCGATTAACATCGCATCTCAGACGAAAGACTAAAATATTTTAATCGACCAAAGTTAATCAACTAAGACAGGGTTTGGAAAACCACAGCTCGGGGGCCGCATGCGGCTCCTGAGAATATTTTACGCGGCACGCGACACCACAAGAAAAACAGACTCGCGCAATTTAACACGGATTACTTCGATACTTTTAATTAAGAGATGCTCATAAAACATATGATATTATTTATACTTGATTTTCCGTGTATGGCATCACAGAATGTCTAGATAACGTTCGATGTGAGCTCTTATCCGGTCTGCAAAACAATTCGCTACTTTCTATGCGGCTCGCCGAGCCATTTGTGACTACAGATGAATGTATTTATTGCTTATTTTACCAGTTCTTCGGATTTTCTTAATAATCCGCCCGATATAGATAAATTTACTAGATCGCTACCACACCAGTTTCTCCCATTGACCCCGTGAACTTCAGAACATTTTTAAAACGCCTAGTCTTTAGTATCATTTAATTTCGACGCGCTGTATTTCACCTCTCCCTTTCCGTCTGATTTTCTTTCCCCTTGGAATTTCCGCTCGAGTGAATCGCCTTATCACACGATTCCTTCTTTCCCTCACCCTCTTTTACAGGACTTAACTCCTCCGCATCTCCTTCGGACTTCCCTTCACTCCCCGCTCTCTCTTTTTCCTCTTTCTTTCTCTCCCCCCACCAACTCCACCTCCTTTCTCACTCTCCCTCTATTTCAATCTCCCTGTATTTCACTCTCTCTCTATCTCACTCCCCCTATCTCTCCCCGTTCCACCGTCCTCCCTCGATCCTCTCAAGGTCACCGGGAGTTTGTGGCTTTTGTGAGGAATGGATAAGAGTGGGAAGATCCGTAATCAGGAGATGAGAGAGTTAGAGAGAGGACGGAAAGGAAAAAATGAGAGAAAGAGGAGGAAGAAAAGCCAGAGGAGGCGGAGAAAGAGAGAGATAGGAGGATGAGGTTGTTAGAAGGGGGGGAACAAGGGGAGAGGGGATTTCCTCCGCTCTCGTTCTCTAACTTGATTTCCACGCCGTGGATCTCGAGGTCTTCCGACCGTGGATGCTTTGTGGAATGGAAAAGATGGACGTAGTTTCCTCCACTACACGGTCAATGGGTTTCGAATGGCTTTGAAAAGGGGTGCTCTCTCACTCTCCGAGGGTGGGCAGGGTTTCGTCCCTCTCGTTCTCTTCCATTTCTCTTTAACCTCTCTGTACTCTCCATATCTCTTTCTCTCGTTCCTCCTACTCTCTTCCCCGTCGGCTTCTCCGGCGCGAGACATGTCTCTGCCTCGAGGAATCGAATGACGGCAGCGATTTCACGGTATGCAGTTTATTTATTTGCTTTGTTCTCCGTTGTGTAGGAAGGATAGGGAGGAGAGGGTATGCGAGGCGGAGGAGGGGAGCGGTTGGAGGTTGGATAAAGGTTAAAATTCTTCCCCCCTTTTAAAAGTCGCCGGTGGTTAGAGCACGTATTTATGAGCTATCAGTTTTGCCTCTTTTTTTACTTCTCTAAACGTGATTTCCATCCTGAATTTATCATTCGCAGTTGCGTTCATGAGGGATGTAATTTTCTCTTTTTTCACGCGGGGGCATTGGTTCGTTTCTTTTGCTCCCCGGTGGTGAAATTTTATGCTCGTTGGCCACCGGGGTATGACCTACGGCACGGGTGCAATGTGATATGTGGCTGCGGCATGGGGCCAATGCGGAGTCAATTTGATCCGGCGATTCGTTCAGTTTGTGTTGTGAGGAGGAAACTTCCTCCACCGTCTCCTCTAAGGATGGTGCCTGCCACCGGGTGTTATGCTGTCGAAATTTCTCCTTCGTTAATTAGTCCGTGCTCTATCCCATCTCCTGTCGAAGGAGGACGTCGGACGGAGTGAACTTCCTTTCGCAAATCCGCTCATTTATTTCGGCGGTTCCTTTCGAAAGGATTTTAAACTCGAGGACGAAGTGTTGAGTCGAAAAAGGACAGCGGGGAATTTAATTTCTTCCAATAGTCTGTACCGCTGTGATAGGATATTTAAAAAAAACGCGAAGGAGAAATGAAGAACTTCAGTTTCACCTGGTGGTGCGTTCCGGCACTACGGAAGATAGAGGGAATCATAATGAGGCGTCGAGAAACGTTAATAATGTTTTGTGAACAATTTGCCTCTGTAAAATTTCGCATGTTTACCATTGGATGGTTTGCTGTTATTTTCATTTCGAGATTCTAAGGAGCGACTTGACGGCATCTTCTCGCGTTAAACGGAATGCTTCGACGGCGATCCTATGCGTCCAGCGACGCGCGTGGACGGAAGCGTTTAGTTCCCATCATGAGGGATAGCAATCGCGTTTCGCGCGAAGCGTTAAAGACTGCAATGATATACGGCTTAAATGGGAAGCGAATCAATGACTGCTTTGCCAAGTGGTCCGAAACATTTTCGGATCAGTTTACACCAGCCTATTCCTACTCCAGCTTCGTCTTGGATGGGTAAAAGATTAAGAAACGAAGGTAGAGGGGGAGAGAGAGGAAGAGGAGGGAAGTCGGGGATGGCGATGGAGGAGGAGGGAAGCCTCAAGGACGGCGGGTTCCTCAGAGTGGAAAAGGAAGTGCGAGAGTCGGCGAAAGGAAGTCTGTAATGGGACGGGAAGGCGCTGTGGAGGGAGAGAGTAGTAGAGGATATTCGCATGAAACAAGTTCTCTACCTTTTTTTGAGGGACCTTTGTTTCGATTTATAGAAAAGCTTCGAGGGCGACCACCTGGCTTTGCCAGGATCTTGTGTGTGTACCGAGGCACTTAACAGCACAAAGGTTTTCATAATCATCTAGTTAAACTAAGCATTAACGGTTTCGAAGTTTTTATCCTGAAGAATTCGAATGGTCGTCGACGCTAAAAAAATATTTAGTGGTGAGAGTTCAAGGCTTACTGTTACGATTTCGTTAAACTGTAGAACCGTAACCAAATATAAGGACGAAACGATCTTTAAACGTTAGGAATTGCTGTATAATCATCGAGAAGTAAATGGTATTGGAAAAGATTATATCGGTCTCCATCCGTAAAAAAATAGGCGGCAACAAAGCATTTTGAAAAGAAAAAGATCTTTTTCTGAGTATCATTCATTACTTTCCGAAGTCGTCAATCTTTCTAAAGAGCTATGACTAACCGGAGCCATGTGGTAAGGTGTAGATGTATGAATTCTACTTCGATGCACGTATCTTTTCTTGTTAGGCGAGCGGAAAGGTCAGTAGCGAGGGAGGCAATAATTACCGATCACTATATTGAGGACGAAACTGAGACCGTCCAGCCCTTCTCTATTTCGGAACTAGAATGACTAACGCAAACGTCCGTGATCACGGTGGGTTTCGAACTCTCGAACTCATCGGACAGCAGATACTCCACCAAGGCCGGCGGAGGTGAGAATAATGGTCGCATGGGAAAAAGTTTTTGCGGGTAATGGCGGTTTAAGAGAATAGGATGGAAGGAGAGAGGATTCTGGCGATAGGGTACTTCCTGTCCCTCGAGAAGGTTTGGACTTCTTGGTTGGCCGAATTCCTTCCTCCTCCCACATTTCCCGTCTCTTGCACCTCTCTTCCTCCGTCCTTCAAATCCCAGACGGGAAACTGCGGTTCCCACGATATTAATCTGGCTATGTAAATTATAACAACAAGGGGGGAGGTTCCATCTTTCTGCTTCCTCTTTTAAAAGTTTCGGTTGGCCGGAGCTCGAAGCTCTTGCGAACTCTTATGACGTCAAGCATCTCAACAGCCTCAGGCTATGATATATGAGATAATGCGCGCGTTTTTTTCGCCATGCGGCGATGATATCGCGTTATTGTTGCGAAGATCCGCGATGAAATACGCAGCGTGTTCTTTTTTTATAGTATTTCGCTGCTACCTAGGATTGGTCATATAAGTGCATGGAATTCATTATCCCCGGAGTTTTTTTTTAACGTCTTAACTTACGAAATGAGAAGCTCAAATCCATTTTCTCAGATTGCTTAAACTCTGTTCAATGACTAAACCGTTTCACTTACTCCAAGTTGGGTCGAATGAAAAATTAACTCTGCTGCGGTGAACGTATCTTGATCCTGAGATAACGCGGAATATTTAATAATTCCATCGTCGGAATCGTTTCCGCTTCCTTTGCGAGATAACGTCTCTTTTTAAATTAGAGGAGTTCCGCAGTAGAAATAGGCGAGAATAGATAGGTTACTGAGAGGCAAGCAACCCCCTTAACGCGTAGCCTTTGCATGGTGGCTAGCATTTGCGGCTGAATAGAGCGTCTGTAGAGAAAGGGGTTAGCGGCCCAATTTCCTTCGTTGAGACCATTGCTTCGATAAATACCATGGTCACTGATTACGGTAACAAATAACATCAACGAAAGGAAACTCGAGATCTTAAAATAATTAATTTATCGATCCGCCTTTTTATTAGAACTAGTTTCTTACGAAGGTAATATGGTTGTTTATTAATTGATGTTTCGGTAATTGATAGTGACAATCTTTTAGGCGTAATGTGAATGACTAATAACACGCAAGAAGTTATTGAGGATTATGTTATTTTATGTAGTACATTTGTAACTAATTATTTGGCAACATTTATTTTTATGTGAAACTTGAAGTTGATAGTTCTCATAAACAAAGACAATATTTATCAGTGTCTATGAATAATTTAAGTTTACTGTTATTAATTCTGCTGTCATCTTAAAAAAAAACTCGGTTACTGAAATTTTGCTCAGATAAAACCGGCTTTCTTTGAGTTTACATATAAATGTTTTGGTGATTGCATTGTTCCCGAGAACCAAATACGAAATTTAATTCGATTGAATTTTAATTGTAGTTTAAATTTAATCATTAATTGTCTCCGCATGTTCAAAGAATCGTGTTTAAACGGAATAAAATCCCGTTTCGTAAGTAGATCCCTTTAACCCTGAACGCGGTGTTAATTTATTTAATGGCGTTTTTTCAACAAATATGTCCGAGTATATCACGAGAATATTATTTCCGCCATGTTATTTTTTTGCCGGAAAGCTTCCACTTAATTTCTTGCTCCCCTTGATAAAATATATCAGAAGATCAAGAGTAACAGTAAAATTTCCCGATTTCTTATAACAGGGTGTTTGCGCATTTAGCGAGAGCCGTCCCGCTTGGACACGCGTTGCTGCATTCGCCGGTAGGTTGTTAAAACGTCTCACTCACTCCAGACCACCCATCCCACATACACACTCTCGCCTTCTCCCTCAAGAAAAATCCATCCTTCCCCTCCTCTTTTTCCCCTTCGTCAGACAATGAGATACAACGCGCCACCAATGGCACCTTGCAGAACTAAACGAGCCACGCTGTCTTTTCTCTCTCCCACTCTCTCTCCCTCTGTCTCTCCCTTTCTTTCCCTCTGTCTCTCCCTTTCTTTCCCTCTGTTTCTCCCTCTGTCTCTCTCTTTCTTTCCCTCTATCTTTCGTGCGTTTATAACGCTATTTCTCTAACTCTGGTCATAAGGACATTCTCTTCCAAATGAATTCGAATCATTTTCGTAAGCTCTGAAACCGCATTCTTTGAGATACGAGTAACGCCGCCTATTCCACGCTTGAAACTATATATTATAAGCCAGGCTTCCTCTTACCTTCCGCTGTTCCCACTCTTTCGCATTCCAAGTTGCCTATTTCCTGTCCAAACCCTATGAAGTCTGAGCGAAGTGTGAGGGTGCATTCCTTTTCCTTAAAGATGAAGTCACCCATAGTGCTGAGGCTAGAGGGCAGTGGCCGTTACTTGGTGTTTCCCCCCTTCCCTTTTTCGGAACAATTATTTTATATCACCTATGGCAAATTTTTTCAAGAAGGCATGTGGAAAAAAGAAACGCGTAATTCTTTTATTAAAAGGAATTTATTGGGCGATGTTTTGTCAAATTTCTACGCGCGTTTTTTAAAATCGAGAGCTAAAGATCTTCATTTTATAACACGTAATTCAAATAGGTTTTCAATCCTTCATTTATCTGAGAGTATTATTTTCCGAATTCTTATAATATACCGTAGCTACCAGGGCCGTCCCTAGAGGAGGGTGAATCGGGGCGACCGCTCCGGAGGGGGGGAGGGGCGCTTCGATATCGCCGCAAGGAAAGCCTAAGTTAAATTTGATGGCAAATGTTAACAGGGTCCTGCACAAGCCGATTGGGCCCGGGCCCCGCACCTGCCTAGAGGCGACCCTGATAGCCACCTACGTTTTGATTTACCTAACTAAAAATTCTTTCTTCGATTAGTTAGATAGGAAAAAACTAGCTTGCGTACCTACCACATAATGTTAGACCTGGAAATATAATGTGTAAGTAGATCGCCTTAGAAAAATACCTTTTTTACGCGTTTAATAAAATAGATATTTTCGTTCCTTAGCATGAATACTTTTTATGATTAAAAACCGATTCCTGATACCATATCTAATTTTGTCAAATGTTTAAACAATCTGAAAGATTCGTGAAAAAGTGAAGTTTTGTAACTGACTGCTCTTTCTTTTGAAATTGAAAGGAAATGCTTGCCGCGAAAAATCAACATTTTAGACCACGACTTAGCGGTAATGACATTTCAAAGCCTTCGCCACTCGCCTTTTACGATCCCAGTTTTTGTTCCTTTTCCTCTTGCCTATTTCTCCGTGTACTCGACGTCACGACCGAGAGGTTTAAAAGCGATTCCAAACTTCAGGGAGTAAAAGTCCTAAGGGGTGAAAGTAAAGGAGGAGAAAGGAGTGTGTGATTCCTACATTTCCCCAAATCTTCTCCTGTTTGTTACTTATTTTCAAAGTGCCTTTGGTTTCACGCTCGGCTAAGATGTACATATAGCGACCACATTGCATCTTTTAAACCATATATTTTAAAAATATCTTTTCGTAAGAGGTCACATATCGACCTTATTTTTTCCTTATCCTTCCCTTTTCGCGTTTCGACTCCTCTTATACCTCGCCGCATCTCCTTTCTCTCACTTTCTCTCTTTCTTTTCTTAGTTTCCCCTCCCATAAATCACTCCTTTTCCCTCCTCACTCACGCCCCTCTTTTCTCTCCATTCTCCCTCCAACTCGCCATCCAAACCGTCCACTTTCCTTATAAGGGATTACGAATGAGCAGAAAAGTCGCATGCTGTTGAGAGAGAAAGAGTGCTCTCGTGCATTGCGGAATACTGGGACAAGAGTGCTTGTTTGTACGCCCATGAACCTCTTCTGAAAGGATGATCGTATGTTTAAAGGCTTCTTTGAAGTAAAAAGTGGTTCCGCTGGCATAAATATAGCATATACGTGTATATGCACACATACACACTTATGTACACGCGCGCTTGTAAAAACGTCCTTGCATATATATATGCATTTTGTGCTTGTAATTAACTCGTGATTACCCGAAAATAATGTACAATCATGGCAATAATAGAATACGATATACGTCTTCCACGATTCGGTTAAAGTCTAATTTTTGTATTATGCGTTTGGACTCGTTTATCGGATATTATTTGGCGTAAAGTTCTACTATCGTCCCAGGTTTCGAAGTCCAATTTCTGATAATTTACGGCATAAACTTCTCAAATTAATGAGCCGAGCCAGACGAGAATCGTTGTCAGAATATTTCAATCTTCTCTCACTTTCCTCATTAATTATACTCTCTCGTTTCTGCTCCCTTCTTATGTTATCCGAATTCGCACCCCTGTGTCTGACGAAAAGTTTAATATTCCTTTCTTCATCCTATACCTTGGATTTTGGATTTTTTTGCATTTTTCTGTCACCTTCTTCCGCTTCTTGTACCAATTGGGAAAAATTTAAAAATTACATTTGGTAAAGTGAATCTCGAATGTAACTTTGGAGCCACACCCCCGCCAGAATGGACTGCTTAAATGGAGAAACTCTCCACAGGAAAGTGAATTGATATAAGATGTAATAATAAAATTATGCTACTTTAAGTATGTGGAAAAATATGTTTAACAAAGTTAAACATAAAAATGTAGGAATTGTTTTGCAGACCATGGGAAAATAAGGCTGCACAGGCATTTAATCATATCTTTAAATTTGAATACGCTTCCGAATTGAACATTCAAAGAATCAATGCCAGCCGATTATTGCATTGGTTTCTGCTTCGTTTTGTGATAAAAATATGATTCGAAACCTTTGGAAAAATGACTACAATTAGCAGTAATGTTACGCAACGACTTGAAATTGCCGTTGTTTTTTCTATGTCATATTTCCACAAATAAAAATTAACCTATGTGAGAAAAGTATTCTTACGAAATGATTCGCCATAGATTCGGTTTCATAGTAACTACATATAATCTCGAAACTTCTTCACTTTGTCTCCAACTTCGCTGCACATAGATTATACACATTGCCCTATCACGTGCGCTTTAATCTCTTGATTGATATATTGCCACGGGTTATCTAGAATTGTTATAAGCATATCGTGCTCTTAAAATCGGGGGAACAACATGGGGAAGAATTATCTCACTTCCTATCTCACGCATCGCTGTTGCATATAACATTCTCTTTTTTCGCTTTAAGTTCGTTCATCTCTCTCTCTCTCTCTCTTCGTTTGCCTTCTTCCTCGTCGTATTTCTTCCAGTTGTGTTCTCTTTTCCAACTTAACTTCATGGATTTCATTCCACGTTCTTTTAATATAATCACCAATGCCAAAATACGTATAGCCTTGCGGGGGATTTTAGCTGATTCTGGTATTCTATATATTGAAATACACTGAAGAAACCGTAATTTTTTGGAACGGCGTTTTCAGGAATATTTAATGCATTATTAAAAAATGAATTTTATACTTAGCAAAAATTAAACTAAATAAAATAACGAATCGGTTAATCATTCTTAAGTATTGTAATTTGCATGAAGTTGCGAGAACTTTATTTTTTTGAATTGATCAATAAACCTTGGTGATATACTATAAATAAAAGAGAATGTTTGTCTGTCTGTATGTGGTAGCCATAACTCTTCAGAAAATAAACGTAGGAGCTTCAAAATTTGGCAGCAGCTTCAGGTTGATCCTGAGAGTCGCAGGGCCAAAAATAATTCAATTTTGGTCCAAATGCCGGTCTTTAAAAGATATCTCAGCAACCAATTGACCGATTTTGATGAATTCTCCAATAATATCAATGTTTTGATGAGATACATTTTCGAGCCTAAAATGGATCAAATCGGTCTATGTAGGATCGATCCAAATTTCACGATTTCGAGGGGTCCCCATGGAACGGTCGGTTCAAATTTCGGCAATATCCGTCTGCCTGTACGTATATATCAGGGAAGATCTGGCTGAACCGATTTCAACCAAATTTGGTAGATGCATAGAATATTCACATAAATGCATGACCAAAATGACATATTTGGACTAGATAGACCAAAAAGGGGTGCCACAATTGCAAAATAAAATTTTCTGTATTTATGCTTTTGGAAGAAATTGGCTTACCCGAATTCAAACAAATTTGGTACATAGAATTTTCACATAAATTTATGACCAAAATGCCATGCTTCGACCCGATTAACTAAGTAGGGGTGCCACAATTGCAAAGTTAAACTCTTCGGTAATTATGAATTTGGAAGGAATTGGTCTAACCGATTTCAACAAAATTTTGTATGAAGGAGTTGTGCAAGATAAAAAAACAAAAATAAGATTTTTAGGATAGATATAAAAAGCAGGGCTGCCAAAATAAAAGTAATAAAATTTTCTTTTTATAAGTGTTTGTGTTGAACTGTCCGCATCGATTTTAACCATATTATAATATTTATTATGTGCACACTCACATATGTATGTATGTAATATATATATATTATATATATATATATATATATATATATAAAGCAAATATTATTCGACTTATAGAAAATTCGAGATACAGAAATATATTTTTCATTTTTCATTAATTGAATTAACATCCAGTTTATTCCTATAAGCATTAAGCATATAAGTTAACTTACTCTAAATTTCAATATAATGCATATTATGAAAACATCATCACCAATACTTTCTTCCGATAATATGTAAGATTTTACTCTATCCAAAACATTAATTGCATCACGCACTGTGATTGAGGGTATCATAGATAATTACAATTCTCACGTACTACTGAAAGCACAAATATGACGATTAAATTTGGGTTATCGAATGTAGGAAGGAGCGCATAGGTGTGTTTTTCTCCAGGGCTATAAGGGATCACAGTAGGAGAAGCAAGCCTGATAGCAGTGACGGTAAAACGTGAAAAGTATTTTAATGTTGTGTTTCGTAGTTTTTTTTAATTGTTAAATATAATGGCGTCATACCTATTATTTCGCGATTGTTTTTATCCAAATATGTGCTAAAGGCATGGATGATAGCATAATCTTAACAGATAATATCCTAATTTTTCCATAATTTTTAATGTATAGGATATTGTCTTCATGATGATTATTTTTATTGCTCATGCATGGCGATCTGATTGTGAGTCACGAAACTTGAAATACAAAAACTTGTACAAGAGCCGATTGCCAGAGAATTTGGAAATTACGGATAGTGGCCTTAATTTCACGGTAAATTATAAATATACTACTATTGCTCATGGAATTTATTATTTAATACATAAAGGCTCCAAGTGACTGAAGTGCTTTTGCCCTGGAGATCGCGTTGGTTTATTTACGAGTTTATAGCTTGGTGTATGGTGATTTTTTGAAGCGCTTGCAGTTTGCAAGCACCGACTATATATATATATATATATATATATATATATATATATATATATATATAGTATATATATATATATATATCAACTGCAGTTCAAAGTCGAATCGATATCTCTCATTCCGTTTCATAAGACAATAGGTCGGGAGAAATGACACCATTCCAAGTCATTCGGCAGACTGGCTTTTATTTTATTTTCGTTATAAACCCAGAGCGCATTATCATCTACTGGACGGGGAGAGGGAGAAAGACGGCTCGCATGTGCGCCCGCCCATTTTTAACGTTCGCCAAATACCCGATTTCACTTCCGGTCTCAGGAAATTGAAACTGCTAATGGATCAGCGATGTTAGAGACAGCGAGCGAGAGAGATGGAGGAAAAGGTACCATTCCCTTTATTTCACCCATACCACCACCTCTCCTCCCCCCCCCCCCCAAACTCCCTCTTTCCCATTTGGCTCCTCCTTCCCTAACCTTTCTCCCTTTCCCGCTCCGTCCGTCCCTATCGCTTCTCAACCACCGCGATCCTTTCTCTTTCTCTCTGCCTAACATTTTCTCCTTTCTTCCTTCGCCCCCTTCGCTCCCTCTTTCGAACCCTTCTTCTCTTCCTCTATCTCGCTCCTCTTCGCCTCCTTCCACGTGTGTTTTCTTCCAAGGCTTCGGCTTTATCTCCCTTGTCAATGACACGGCTCACCTTCTCCCTCCTCCGCCCCCCTCCTCCTCCCCCAGGACCGCCTCTATCTACCCACAATCTCTCCCAAAGTAAGCCCATGTCGGCGATGCCTCCATCTCCGACTACTCGACTACTCCCCCCCCCCCCCCTCTGTCCCTCCCCGCCTCCATTTTTATCAATCTCCGTATCTATTTATCGATCGCGCACTGCGCAGCGTCCTCCCGGTTTCCACCCCCTCCACCCTCGGCTCCTCTCTCCGACACACTCACTTTCTGCATCCCGCCCAGGCTAAACCCAAACCTCCCGCCTCTCTCCTCCCCGTCTTCTTCCTTGAATACCTCAGTCTCCTTCCCAAAGGATCACATCATGGCCTATCTCTCTTCCCGAACACTCTCCCCTCTCTCTTTCTCTTAATCCACCTTTCCATCTCCCTTTCTATCTCTCTTTTTTGCGCTCGTATCCATATTTATCTCCAGGTTTGGATATACATCTGGTGAACTTCACTCTCTCTTCAACTTTTCCCCTTAGATCTTTTTTATTATTTCAGTTTACGTTAGGTAATCTTTTCTTATTCGTTCTTTGCGTTCGCTTATCGTTACGGTGCCATTGAAATCCCATCTTCAATCGAAGTGTCTTTAGGTTTCTTAGCCTTGCAAATATCCGAGATGTTTCTATTTATAATTGCGATCTTTGTGTTTCTGTTTTTCCCAACCTTTGCTTCTTCTCGTTATTAACCGAACCCTCTATAAAAATACAAAATTTCCACATTTTATATTTCCGTGTTACATCAAAGATCCTATCATTCTCTTCCCTTCCCCCAAACAGCGATATCTATTTCTCCTCTATTCTGACGCACGCCTTTCACTCCTCCCATTCTCGTGTGTCACCCATGACCTTTATCGGCTCGCATACTCTTTTTTCTCTCTATTTTGTCCTCTTTTTCTCTTTCCACTCCGTTTTGCATCACCGTAACTTTCGCATCGGCAATCCCGTCCCAGTGCTCTCTCGCAGTTTGTTTCATAATTTTAGTCTCCAAAAATCTTTACTCCTCTTTCACTCGTAACTCCCGGTCCCCAGAATTTTCTATTTTCCCTTTCGTTCTCTCGAATCTCTTTCGAAATTCTCTCTCTCGTCTCTCCTCCGATTAAACAATTTTGCATTTTCCGCCGAAGAAGGCGGTTTCCTTTCCTCAAAGGATAGACTGCATCTCGACATCCTCCGTTTCTGCGAAAATAAAAGATTTTTCTTCTCGATACCCAACTCTTTGAAATTTGACCAGTTATTTTCGGTCGCATTTTTCGCCTCCTATACGCAAATGCCCTTTGAAGAACAAAATATAGAACGTTTGATTTTCACAAACTCCATAGAAATTAATTATCGTGAGGCTATGATTTCGTGTCATATGGTAAGGGGCAAAAAATTTAAACACGAGGAGTTTAACTCAATACGGAATTTCGGATTCGATGCGGTACAACAATTTTATACGAAAAAATCGCCTGCCGAACAAAAAAGTAAGGAGTTTAGTATTTTCCCGGGCGTGACATCTCTTTTAGAGTTTAGTGATTTACATCCAACTTTCTATTTCCGTCAATAATATTTTATTTTCGTGAATAATCAAGCTATTGGATTGTGTGCATGGAACTTAAATTCGTTCCAATTTTTGGATGTGGTGTTTTGGAACTTAAATTCGTTCCAATTTTTAGCTTTGTATCCGCAGTTTTTTTCTCGTGTATTTTTCCAATTAATACTGTCATTATTTACCCGATTCGTGTTTATGATGCTTTGCACACTGTTTTTACACGAATGAGTTCAATCGACACGTCACCTTCGCAAAGAAGAAACAATGGCGTCGATATCTCCTTCGAATCGTTCTAATCGGGTACTTCATCTCGAGTTTCTTATCGAGGATAAAAAGATATTCACGCTCGTGTGACAATGCGTCTCCCTCTTTCTCTCATCGCCCGCTTTCCCTTTAGTGTCTTCTCTCAAACGGATTCCACCAGACATCCTCATTACCTATCTTTATACACGCCCACGCTCCGACTCGTCTCTCTCTTTCTATCCTACATTGTTCCACAAGGTGGCCTTATGTTTCTGTCGCGTGTACCCTCACTAAACTTATCTTCTTCCACCTTCTTACTCCCCTTTTTCCTTTATATACTTCCTCGTGTCCCATGTCTCCATTGTTGCCACCTCTGTGTGCGTGTCTCTCTCAGGCAACTCCCTCCCTCTGTTTCTCTTTCGCCTACCTTTTCCTCATCTCACTCAACCATTCTTTCCCTTTCACTCTCTCGCCTCCCTCACTCCCCCGTCAATTCTTTATTTTTTCTTCCTATCCCTCCATCTTACCTAGCGTCTCTTTAAGACTTCCTGCTCATCGCTCTTACGGATGGCTGCTGGTCAAGACTACTTCGGTACAGCTCTCTCTCGCACCATATTTTGCCTTCTCTATCCCTCCTCTTCCCCTCCCGCTCCTTCCATTCGCTTCCTCTCTATATTTACACTTACCTTTTCTTTCTCGCTCACCTCTTTTCCTCTTATTCTCCCTCTCCCTCTTCTCGCGCTCGAAAGTATTTCTTTTTGCACATCTCCATCTTCCCTTCTCTCTCTCTCTCTCTCTCTCTTGCTTCATCCACATTCCCTCCTTCCGCCACTCCCCTACTCTCCCTCCGCCTCCTCCTCCCCCTCCGCTCGCTCAATCTCTAGCTTTCCCCTCCTCCTGCATCTCTTCGCAAAAACCTCTCCTTTCCTCCTCCTCCTCCTCCTCTTCGCAATTTCCCCTTTCCCGCCCCTCCCCCCCGCCCCCCTCTGCCGCTCCCAGTCCGCGCAAGCGCTCCATCTGTCGTATCGGGAGCAGCGAACTGTTTCAAGGTGACGTGAGAGAGAAGGAGACGGAGACGGTGCGTTCGGAGGAAGAGAGAGAGAGATAGGCGGAGTGGGATGGGAGATAGAGGGATAGTTATAGGAAGGAGGAGTGGGAGGCTGAGGAGGGGAGGGGTGGTAGGGGAGGGAAGCACGGAGGAGTTGTTAGTAGAAGAGGAGGCAGGGGGAAGGTAGGGAGGGAGGAGAAAGAGGGAGAGTGAGTCTAGTCTTGCGTTCGTCGGAGGGGTGAGGAGGAGGTGGAGATGGGGTTATGGGTGCGGCGTTAAAGGGAGGTTGGAGGAGGTAAGGAGGAAGGGAGAGAGAGGGAGCTATCTATATATGCGTTTGTGTGCGTGTGGACTTCCACCCCTCTCCCTCCCCCTCCCTTCTCACTCTCTCGCTGTTCCTCGCGCGGTAGCAGGGGTTGGGCAGAGGAGGGGAGGTTTCATATAAGAGGGGAGGAGGATAGGGGATCGGGGGGAGCCGGAATTCGCCAGATGGAGTAAGGGGCTGAGGGAGGAGGGAAAGGGGAGAGGGGGTCTTGTTTTCACTCCGCCAATGAGAGAGGAGGTATCTCCGTTTTCCTCGTATTCCTCTCCTTCCTTTACGCTCGTCAAACACTCAAACTCTCCCTCTCTCGCACTTCTTTCTTCGGCTCTTTATTTCTCCTCTCACCGAAGCCACACCTTTTCTTCGGCTCTCGCGAATCTTATACTATATATATATATAAAGCTTACTTTAATATAGTTTTTTACCTTTATCGTCTGCCGCGACGTCCGCTCATGCTTGATCCCAAAGAAGGAAAGTCAAATTTTCGGGTGATTATCTCGGCGCCGTTTGCAAGCAGGTGATCATAAAATTATTTCGCAAATTTCTCTGCGCATGAGAGACGCCAACAGGAGTCGCCAACATACTAACCGAAGAATGTTTATCTATGATATATAAAATTTTTATGGTTGATCGGATTTTATATTCGCCACAGGTTACTTATTTCAAGTAGCATTAATCCTCGCTATTATTCGTTTTTATGACGGTATTTAGCTGTAATTGCTATTTTTTTACTCACATAATCTAACAGTTACCCTCATAATTGAATATTCTTTGGTATGTATTATCCACAAAATTAATGTTTGAGGTGGGGCAAGTAATGCGACTATGCTTCCCTTTCTCGTCCCAATCTTTACGCTTGGGACTCGTCAGGTGATGTCTGTTGAAACGAAACGATTGAATATATCCTACGTATTTTCCTCTTATCTCAGCCCCTTTCGCTACTATTTTCCCACCCCATATCCTCTCCCCTTTCCCTGCTCCTCTTACCTGACTCACTCGCTTTTCCTGCCCGTGAATTAGTTGAAGTATATTTTTCGCGAAGGCGAAAGAGTGGGCTCCGCTCCGCCTCTCTCATTGAAGTTATAAAGGACTCGTAATTAGGAGGCCTTAACTTTGAACTCAGGCTGTAATGATGCGAGACTGTGATGTCTGAACGGAAGACTTAATTTCGCTTTTTTGAAGATATGTGTATGACACGGGTTACGAAAATGGAAGTTGCGCGCTAGCGATGATGTTAGTGTGAGAGAGAGAGCATGCTATGGGTAGAAGGGTTGATTAATATTTGGCCTGGTCTCGTGCTCTTATCGCAACGCCCTGTAGCATGGCCTCTCTTGTTTCATATCCCCTAATATTGCTGTCAAATATTTTCGCCAGATTATTTTTCGAGAGCGCGTTAAAATTTATGCCATAGCTCCGACATGAGCGCTTATTCTTCATGCCACTAAATTTTCTTTTGCCAATGAATGAATAATTCAAGTGGATGAATTACAAAAAATCATTCTCATTGCTCATACTGAATATGCGTCGAAGGTTACGCAGGCAAATATCATTTGTAAAACATTTACTCTTAAATTCATATATTATTTTACGTGATTGCATTATGTAGTGCATGTAAATATGTCGTAATATTCTCAATTTTTTATTATTTGAAGCACAATGATGTTTTTCATTCGAATATCTTAGATTTAAATATTTCCTCATGATTTTCTTACTATTCATATATTACTACCATAATTTTTAATCCTTAATTTGTAACAAAAACATACTTGCATATTATAATCAAAAACTTTTTGCCCTTCGATTTTGTTACGCAACTTTTTAAAATATATTCTGACAAAAAAAAAACAATTCTTCCGTACAATCATATGCTCGATCGATATACGAGTATACTGAGTGTACATGACACATCGCGTTGAAAAACATCCTTTCCGCTATTATTTATTCCGATTCCATTTATACTTCGTTACGAAACGCTTTCTGGCGTGATTCCTGGCACGCAATCCCATTCTCTGTAAACAGCGCGAGTTTTTTTTTCAAACAACCGTTTCCCTCCCCGCCCCCTAACTAAAAAGGTTAATTGCAAACGTAGACAATTTCCTTCGGAACCGCGCGACATAACTTGGGCGTTGACACGGATTACGAGAGACCCACGTTCCTCTCCCCACGGCGGCATTTTACCAGCGCGTTCGTTTTATTTTTCCGCGCCGCGATATATAGCGGCTCCGGAATGGGCATCGTGCCGTATGGTCGTTCCTCTCCCCCCGCCTCCGCACCATCCCACCCACCTCTCCACGCCACCCCCATATCATAACTGCGCAAGATCGCCGAGCGTATGTGTGTATGACCCGGCATCGGCGCGGTTATCCTTGGCACACTCTGCCGTCGTCGCCGAAGCCGCCGTAGCAATGGGACACGGCGGTGGCTTAGAGGCTGTCCCCTCTTCCCCATCCTCTAATCTCCTCCTCCTCCCCTTCTCAACTTTTTCCTCCTCCCCCTCTTCATAATGGTGCCAACGCACTGCAGGGGAAGGGATGATCGAGACTCCCCCTTTAAGTGTTTCCTTCAACAATTATTTTGGTTGGAAAATTTCGTGGGAGGAAAAGTACTTATTGTTAGTGCGTGAGCGTCGGCATCCATTTAATCTGCATCTGATCGCACAAACCTTTGAAGGGATATCAGAAATTATGATTTTTCTGGATATTCCTTCGTTTCCGTTTCTTCGGGGTGCTTGAATAAGTTTAAGGTGACGGATTTGACCATGTTTTTTTTGTTAATTCGGTCGCCGAATAACCAACATTAATGATATAAATAATTTTGAAATTCTTAGATGAATTTGGGAACTGATTTTCTGTTTATTTCCATATTTAGAATCAATTTTATCGGTATTCTTGAGTCGTTTCGCCGATTCGTATGTTAGATTTTAGCAAAGGTTAAAATTTGGATTGCAATATCCTATTTTCAAAATATGCTGTCAATGATTTTTTCGTCTTATTTCCTCTTTCTTAACTCATTATTTAATTCTGAAGCATTCTTTTTGATTGGAAATTTTATTTGATAGTGTGTTGGACTACTTTCTAATACCAGGACGTTTACTACTACATACTTAGTTTTTCTCAGTGCCTAACTGGAGGAAGTTTGAGTAAAATCACGAATGTTTGCGGCTGATATTCAGCCTCGAGTAAAGAATACGTGTCGTTATGGCAATGTGATTTCGAGCGCGCTATTGGGGACTTGCGATTTGTCCATGAAATTTCTTAACCGATATCAAAAAAGGATACAACTCATCTGGCATTTTTATACCCTCTTAAAGTTCTTCGTTCTTCGTCTCCTCTGGATTCCCCTTTTTCCTTCCTCCGTCCATGTCTCTTATATGGAGCTTGAAACTTTCCATCCGCCCTCGATAGGGAGATTGGGTAACTGGTGTGTCCGCTTGCTATTCGGCAATGAGGTCACGGGAACCAAAAACCAACTCCGTCGGGGAAGAGCTCTTACTTAACCATTGTATCATACATCACTTCTGATTAACGCTAGACTATTAATTCGAGGAAAAATTCCTACCTAAAAACGGCAAGCCTATTAGTTCTCGAGATTCGTTCCACTGGGTATGATTTTTTCGATCTATTATTAGATTTTTATGCTCAAGAACAGTCGCGTAGTCACGTAGCTGAAACCTTTATGCATTATCGTGTTTTCTTAAACAAGTTCTCATAATGGTTTTCAAGCTTTTGCTTAATATAGTTTTCTTTAAAAATTACCTAGTACAAATCTTCCGTAAATTGAGCTGTTTTCGTCATTTCCCTTGCCTCTTATTTTCCAAACATGAAATTTAATATTTATGTACGAATGTTTAAGGAAATAACGACAAAAATAATTTTGAAGGGAAGTAGGTAGTGTTTCTGTAGTGTTTGTTTGAATTAAAAGGAAAGCCGTGTATATTGTGGACATGAAAGAATTAGAGTGGTTTAGAGGCGGTCACTGTGAAATCAACGTTGAACGTCATGCTTCATTCGTAAATATTTCGCTTTTCTGCGTACTCACTACATAACTGTCCTTTTTATGCGTTCTTTACCAGCGAAGCGGTAATAGCGGAACGCCTTATGGGCACATCTGGTCCGTCCGTCCTAACTTTCGTCTCCTAAACCGCTGGACGGATTTTAATTTAATTAAGTATGAGTGATCTTTATAAAAATTATCGCCCAAACTCGTATCTCGTTAAATGGCATCCATCAAGCAACAATAAAATATCAAACTTTTATCTCCCTAGCTCTTATATGATCTGTAAGGTGTAGATTAAAAAATGTATTCGGATAGAGAACAGCATTTACTACAAGAAAGTCCGCGAGGCCACGTAATTACGAGTTATGGTTTCGGAGATAAAAATTAGAGAAAACTCCAAGCAAAACATCGCATATTTTGTTTACATCTATTGCGAAGACGGTTCTCTCCAGTTCTCTCAGCAAACAACAATTAAAAATCCATGTATTTCTCTCCCATTCTCTTATATGATCTTCGAGATATAGATTTAAAAATTTATTCGGATAGAGAACAACATTTACTACAAAATGGTCCAGAGTCCACATAATTATGACTTAAATTTTTGGAGATAAAAATTCGAGAAAATCCCGAGCAAAACATCGCATATTTTGTTAACATCGATGGCGAAGACGATTCTCTCAGCAAGCAACAATTAAAAATCCACATACGAGTATTTTTCTCCCATTCTCTTATATTATCTGTGAGGTATAGATTTAAAAAATTATTTGGATAGAGAACATTATTTACTACAAGATAGTCCCCGAGACTATAGTTTCGAGCATAAAAAATCGATAATCACCTAATATTTCGATACCGTCCCATACGTATTTCCCATTAAGAACGCCTTTGAAATCTCTGTATATTCATTTATGGAGTATACTTTTCCATCTTGTTCCATTTGAAGACATCGTACTCGAATGTATTCCAGTAAATACTATATAATTCAATTACATTCTAGGATAGAGTGAATCCTTCTACGGAAGGGAATATTCCGCGTCCAGTAAAAATTTTCCAATTTTATTCACTTATCATTTTGTGCAACTAAATTTACGTCACCATTAATGAAATGCGAATTGACAGAAAATTTATTGCTGAAAATTACATTCCTTGAATGAGTTTTTTAACATAATCGTACAAAGCTTTATGAGCACGCACTTAAAGCGTTTCTATTATGTGAGTATTGCGTCACTTCCTATACTGCAACGCTCACAAAACGGACAATAAAAAGGTAGGTATACTGTCAAAACTGCGTTCCAATCGGCAAGTCCTTGGGTGCGAATTTTTAGTCAGAGGACAGATATGGAGTCAATATCCGCCGCCGATTGGGAAACGTCTCCTATGTATGGAAATCCGGAAGCTTGCCTAAACAGAGCAGAGACAACCCGGAAACCCATATTGTCAAAACGTTATATCCTTTGTCCAAATTGTAACCGGACCTTGCTGGTTCGTCCTTGACTCTGTTTGACTTGGGTGCACTTGGCGATCAGCGGTGCGAGGACGACCCTGGCGCCATTGTCCTGTTGGCATATAACACGAATTTTTACGTTTTTTGGAGCTGTTAGGGAGTGTCCAGAGCGAAAAACGCTGCGAGCGAGAGGATTAAAATGGGAAGTGAGAAGGAGTGGATTGGAAGTGACTAATTTAATCGAGGAAGTATGCATCGGGCCGCGAAAGGGCGTTTAAAACCCTGTAGAGAATAATAAGCTCCTTCCTTTTCCTTCCAAAAATTACAGGTTCTAGTAAAAGAATATTGCGAAAGGAGAATCCGAATGTAGGTACGTTTTTCCTCCGAAGGTCGAATATGACAAATTAAAGAGGTTTCGTTTTCACTCTTTCCCTCTCGCTTTCACACACTTTAAATGTGATTATGTACCTATTTCTGGTCCGCGTGAGGAACTAATCAACGTCGCAATTATTTTTTTTTGCCTCAGGAAAACTAAACAATTCCTCGTCATCCTAACGAGAAATCCATTTCCTCCGTAATTGAGGCAATCGAGGGAACTTTTTATAAGTTAGTTTTTTTTTGTTAGACTACGATTTTAATGATTATTCGATTTTTGGGGCGTGACCACAGGTGCAAATGTTTTTGTCTTAGAAGCATTTCCCTAAATCTTAAAGGAAATGTGTGTTGTTGAGAATTATTTCAATGGCTTGCGTTGGTTGTAATCTGGGTTGAAATTCATACGCCTAACTGTAACTCTACTTAATTTTACGCTGTTTGCTTCCCTTAATATGTCAATGTCTTTGTGTAAATGGAGCTAGAATTTTTCATTCCTTGGGATACTGGAATTGCTACCATACGGAACACATTCTTAGAACGAAGATAACTGTAAAAAAAACTGTCTACAAAACATCAGATTCTTTCAGAATTTATATGAATTTTGTGAAATAATTTCAGAAATTTTTGTGTGAAATTGTTTTTATGACATCAAATCTTGAATATATCATACTCGAAGCTGCAATTTACTCTGTCTCAAGGCCGAAATAACAAAAAAGCCTAATTTATACATCCTTTTGCGTTTTTTTTACCAAACTATTCCCCTTCCCCTCATAAAGGAAGATTTGCCAGATCGATTGAATCCAGGGATTTTCGTCTTTAGATGTAGATTAATATTTAAAAATGATCTTTAGTGAATATAAAATGAATTATAAGTCTGTTATTTATAGATATCAGAAGATTTCACAGGTTTTAAAGTGAAGTTATGAAACGATTCATTCAAAAAAAGAATGTGATTTTAATCAGTTCATAGCTTTTTATTTTGCTCACAATAGTCATTTAAATCAGTGGTTCTCAAACTTTCAATTGTCATGGCCCCCTTGAATTTCATGCGGCCCCCTTTGAATTGTAAATAGTAAAAACACTAAGTCCAACCCATCACTAATGCAGGCTGGTTTCCCAAAGTTGACGTCCCGAATTGATTACTTATATTGACAGGAAATGTTTCAGTATGTGTTAGTCATTCCAAGGAATTCTCATACCATAAATACCGTTTGTAATTCATAATTTATCAATGGTAGAGAAAAATTGGAAAACAAATTATTAGATTATTATCAGGTTTAAAATATCGAAAACAATGTCAAAATCTCTTTCTGACATATTTTGCATGTATTTTTTTGAATAAACGAATTTAATAAATGTTACTGTTTATAGGCTAATATGTGTATGGATCAACTGTCTGTTGCTGAAGGGTAGTCGAGTGGAAAAGAAAATAACCCATTTGTTCATTCGTCTATGCTCAAACAGAGTACGGTAATAATCGTCTCCATGGCAACAATCCAATAAAATGCGATTTAAAAAGCAAAACCTCTATGCTTTAGTAGAAATTCAATAAAAAACGATCAATTGTTCTGCGATTAGAATTATAATTGACATTATTTTCCACGTAGAACAGTACAACTTCGCTCCGATATCACAATTTTAAGATATTTTAAAGTATTAAAGAAAACATCTCTGCATGATGGATTTGAGACTTCCTGTGTAAAACAAATATGAAAAAACGTTCCTGGAATCGAACCCGGGACTTCTATCTTCGCCAAATAAAATATAGCCAGGAGGTGGGCCCTGATAGCACGATCCTCATACCAAGTTTCATGAAAATCGGTCCATTGATGCAAAAGTTGTTAGTAGGGGACACACACACATACAGGACCATTTCATAAGCCTTTGTTTTCTTTGTAAACCAGCCTAATAAGGAACTTGATTGCAAATTTCTTCATTTTATGTAACTATTAACAAATTTTATCACGCCGTATTCCCTAAAATTCCCTGATAAAATTTTATTATTCGTAAAAACTTTATTTTTCGACATTTCATCTAGCATCCAAAATAATTTTGCGGCCCCCTGAGGGGCCGCGGCCCACAGTTTGAGAAACACTGATTTTAATAATATATCTTCGGGAATACCTTCAAATAACTTAAGTTTGCGAATATTAAAACCTAAATATACTGTTCTATTATTAAGAATATATCAATTTAATATGTCAATTTAATGAAATCATCTCTCTCTCTCTCTCTCTTTGCAGGTAAGCCTCCTTTGCTATGCGGCTGCATGACGCTGAAAGGTTGAAAAACATATCGAGTGAAATTATTGCGCGCCTCTCGTATCGCAAAAAAGGTAAGGTAGGTTTAAACGCGCAGAGGGGAAGCCTTTCTCTCCGACCATTTTAACGCTTTTTTGCCTCCTGCATTTTATGGTAATGAAATGCTTGTGGCGAGAACAGGCGCTGTTCCGATGTGGAATTCTCTTTTAGTCGTATACAATTATATTCCCGCGTAGAATTCTGAGACAACTATGAAAAGGGTTTCTGTGAATTATTTTCTGGTATAAATGAATCTCTGTTTGAGAAACAAAAACTTTAATGGAATCTGCTTCTCTATTCCTCTACTCTTTAGCTATTTCGATCACAAAATTATTTTGAAGCCTATACTGTTCGTGTGAAAATTCTATAGTGTCGGTTAAGATTTTTAAGAGATGCTTCTTTAAGAGTTTTCTTCTTTTTGCTACTATGAATGGCCTTTATCATGTCACTTGTAAAAGTATGCGTATTATTCCAGATTGTGTGGGAAGTTTCGGGGTGATGATCCTATGCATTGTTTCATTCGTGTAATTTATATTATATTTTCGTCGGCAATCACTTTCTGTTGGAGTTGATCTTAGTAATGCCTTCTATTTTTTGGGTCTATTTCTTCTTTGAATATTCAGAACTTTAGTTTTTGGCATCATAATCTTTCATCACACTGAATACATTTATTGTCTACACACAAAAAACCTATGGAAGATGTATTGAGCTTTTCTCTGCAATGCTCATTTATAAGTATCTGACATTTTCGCACTATTTAGTCCTGGTAAAGTCTAATCTCTTCTTGACAAGTAACGAAAAATTGATTCATCTTTCATCAAAGTCTACAAAATGATCTTCCTTGTCAAAGTAGAAATACGTTTTTTATTTGTAATAAAATGGTTTACTTCTCTTGAGCTACAGGATATTCTCGCATGTTTCTTCATCTTTGTTAGGGTCACATTGCATTGCTTACTAATTTAATCACTAATAGAATATGATCAATAAATTTAAGAACGTTATTTTTAGGGCAAAGAAAATCGAAGAGAGGGGGCGTCGTTATAACGATGCCTGACCGCATTCGCAGACCGTAGTGGGAAATGAGGGCCGTTTTTGAATCTAGAGCTCATAAGAGATATTGGACCATAAAACACCTCACCTGGCTTGCGTGCTCTCTTGCAATTTGGCTGGAATCATTGCTCAAGCATTCACAATATTGCCGACTACACCAGGATATGAGTGCACGTTTTGTGCTCTCTCCGCCTTAAGCTGTAGTGGTCAAGAAATAATTGGGCTTATACAAATACAGTTATGTCCGCCATGACGCATATAACGAAAATTTCGCTGTAATGAGCGTTTTTTAACGGCATCGGCAATTTTATTTTGTAAAGGATAATACTCGCATAGAAGGAAAAGTTCTTCGTAACGAGAATATTTTCTCATTTTATCATCTCTCATTATAACGAAAATTTACGCATGCGTAAATCATGAATATGAGACAGCAGTTTTCTCTCGCCTTCGAGCATTGTTACGAATTAGCCTACTTTTCATAATTTGGCGTGTGTATCTTTCCTTATTTCCTTGGTACATATTACGGATTACACAACTCTCAAGATATCGGCACGATTTCCGCATCATTTTATAAATCCTTATGAATTCTTATTCTACCTTTCGTGGCTATTATAATAACGATTTATGCGGCAAATCTCTTCCTCTTCCGATTCGGGAGGCGATCCTCTCTTGTCTTCTTCCGCGTTTGCCGCTTCACTAACTCCTTATCCACTCTTCATTTCTAATCTTTCCCCCCTTTCCTCCCCTCCCCCCGACCCGACAGCGGTAACTCACGCCCTACTCCAGATATCGGGTTTTTTGAAACACAAACAAACTCATCCTCCACCACTTATTCTATTCTTCATCGCCCCTACCATCGCCGTCTCTCAGAAAAGGAATTGCGCACCTCTCCTTTTCTCGCTTATCTCTCTTAACCCTCTCCCCTCGCCTTTACGCCCCCGCCTCATTTTTCACCCCTCAGCCTCTCTACCGAGGGAAACAACCGACGATAGATAGGCGCCTTTAGGGAAGAAAGAGGGGAAAAAAGGGATGGGGTATTTGGTTAGGGGAGGGAGTGGATGGAAAGATGCGTTCTCTTTCCTCGGGGAGAACGAGAAAGCGAGAAGGTAGGGCGGGGTTAGAAGGGAGATCCCTCCGCTTTCATTTGTTTAAGCCTCGCTCCCCTTTCTTTTCATCGCGTTCTTTCTCGTTTATTTTCGAGCGATTCTCATCTGAATTTTTATCACATCTCGCCTCTTTCTTTTATCCCTCTCACGCTCTCCGCAGCGGGGAGAAGGAAAAAAAGTTGACCTCATCTCGTTTCCCAAAGCCGGAAATTAAGGAGCAGAAAAATGAGCGAGAAATATAAGCTCGTTCCTTTTCCTTTTTTTAAATCCGTTGCATTGGGGTCTTATGGCAAAAGAAAAAAATTACCGAGCTTAATGAATGTCGCTCACCAAAATAATTTGCGGTGTGCTCGTGTCGGCAATTCACTTTGATACGCGCTGTCTTGCGTTTTATTTAGTCTACGCTGAATGGGATCCCAATTCTATCGCGTTCAGTAATTCGAGAGGGTTAATTATTTTTGCTTTCGACAATAAAAGTGGCCCTGAACCAATTTATCCAAGAGAGATCTCATTCCGTAAACTCCTTACGGAGTTTTACTGTAAGCTTCTTCGTGGTAATTTTAATTAAGTTTACGAAGTCCTGCGATAAAAATTATATTTAAAAAACCTCCTCATCAAAAATGCCCGAGTTTCTTCTTGGCTGTAACCTGAAAAAGATGTTTAAAGCAACCGTCCGCATACATAGTGCAGAGATTTTTCTCCCTTACTTGTTGAAAACGTTGGCAAGGGAGTAATGTTTCTGTGCCACCCTTGGGCCGCCGGTTTATGGAGGAAGTGGCCTTATACCAGTAAACTGGGTAGTAATAACACCGGGAAGAAAGAGGGTGAGGCAAAGAGGGGGAAAATAAGCACGAATGAGTGTTTAAACTCCGGGTATTAAAGGGAGGATTTGGGCGAGATGGGTTTACGGGTGGATTATCTAAGCGGTCGAAGGGGAAGTGGCTTCATTCGATGACCCCAATCTGCCGATGAGGTGAGGAATCGGCCAGTTATAACCTCGATCTTCAATCTTTTTCTAAATATAATTCTTTTCCTCAAGTATCACTTTTTCTTGATGTGGTTGTGGTCCTCATTTTAATACAAAAATTACTTCGAATCCCTGAAGATGAAATTTGAATTTGTATATATTAGCAAAGAATTTTTCCTGAAAAATTAATAAGTGGGTCGGTACCGTAATATTTAATGTAACGTTTTTGAGATGTGGAAAATTTGGATTTTGGAATGGAAGTTATTTCTTTTACAGAAAATGACATCACTGACTGGTGTTATCCAATTGTGGGGAAATAAATAGTTGATCGAGTATATTTTTATCTCTGTGATCTTAAAGTCTGATTATCTCCATTCAACAATTCCCACTCGACAATAGTTCACTCTTAGCGAATGTTATTTTTTCTTTAAATCCTTTTTGTTATGATGCATTTCACCTAAAAATCATAATCCAGTTAAAATACCGCTCGTTCTATCGATTTTTTTAAAGGTCTGTAATCATTACATTAATCACTCCTAACTCCTGCCACACGGCATTAACCGTGGAAAAAAGTCTGGCCGACTGCCTCGATCGGACGTTGTCTGCCGTGCATGATAATAGTACACACCTAAAATATTTTTAGGCCGTGCTATCCTTTACAATCGAACGAAAAGCGCTGATCTGTGGACCAGAATGCTGGACAAAAAGACTTTTTTATTCGGAGAACATTTTAGAAGCAGCGTGATACCGACCTCCATTAATTAGATTCAGTGACCCATGTCGTGGTATGATAAAACAATGTATGAAATTCAGTGCATTTAAGATATATGCCGATTCTTGGATTTCTCTTTTTCTCCGCAGATGTTCCATTTCTCGTGCGAATGATTTATTTCCACTTAAGTCAATCAATTTGCGTGTTTCGAACTGCGAAATCGATTCCTTAAAGTTAGTCGCCATTCTTCGGATAATATTGCCATTATTGCTTAACTAAAATTAATGGAGTTAAATGAGATTCGCGATGAAGGATTATTATTTTATTTCGACATTTTTTTAACCACGAATCGAATAAACTGAGCCCGTCAAATACGAGTTTCGCCACGTGCTTGGCCTAAAACTCTTGCCCTGGTGACGAGGAGGTGCGATTCGTTTCCTTCTCACCCCACCGCTTCTTTCTTATTTGCACCCCTCCGCATCAACAGACCTTTTAACCAGGCTGATATTCAAGTATCGATTCAGTACAGTTTTCTTCCCTCTTAAACAAGTTATAAATCTCTTTCATCTTCCGCCCCGAATCCAGTTCTATCCCGACATCATCGGTTTCCCATTCCTTTCCGACCCCGGCGTGCTCCTCCCCTTTAAAGTTCATCGTATATTTTTTATCGGGTCCTCAGAATCGCTCCATTTTTTTGCACTCCATCGATTGTGAAAGCGATGCATGCATATATATTTTTTAAATGTCTCGATGAATTAAAATACCATCTCAGCGTGAGCGGGTGTCGTGTATATTTTTCCTGGTTCTTTACCCGTGGAGACTCTCACTTTTCCTATCTCTCTCTACTTTCTCTGTCTTGTCGCCTTTATGCATCGCCCTCTTCGTTTCGTCCTCCCTCTCCCTTTCAATCGGTGGTATTTCCCTCCTCCCCCTTACACGTCCTTGTCCTCCATTTTAGCAATCTTACCGCTCGCAACTTCTTTCTGTCTCTCTCTCTCTCTCTGAGGACCCCGCCCTATCCTCACGACATACGTGGTCACCGGTTCTTCCTTCGCTCTTTCAGTTCGCAACAGCCTACACGAGCGCTTTTTATTTCTTAGGAATGCTCGACCTCGATTCCCGTTACTTAGAATTTGGTTGGCGTATTAGCAGAATTTAAATAATACCACGTTTGGATGAATTTGAGAGAGAAAAATATTTACATGTTCGCCTTTTAGCACATTTTAAAGGCGCTTTTCGGGTAAGGAATTATTTTTATCTTTGAATGTACGCTTAATTGCGCGGTCTTTTTGCCATTAATAATGGTTTTTAAAAACGTCTATGGGTAAAAAAAATGGCAACGGACGTTTATAATTCCTTTCAGTAATTCTTTTTTATCACAGATATTTCTCAAAATACAAGAGGTATTTTTGATAAAAAACTTTCCGTTTCGATTTTTATCGAGCAAATTGTTATATCCTAACATAGTGTAATAAAACTTAATTTCTGCCCTTTAAATTTTCCTTCCAGAAAATATCACTAACAACCGCACGACACAAATATGATTCCATCGTTTCATCCGTCATCGGCAGCAAAAAACCAATTCACCCCAATAGCGCATGGTTATGAAATTGGATTTCATGGCCTAAATACACTTTGTTTGCATAATGTTCAAACTTCCCCATTGTATTCACAGAATAGAAATGCTATCTGTCGCAATCCGCTTATATTTCATGCGGAAATTTAGCCCGCCGCGTCTTACGAGCGGATAGCGTAGCGATGATAAGAGTTCGCGTATCGAGAGAGAAAGGGAGAGAAGCACCCGTCTATTTCCGAAATATTATCACGCCAGCCGTCTTCTCCGTGCACTCTTCCTCCATTTTGCCCACCGTCGCGCGCATGCGCCCCACGCCTGTTCCCTCCGACACACGTCATCTTTCTTGCCTCCTCGCCACTTTCCCCCTCCTCTTCTCCTAGAAACCAGCGATGTCACAGTCCGCCCCGTCCTCTTCCCTCTCCCCCTCACTTTTGTCGCGGACAAAATCGAGAGTGTTTTGTTTTGGGGAAGGGTTCCGCTATTCTTTTCTTTCTCTTTTTTCGGCTGTCGGGACGCCCGCTCGCTTCGCCTCCTCCTCCGCCCACTCTCCTCGTTTCGCAAATTTTCTTCTTTTTTATTCGGGAATTACGTGACACAAATACTTCGTCCGAATGACTCCCTCCTTCTCTCGTTCGTTCGTTCTCTTTGTCTCTCTCCCTCGTCCCTTCTCTTTTCCTCCCTCAATTCCTCTCTGCCTTTTTCTTATCCCTTTTACAGCGAACAAACTCTCCTCCTCCCTCCCTATCTCTCTCTCTTTAATCTTTACTTATCCATACCCGTTCGCATTCGGCAATTCCCCCCTTTTTCACGTTCGACTTTCGCTACTCTATTGTCTTTGCCTGCCGCCTTTACTCCTTTTGTCTCTCTCCCTCTGTCTCCCTCAGTACTCCACTTTTCCTTTCGCGACGACTCTCGATTATTTTTTTGCCTCTATTTGTCGTAGACTTACGCATTCATTATCTCCTCCTCGCGTCCTCCCGTCATTGAGGCTTAGTTCTTTTAATTTCTCAAGAGCTATTCGGATTTTTGTTTTGGGGAAAACCTCCCATGATCGACCGTTACATTTTTAGAAATGATGAAAGTATTCGACATTTAATTAAAATTAATTAAATATTAATTCATTTATTCATATTAATTAACAATAAATATAAAGATTTTTATTATCAACATCGGGAACTTTTGACGGAAACAAATATTAAGTACTTCACTATTTTTAATAGACCCCCCCTATTTTGGTCTAAAACCTATTTTAGCGTTTGAAAAGTCACTTTCGGCTAGGATTTTTCGTCCGGAAAATATCTTATAAAAGCCGTTTTCAAGTTATTGATCGGAAAGATAGATAAGAGTATCTTCCACCAAGACGAGTTTATGTCTCCCTGGTCACTTCCTCGCCCGATAAAGGATCCGATGTCATTTGATTTCTATTTCGGTGAGTTATCTCTGATTTCAATTACGATATTCAATTAAGTCGCGATTCAGAGGATAAAATCTCGAAGGATGCCTTTAAACGGTTATCATTACGGGTCGATCGCTTCGACTTGAAAATCGATGACATTTCGTTTAATTCCCCTTAATTATATCAACGCACCAAAAAGCAAGGATCGATACTTCAGCATGTATCACAGAGAGGATGGGGACATGGTAACGCGGCACGCAACCACGCTCGCTTTTTGGATCTGGAATCGCTCCCTTCAAAATTTTCCTCGAGGAGAGATAATGGCGTTTGTGAAAGAGCCTCTCCGCGACATTTCGTCCCAACACGCGCTATGGGAAACCGGATTAGCGCCATATTATTTTTTGCGAGCGCGCAGGCAAATACTTCGCTTTCCCTCACTCCGTCCATCCTCCCCCGCACATTTCGAGGGAGAGAATAAAAAAAGACAACAAAACCCGCCGAGTATTGCCCAATTCAGTTACGCGGTCCTACGGGGAGTGGGTGGAAAAAAACGAAAAAAAAACACGAAATACGTAACGTCTCTCTCCCGTGTGGAAGAAGTTGGCTCAAGCGTGGGAGGTTTTCGGACGAGAGAAAGGGAGATATATTACCGTAGGTCTCGACTGAGCGAGAGGATGTGTATTTAAAAAAAAAGAAGAAATTGAGCGATGGAAGGAGATGAGCAGGGGTGGAAGGGGGATAAGGGAGAGGGTGAGCCCGAAGGGCTATATTGGCGCTCCCCTCCATACCTCCGCCAATCTTCCAAAACTTCCCCAGCCCATCCCTCGCCTCCGCATAAAAGCGCCTCCCCTCTCTTTTACGTCCATCCTATCCATCTCCGCTCCCTCCCCCACACCCGAAACTCCCGAGTCCGCTCCTCTTCTCCCGTCCTCATCCTCTTCCCGACCCGCTAACCCAAATAGCAGCGGACTACCTCCACAATGATGCTGCAGCATCGCCCATTCTCTCCTCCCTCTCTTTGATGCCGCCTCGACGCCCTCACTCTCTCATCCATCACTATGTTGCAGTTCACTCACTCCCATCGGTCTGAAATGCTTCCTCTTTCCCCCTCATCCCTCGACGTTCCTCTCCGTCCCATTCTTCCTGCCTTCCAGCACCGCTACTTCTTATATCTACACCGCTTCGTTAATGCGACCGGAAAGATTTCCTAGGAAGGGATAGAAATCGGGAAGGCGCCTATAGACGGCCTTAATGTTCTCTTTTTTCGCGAAGATCCAAGTGGATACAAGGGGAAGTTTTCTTTCACGATCCCATTAAAAAGAGGTTTAACGCAAAAAGTTGTTGGTAAGGAGTAAGAGAGAGAGAGATATATACCATTTCCGCCTAAGTGGTTCGAAAAGAAAACTATTAATACTACCAGTACGTTAGATTTAGAGTGATTATCCGCGGAACTTTGTGGCAGTTAGTGTTGCAGGATTGTTGGATAGAGTGTCTGATGTTCTTGTCTGTTCTGTATTTTCCTTTGAATCGTTGTAAACAAAAATGATAGATCTATACCGAGATGATAGTTCCGGAGGAATACCCCAGTTTAGTGAATTTCGAAATTTGTTTCGGTCTCGTGTTTGAAAGGTTACAAGAAGAATGCAATTCCTCCAGTTAAAAAAAAGCACCGAAAGAAAACAAATTACTCCAGAGAAGCTGCAAGTAATTCGCGCTGAAACGAATAATTATCTGAGTGCGATTTACTCTACATAAATTTTGCCATCTATATGGGGTGAGTGCCATATTAATCTTATCTATTTAAAATCATTCTGTATGCTGCCGCATTGTATGGAAAACAATTCCTTGTCGCTAATTTTTAATTTGAACATTGTATTTGTCTGTCCTGGAGCTAAGAATTACACCAGATCAATAGCTAAATAGTTGGATGAAACGCGTATTTTCCATCCGTATTCTTGTACCTGCGCCTGCTTCAGGTCAATTCCGAAAACTCCTTCTCGTGCTAGCCAAAGGCAGACACATTTTGAGCATTTTGCGGGTTTTCGTCATTGTCACCTATCTTAAAGACCTCAGTCGTTTAGACACAGTTTTACCTCCAAGCAGCCTTTTCTTCCACACGGAAACTTTTTTTCGGAATGACCCGGACGAAGAGATAGTGGACGCCCGAAAAAAAACTGCGAAGGAGAGAGAGAGAGAGGAAGTCCTTTCCCCGAATGTCCAGATAAGTCCCTCTAAAACCCCTCGGACCATTCACTTGCAGTCCCTTCCTCGTTCCGGCGCATGCATGCATCGTCGCCATATTTCTCCACTTTTTTTCCACACTCGAAGGAACTAAAACCACGACGCCGCCTATATTTTCCCACGATTGAAAAAGGAGAAAATTTTTACCCGTCCTATGTCTTATCTAGGGGATGCGTGCAGGAATAAACCAGGATATTTAAGGCGACACTCGTGATGTAACGGTCGAAATGCAATCTAGGCACGCGAATCGAGTCAACGCGTTTATCTGTCATTGTCATTGGAGATAAAAAAGGAACCGTTTTGTGTAGTTTGCAGATGGTGCTATTTAGTGTAACTCAGAGGTGCCCGACCTGCTTCTATATAGTGCCATATCGTCCAGTATACCGTGGTCTGAACTTCCTCATAGTTAATGTAAGCGCAGCTGAAGGATGTTAGTTATAATTAGTTACGATGTAGAAAATTACAGAAACACAGTAGAAATGTAATTAACATTTAAGAGTTATCAGTATGCCTGCGTTTCGTAAAATAATCAGTATGGCCGCCTTTGCTAAAACTTAACTAGAAAAGTGCATTTTTTCAAGTTAGCTACTATAATTTTACACACGCTCTGTAAATTTTTTAAAATATCTCTGCTTACTTTGTATGCATAAACAATAAATCCGGATTATCGAAAATTCATTTTATAGAATTCCAAGTCTGCATAAAGGAATGCCGACGGATAGACATTAGAACATGAGAGGTTCTGAAGTTCGTTAAATTTTTTTCGAAAATGAGAAAAAGGTCGTAAAAATGCAATGAATAACATATCCATAGTACTTTCATTGAAAGTTTTTGTAAATGTGTCTCCCGCTAAATAATGAAGAGCAAATTGAAGTTAAAAATACTCTCCGAATGCAACTCTATGCCATGTAACGAAAATATGCTTTATCGTGGCTTATCTACTTTTGGTTGCGGCTCTAAGTAAATCTAAAGTTCCCGATTTCAGAAACTCTTCCCCTCTTGACGATGGCGAAGAAATGTGCAAATCCAGCCTAATATCGATACGGAACGTTTTTTCTCCCTTTTTTACCTTCCCGTGATGAATGACTCCGAGCGTCTTTGGGGTTGTTTTCAAGGATTAAGCCGATCAGTCACCTCATGAAGATTAATGCGCGACGCCCATTATTTTTTTGCTTCGCTTGGAGTGGTAAAGTAAAGGCTGCTAGAGGAAGGGAGGTCTTAAGATTAATGAGGGCCTCGGAGGGAGGTTAATGAGGCGCCGTTTAATCGGTTTTCTAAAGAGCAAGCGCCGGTAAAACGATCCAAATTGGGGCGGTGGGATCACATTGAATCGAGTTATCTGTAATATATAAATACGTATATGGACATTTAATTTATCGCCCTATGATTTTGATACTCCTTCCGCGACATCGACAAGAAAAGCGTGCATGAATCGGAATAGTTTCTCCGGTAATCTTTCCTTTGACCCTAATTTTCTACCTTACGTTCTTTCGTCGCAAAGTTAAACTCAGAACGCGTTTAAAATCGTGGAAAATTAGCAAGCCATCTCTCTCTCTCTGATGTCTTTAGTTAATCTAAGTAGGTTTTGCAGGTTTTTCACACCCCCCTTCTTGTGTGGGTGTTTTCCTGCAGTGGGTTTATTCATATGGATTTCATTATTCAGCAGTCCTATTTCTTCCCACAAAATTACATCTTTTCTTTTCCAATACTTGTATTTTTATTGTTACTTGTATTTACATAATGTTCTATGTATTATTGTATATGTTTAATGAGGAGGGGCAGGGCCGGCCTAAGGCTCATTGGCAAATGCAAATGTTCATTTGGCGCCTCCCCTCCCCCAACCATGCACATACAACATTTGTTCGAACATAATAAGTTCAAAAAAGTACATAAAAAAGTACAAAGTCGGTATAAGGGTAAAATAATAAAATACATATGCAATATTCATATATGTATTTATTATGTACTAAATCAACGCTTTAAACGTAAAAAACAGAAATACAAGCTACAAGAGAAATACAAGTTACAGAAAAAAGAATAAAAACTACAAATTCATCTTTCTGGCTTTAATTCAAACAAATTCATCTGTTATGGTGTCAATACTAATCTTCTTTAAAATATCATTTTCAATAGCAATCATCGAAAGGTCTACTAACCGCTCCTGTGACATTGTCGAGCGTAAATAATTTTTAATTATCTTTAATTTTGAGAACGATATTTCTCCTGTTGCTATTGATACTGGAAGAGTTAATAGTATTCTTAAAGCAATGAAAATATTTTTAAAAAGGCATTTTCTAGGTTATTTTTATAAATTTATCTTAAAATGATTAGTGGTGAGTTGTAATTATTAAAACTAATAAAATCTTTTAAAACAATAAGCTCCTCATACAATTCAACGCCATTCAAGTCTTTATTGTTCCCACCCGTCAAGACATTCTAAATTTAGACAAAAAATTTTTAATTCACTGGTGGGAATGCTTTCAATTTTTTAAAAATCGTATAAAAAATTGAAATAGCTTTCGTGTTTTTTTAAATAATTCAAACCGATCTCCTATGGAATTATGAATTGTATCCAAGATAGCGAAATAAAAAGAAACTTTAAATTTCCCTTTTGGAGGCATAAATATTTTTTCTTCTTTTTCATATTCGAAAAACTGTTTTGTTTTGCGTTTTCTCAAAGTAGCTTTACTCTTGAACTCGTAACTCTAACGCTTCGCCTAATGTTTTGGCTTCGTCAATAGTTTTGTCAAAGCTTTTTTTCTGATCGGCATTCCTTAATGAAGGATAAAAGAGAATTAACTGACTCTAAAGATGTTGATAAATCTGAATTTTGCTGTTGCAAAACCTTACTTATGACCCTGTTAAGAATACTGTACCACACCACAACTGAGCACAAAAATTCAAAATCCTTTATTTTTGAAGCTAAGACTCGAGCTTCAAATTTTTTTTTACATCTGACTTATCTATCTCTACTAACTATTAGGGCATCGTAGATCTCTCCAATATTATACCTTAAGGGACGTATGGCATTAACCCTCGACTCCCATCTCGTATCGGACAGAGGTTTTAGAGTAATTTTTTTGACATTTTTGAGTAATGTGTCCAACCGTTTTGTGGAAGCACTGAAAAACTTGTATAACTCTTGAATTATGCCTATTATCTCATTCTGGTTATTCTTTCCTAAATAGTGGGCAGTATTTTGATTTGTTTGAGCTTTTTCTACATGTTTTGACATAACAATATCAAATTTTGAAAATAATTCTATTAATTTTAGAAAGTTACCATTATTTCGCTCAAACAGCTTATCACTGGAACCTCGAAAAGCTAAACATTGCCCCCCCCAAGTATTTTACTATCTCTATTATTCTTTCCGTGCCCGCCCTCCAGTGCCGTTTTTCTGAAGCATATAATTTTTCTACTTCAGTCTATTGTACCGAATTTTTTAAAAATTTTCTTTAAAAAATACCACTCTCTTAAATTACTTAAATGACTTTTACTGCGCTCGTGGGTACTTAAGGTAACTGTTAAATTTTGCCAGTTATTGTAACCTGACGATATTAACTGACTATTAGAGACAGTTAAAAATTTTGCAACAGAAGCAAAATACACAGTTTCCCTTCACGGAATATACGACCCGGTCTCTATGAATATTTTCTTTGTTAGTCAATTTCCTAACATAGTAAGCCTGACTGAACTTACGACCAGTACTATCTCTTGGAAAATCAAGATTTTCTATTTGTACTGGGCCTCTTTCAATTATGATCTTTCTTATTTTGTCACTTATCAGCAAAGGCCAAGTTGTAGAGTCTGCTACGTCGAAAGTCACACTTCTGTCTTCTGCATTAATGTCTTCAAGTTTTGGTTTCAGCTCTTCGTTCTTCACTTCGGCTTGAGGAATGCCAAATTCACAAATTTTTACGGTTCCCTTTTGTGTCTCGTCAAATTTTTCTTCTCCATTCTTAATCTCAGATGTCATATTTCCAAGACTGTGTTCAGTGTCTTCACCGAGTTCTTGATTCGCGAGGTCCCTCTTCAAATACTTTTCCAACGAGCCCTTGTGCTTATGCAGCTCCAGTTCCCTCTCAGCTTTTCGTTTCTTGTTTTGTGCACCAGATAGCTTTTTCCTTTCCATTTTCGACGGCTAAAAAATTATATTTTATATTTTATAAATTATAATTTAAAATGCTGATTAGCTAATGCTAATGGAATATAATGATAATTGCTTACCTTAACTTTAAGTCCCAGAATGAATAAATAAATAATTACACTGCACTTTTTACCACAGTTTATTATTTTGAAAGAAACGTTTTTAGACCCGTCCATTATCAAGACTTACAACGAACTGAGTTTTCAAGGGCAATAATGGAGAGGAAATGTAAGTGATATTTTTTGGGGGTGAGGGAAAGATTTTGTGGGCTATTTCGGCTTGGTGGGATGTTGAGCATTGACACAGGAGACAACAATGTTTTTTCGTTCTTACATACTATTTACTTTACTTCCTGTAGTATATTGGGATGAGGAAAGGAGCTCGCAACCATTTGAAATCTGAGAAGCAACTCTCCTTATTTATTTATCAAAAGAAAAGATACAGTGTGTGTGTGTTAGCGGACAGAACATCTATAGACGTCGTCTGCCGATTCATATGATACGGCAGAATGTCTAATGACGTCAGCGAGATTTAGCAACATTTTGACACAACGTGCAGAGACTTCGCGGTCTGTATTAACGTACAATGTAACTAAAACTCCTGTGTCACAACACGTGCACTTTCGATCTGTCTACTGCCATACCAACGGAAGATTTGTTGAAAGTTGTCGATCAGTTTTGGCTTCTTCATTCAATTTCATTATTTTTTGTGATATGCGCTAAGTTAAATAATAAACACATTCTTAGATGATAGAAGTTTTTTATTTATTTTTCATGAATAAAAAACTGGAGACGTTTCTTCACGTATTGTCATCTTGTAGAAACTATATTAATATAATTTGGCACAACGTCTATTGACGTCGACAAAAGTTCTGTAGAATCACTGAAATCAAATTGAGTATGTCTTGACACAACGTGTATAGACGTCGTGAGAAAAATACCCGAAAATGATTTAAAATATTAGCATAAATAAATGAAATTTATTAAGAACTGCCTTAAAGTTTCTTAAAACGTATTATTTTACATGTGTCATATTACATACTTCTATCAGGACGTTTGTGTCCGGCAATGTGTTAAAAAAAATCTTTCGGCGCCCCCATGCAATGCTTAGTGTGTTAAGCCGGCCCTGACGAGGGGTTAGGTGGAAGATGGGACTTCTTAGTCTCAATCTCGCCCCAAATAAAGACCAAATCAATCAATATCTCTCTCTTTTGGCGTATTTATTTATTCCTGAAGGTGGTTTATATATCATTTTCCTATAATTAAAATCGAAAACTGAATTAAATAAAGAGACATGAAATGCAAATTGTCATGTGAAGTATCACACTGTAGCATTCGTTACAAATTCATTTACATTTATTCATTCATGACGAACTATAGTCAAGATTTCTTTTAACCGAATAAGTTATTCTTTGATAACATGTATTAATTATTTATAAGTTTGATGTATATATAAGATATCGCTGGAAATTTTCGTTGTCCAGGCTTCTACTGTTTTAATATTTACTTTGCAAATTTTCTCACGACAGAAATAGCTTTTACCACTAGTAATCGTAATGAGTTATAAAAGAGAGAAATCTAAACCATCCCAACCACAAATGCACTGTGGACAGATCACGGAGCGTAATTTTCGAAGAATTTCAAGCTTCAACCGGTGTAATCGAGAAGTCGTCGTTTTCCCGGCGAAAATTAGACCACGAGTTCATATCTCCGCGCGGCTCTCGGAATGACATCCTCTCCTGCGCTCATAAAACCACACCGTTTTTCCCGGCATAAATTGGAGCGTGACGCATTAGAGAACATGTAAACACTCTCCTATCATTACACCCAGATCCGCCTTTCTCTCTCTCATCCCTCATTCCGTATAAGATACATTTGACGATGCACCTCGGTCTTATTTAATTACAGGTATAAATTTGCGGAGAAGAGCCGTTAGAGCGTGAGGAAATCGGATAGACAAGGGAGGATAGAGAGCGAGAGACAGTTGGACCCCCTCGCGGCGTTCTCCCGTACTACGGGGTCCGTCCCCATTCCCCTTCCCCTCCCACATTCCCCTTCCGCTTCTGTCACTCCGCCAAGGGGAGGCAGGAAAGCGAGAGTGGATGTTGCGTGAGGGCATGCGGAGTCAGGCGCCTCCCTCCCACGCCCCCTTCAATCGAGTAATACATGTCACCGAGTAAGATTTCTGTCTCTACCTCCCTTCCTCGCGAACTCCTATACCCCTTCCCTCACCTCATCATCCTTTTCCGCCATTCTCACAATCGCCCCCGAGTCTTAAATAGCATTGCCGCACTCTGGAGAGACGATAGTTCCAGATAGAGCCGTTGAGTAACTGTTGGCAAAGTACTAACTGTTAGTGTGTGTGTTACTATTTGTACCCGGTAGTAAATTGCGACGGTGCCATTGCCTTAGGATCAATTCTGGACACCCATAAAATTTTATTTGCGCATTTGCACATTTGGTCGGCTATTACAGATTATAACGCGATCTCGATTATGGCGATGACGTTTATGGGAGTAACCGAGGCGCACGTCTTCGTTTTGAGATGAAAAAATATGCGTTTCGACATCTTATAAATGCCTACGAACGATTTTCGTATCGCAATTAGCACTTGCACCATCGGGACATAATGGCGACGTAATTTATCCAACTAATTTGTTTATTCTTAGTATTCCGACTATCCGAAATCAAGGTTATCTAATTGAAACCGAGATTTAGCAATTAATGCTGCCTTCTCTAATTCATTTTGAGATATATATCCAGGTTATAAAGTTTAACGATAGGTTTTAAAATGTTCATCGCATACAGGCATAAGAATTCATAGAATTCAGAAAAAAAATAATTATAAAAATTTCGATTTTATTAATATGCATTTATTGCCTAAATTAAGCTAAGGTAACATTACGTTATTAAGACAGAAAAGTTTACCGAAATGTCGTCCCTGATTTTAATGAAAATTATTCCACTACTTCCTTAATCCAACCTATTGTGTCGGTGAACTATAAAAATTAAACAAAATTACGGGCGAGTAATTGCTTTCAGATATCGGAAATAACCGCAGTATCTAAATGCATAGTTTTCAGATTAATAAACTATATATTTTCATTTAAATTTGTGTCATGTCAAGCTAAGAATGTAAAATAATTTTCAATGGCGAACAGAATTGAAAGCTATGTAAATGTGCGAATAATTATGTCAGTAAGAAGCGGATGACATCAATTTCCACGAGTAAATTTCTCGTCATCGCGGTAAAATTTCCTTGGGTAGCATTTTTTTTCGCCTTGGTGGCGCGGCTTTCGTCCACGTCTGCAGTTACGCGATGCACCCTCCGCTAATGAGCCGCAATGCAATTTCGCGAGCGTAACCAAGGTCGCGCAAACAGTGCGATTTGGCAACTCAACCTTCTCCTTCGGTTCCTCCCCCTTTCCCTCCACCCCGAGAGTTATTCAATTCCGAGACGTAGACCCATTCCGTAATACCGAACGGGTCCTCGGAAAATTCCTCCGCACATGAGCCGAGTTGCCTTCCGGGGTCTCAAAATAATTTCGCCACGCAATCGTGACACAATAATTAACGGCCACCTGCCTTTTTCCCCAATCCACGCCTTCCATTCCGATGGTTTCCCAAACGAATAAAATTCGATACCCGCCGAAAAAACGCGCCTTGATTACGCACGCATCCTAATTTCGGACCCGACGATATTCTCCATAGCCCCGATTCTCGTCCGGCCCGTGTTTATTTTCGAAAACCTCACGCTCTCAACCCGCATGTTTTCAAACAGGAAATTCGTCCGGAGCCCTCTCACCAACTCGTGACGTCTTTCTGTGGAGGCGCAGCAAGGGCGCAGAAATCACCGAAATCGGAACGCGGTTATACCATTTCGCGCATCGTATCGCGATAGGCTAATAATGATTTCCGAGTGAATTAACTTCTCGCAGTTCTTCCCACTTCCTCTTTTGTAAGTTCGTCATGCGTTCGCTCTTGTGACAAGAGCCGCCTGAAATGTCGTGCTTCCATTTTGAATCCATTCTTCCTCGTCGTAGACCACCCGATACTTCGCCGCCGTTAACAATGTAAAAAGGTTTAATCGTGTTACGGAGCTTCCCGTCGCGCGCGCTGATTTGTATCTTTTGAAATCGCGGGGTTTTCTGCGGAGCATCGCGGCGCGTGTGCGCGTATGTGTGAACGCGAGGCGGAGAGCTTGCGCTAGTGTGTGTGAGTTGCCGGTGGTTATCTCCGAGCGGGAGTCCGTAAAGCCGAGCGGAGGCGGAGGCGCCCGAAGTGTGCCGATGTGCCTTCAGCGCTACGCGGATGGAGGGGGGAAGGATGTGAGTCAGTGGGTTAGCCTGTCCGGGCAGTCGGCGCTCGGGAGCACGGCAGAGAGCACAGTGTCTTTGCATTTTGAGTCATACATAACTTCTCTCTCTCCCTCTCATCGTCTGTATCACCTTGCTGACGGAAGAGTTGTTTCGTTGGCAGTTCTCTCTGTGTTTGTGTGTGTGACGGTGTTTTGCGGATTAAAAAAAATATAAACAGGAGAGCGACATTCCGCCGGTGATTCGAGCGCTTTTTCTCGCCGCTGTCCTGCGAGGAGCCGGTTTCTTCTTGTTTCTTCGTCGTCTTGTGCCGCGGAAAGAACCAAAAAATTTTTTTCTCCGGCCCACCGATTAAGAGCGATCCAGCGAGTGCGGAGAAAAGAGAGCGGCGATTTGCGCTATTTTGAATCCTTCGCGGGACTCGTGCGCGTTTCGGGACCTTGGTGCTTTATTTCGCGGTTCGCTTCGCGATACCGGAACTCGGGAACGGAATTTCATTCCCGTAATTTTTTTTCCAATCGCTCCGGAAGAATTTTCGGAACTCTTTTAAAACTCTTACGTGCAGCGAGGAACTTGGCAAAACATCCCGCCCATCCATCGTTTTCGGGTTACGTCCGCGAAGCGAGTGAGTGGAAGTGACTCGGTTTAGCTCTTCATCGGCGCTTCGACCCCATCATCACCCTCTCTCTCTCTCGACAGTGGGTCTCTTCGCACGCGAAACATGACCGCCGCTTCCTCGGATATCCCGCCCTCCGGATTTTTTGCGGATTTCGCCCCGGCGTGGAAATAGTTTTGCTTTCCTTCGCCTCCGTTTTTTTCTTCCGACGGAGAGGGACCCAGAAAAGCGTTTCTCTCGTCTCTCGAAAACAGCGCCCTCTTCTCATATGGCTCCTCCTCCGGAGGGAGTCGACGTACGCTGCTGAGAGAGAAACAGGTGGGAGGCGGACGGGCAGAATAAGGGAGCGGGGCGGTGTTCGTGTTTGTTGCCGCTCGGTCTCTCTCTTCTCCCGGCGGAGTTGATCTCTCTCTCTCTATATATATATTTTACCCTCGAGGACATTTTTTACTCCTTTCTTCGCGAAAGCGTTTTTCCGTCGAACTTCCGGCGGCGGTGCTGCTGATGGAGTCGTTCTGCGGTTATTTCGGCGCGAGAGGCCGGTGTTGAAAGAGGTTCTCCATTCGAGCGAAGGTGCGTTCGTTTCCCGGGCAGTTCCGTGGGGACTATCGGGGAACGAGGAAGTGGAGCGCCGCGAACGTGATTGTTATTCGCGAGACAACCGGAAAGAAGCGGAAGAAGGATTTGACATTAAATTCAACCCGTTGAAAATAATTCCGAAGATCTCGTTGTGGTAGGTAATGGTGTTGGTCCGGACCTTATCTCCCACGGTGGTGTAGAAGAGAAAGAGGATAAAAACGGCAGACATTTTTCTCTCTGCTTTTGAGATTTTTCCGTGATCTGCGCCTGAGGAGACTCGGTTTCTTCGGACGCGCTTGGTTCGTTTCGCCCCGGGGAGGAACTGAAAGAGTTTGAAGATGGAATGCGCTTGGAAGTGCGACGTGGAAGTGGGAGTGATCGAATGATCTCGTGAAACCGGAGCGGTGTGTTGCTTTGATTTTTGGAACTAGGAAAGGGCGACGTCTTGGACATAACGAGTTCCGTCGAATCTCGTCGAACAGAAAAATTTCGGTTTTGTTTTCCTTCGGGAGAAAAGTGTTTTATTGCCGTGTGTGATATTTTTTAAATCGCGGTGGGCCATGATCGAGATGATGACCACCGAGAACTGTGTCCCTTTGGACTTGAGCCTGAGTTCAGAGCAGAGGAAGAGGAGGACCAAGAAGAAGCGTAGGATCCCAACGGAGTCCTCTTCGTCTTTCTCGTCCTCGTCGCCTCCCCTGGAAACTCCATGGAAGGTGGAGCACAGGGGGGTTGAAGAGGAGGAGGAGGAAGGGAGGATGGGTGACGTGGAGGAGGAGGAAGAGGAAGAGGACGAGGAGGACGTGGAAGAGAGGAGCAGCCTAAGCGGGGGTCAAACCACGGACTCGGAACTTGACGCCTTAGGTGTGCCGGGCGGGAAGAGTTGCAAGGCGTACAAGAAATCGTTGATGAGGAGATACTGTGAGTAAAAGTGCCGATGGATTTTTGGATCGTTTTATGTTATTTAGGGAATTACTGTTCGCGCGTAGGTTATTTTTTTGAAGGTTAGCAGAAAGACGTTCGTCCTGCTTAGAATATATATTTTTTTAATTTTGCCAGGAGCCTATTTATGATTCGTCGTAACGTTTGATGTCGGTTGCTCAGATAGATGTAAATGGAATCTCATCCGTTTGATAGGGGATTTTTTTCAATTTTAATCAAGTGAATCGTATTCCTTTTCATTTCATATAATAGGTACGTGTTATCATATTACACATTTTACCGCTTATTCAATTTTATCTTAACTTAAACACGTAATGTAAGAATTGGGTCTCGATTTTTTTTCTCAAATATAAAGATATCTAGAGTTTTTTGAAATGGCTTATTTTCGATAGCGAATGAGCAGTCTTCATCAGTATGAGTAGTCTAGGAAATGTAAAAAAATCTTTAATTTCCCGGTGGGATGAATTCACGTTCTTTCGTTTGTAAGTCATTCCAGCTAATGGGATGGACCAGTTTACTCCGTTGCATTCCATCTCTCCCAGTTCCATCTTTCCTCTCCACCGCGTCGTCGGTTCTTTTTGTTCGACAGCCGTTAGGGCGAGTAATGTTGCCCATATTCTGAATATTGCAATTAACTATCTATCTTACGGCTGAGGTAGATTATTTTCGCAATCGGGTGCTAGTAGTTAAGATTTCTTATCCTCGCCGAATCATCTTGAAATTTTCCCTTTCTCTCTCTCTCTCTCATCTACTCCTTCCCAATACTCTCTCCCTCCGTATCTCCGCACTCCACCTCATTTTACTCAGAAAGCGTTTTTTTTTAAGCGCCTGCTTCGTTTTTCCTCTTTACGGAGGAGAAAAAATGACGATTCCGCTCGTGCGAGTAATGGAAGAAAGCGAAGGAGAATTTTTACTTTTCTCGAGCGCTTCGATAAAAATTAAAACTTTTATCTTTTTTGCTTCTCGCTCCATCGAATCTATCTCTCGTAAGAAGGTTTGGGAGTTGGAAAGCTTTTATAAAAATCCGTTTTCTTGGCCAAGCGTAAGAGTGATCGCGGAGGAAGGGAAGGGAGGGAACGAAACAAAAAATAGAGGTGGTGACGCAAAGAGGAGCTATGGGGAGGGGATGAAGGGAAGGGGGAGGGGAGGAGAGGGCGGTGACGCCATTGTCACGGGGCCATAATCTCCTAGGGGACAAATATCCCCGACGCGGACGCAAGTTTTCGCCCCGCAGTATCATTTTTTTTTATAAAACGGCGGATATTAACCCAGGCTCTCGTAAACGGACGGCGTTAAAATATTGGAACGGGATGTTCGCGACTATAAAAGTGCCTTATCCGAACGAATAAAAAGTCGACTATTTCGGGAAGTTATTTTTTTGAGGCCGATTTTTTTCTATGCTCGGTTTATTTTGATTGGGAACTATTCTATTTTATGCGTGTGGATCAACAATCCAACAAAAAAAATCGAATGGCGTCTTGAGGACTGATTTAAGAAACCCCCAATTTCTTGTTAAAAACCGGCTAGAGGATTCATAATTATTGCGAGATTGGAAGGAATTTACTTGAATTGATGTATTTTCCTTCGCTTCTTTTCGCCATATCTTTTCACCCTTCCTCTTGTAATTTCTTTGTACATGCTTATCCTTTATTTCCTCTCCCGCGTGATCCCGTCTTCTCTCGGCTTCTTTCTCTCCGATACACCGTCATCATTCTCCTTTTCTCCTTCCTTTACATCTGATATCATTTGGCGCCATCTTCGATCGATCATCTCGCGATTAATAAGCTTGGCGTGCACGCCGCGAGTAAGGCGCTCGCTCAACCCGTACCGTGTAATATAAGCCCAAATATAGCTCTCCTCCGATCTTGATTACTCCCCTAGTCGATCCCTTTCCCTATTCGTAATTATGACCTTGGTTGGAATCGCTGCCCCCTCGGGAAAAAAATTGATACTTTCTGTCATTTTTTCGCCTCCCGTACCTCATTTTTGCCTATTGGGGCGCCTGGCACCTATTGCTTCGCGACGATCCGGTTCCACGGAAGGAGACGATATGTTATTAACGCCTCGATATCGTATTACCGTCTTCGGGAAGCTTAAGTCGGGGATTTCCTCTTAAAAGTCTTCGACTTTTATTCAACTGTTTTTAAGATAGGGGAAGTGCATTTTTGCGGGCTTCTAAATGTTCTCCCGTCAAGTTATGAGTTTTGTTTTGGACGGCTCAACTTCCAGCTGTGCCCTTCCGAGTTTTACTCCGCGAAAGGAAGAAGACAGGCCTCAAGCTAAATCGATGTTTCCCTCACTCTCCCTCCTTCCCCTTCGTGTTGGGAAAGGGAAGGAAAGAACGAGAGAGAGAGATTTTGCGTGGTTTCTAGACATTAATTCGCATCCTGATCGAGTTAAAAAGGGATTCGGGAGAGAGGCGCTCAAAAAGTGAACATAAATAGGGAACATTTTGGGGATATTATGAATCGAGACAGGGCGTTAAGAAGTCGACATCAACTCTGCCCTTTCTCACGTATCGTTTGGATTTCCTGCCTGCCGTTGGGCACGTATGCATCAGTAATGAGAAGCCCAGCGAAATTTATAAGTGTTCTGTTCTCCGTATAAGGCAATTCTCAGTCGACGTTAGTTATAGTTAGCTTGTTACATAAGTATCTGCTCGATGAACTTATTATGTCATATAGGAGCTAAATTTTGTTTTAGAATTCGTTTTTTTCTTTGCAGCTCTTTTTTTACAACTCTTTAACTGTGAATCAAGTATCGGTGCTGTATTGTCCCGCATGCGGAGCGGTAAAATATTCTCGGCCCGCTGTATCCCTGGTTTTTGCGCTCGCAGTTCTGCAGTGCTATCTGGGTTAGTTCTTTGTCTTCCGCTGCGCCCTTTTTGCGAAGACCCCTCCAAAATACCACCGGTTACATTTTATCACCATACCGATGGGGGGGAAGAGTGAGGGAGTGTTTGGTACCTAACAGTGTTTCCCCGACCCGAATAACTGTTTCGTTTGGAATCGGCTAACGAAAGAGCGGTACTTGTCGTAAGCGTCTCCCTTCTTCCAGTCCCCACGCTCTCCTCCTCCTTTGATATTCCACGGGGGAGATAAAAGACTGTTTTGGCTGAGCGGAACGGTTTTTAGGGCGAGTAATTATCGCGGCTACTTCAAAAAAACAGAAGTTGACCCGTTTCCTTTCTCTCTTCACACCGGAAAAAGGGTCGGCGGCGTATTGCACCCCTCGTCCCGTACAATGGTTAAAAACCCAATAACCGTACGGAGAGCTCCACCACCCGCCGAGCCGTTCCCTCTCACCCCCGTGCCTTTAGCGGTACTTCTCTCATTTTTACCTTTTTAAAAAGTTCTCCGCTGCCCACAACCTCCTCGGTCCTCTTCCTTTTGACCACTCCTTCCTTGTTTTACTTCCCTTCCGTGTCGGTGTTCCGTTCTTCTTTCTTTCCTCCCTCCCTTATCGCCTCTTATGGCGTTTCTTCCGATTTATCCCTCCAGTCCATCCATCCCCTTCGTTCCTTACTGCGTCTCGGAATATCCATCCCAACCTCCCCTTCCACGAAAATCGATCGAGGTGTCCTCAATCGTAGGCGTAGTAGTCGCCGGAAATCATTCCTCTCTCTCTCTCTTTGCTCTTGTCTTTTGGGTGCATCGTTACCGCCCCTGCCATTCAGCCGGCGGAGGAACTTCCCCCTTCCCTTCGCCACCCCCGCCTCCTTTTTCCTCCCCCGCCTCCCTTCCCCGGCACCCGTTCCCAGTATCGTAAATCCTCGCGCGCTCCTCTTCTTTCACTCTTCCCTTTACTCCCAATTTTCTGGTGACCCTCTTTTTCGGCCGCTCTCTGCCGCCTCCTCCTCCTCCCTCGGGCTCCTCCGCTCGCATTCCCACCCCCTCCCTTACCTCCTCCACCTCCTGCCTCCTATTACTTCACCGATCCCCGTTACCCCTCCACCCCGGAGTCCCTTTCCCCTCCAGCGCCCTCCCCTCCCTTCCCCATTCCCCGTGGCCCGGATCCAAGCCAACCCTCTCCACTGCTATTTTTAGATGCCTCCACTTTCACTGTCGGCGGTCGGGCCAACCCTTTGCTTCCCTCCCTCACCTCCCTCCCCCCCTTCCCTTACCTCTTCCCCTCCTCGCTCTTTTACCCCTCCCCTCCCTCCTTTCTTCTCTCCATCCCCTTTTCACCTTCTTCCCTCTCCTTCATGCATCCACCGAATTCACTTTATCTCTTATTTACTTCTTTCCTCTCTCTCTCTCACACACACACTCCGCGAAACGTCACTCACTCGTTCTCCCCCTTCTTTCATGCTCGTTTTCCCCTTCCCTCTCCTAACACCCTCTCTTTCCTTTCCTCGGCCAAAAATATGTGCCGTGCTGTCGGATCTCTTTTCGTCACCTTTTTGCGCGTTTTTTTGAATGACTCTTCCTCCCCTATTTAATAAGTGTGTGTCGTTTTTTTGTGGTTTGTTCTCGGAATGTTTTGTTTTTGTTATTCTTCCTATTTCTATCTTTTCCTTTTTCCCCTATCTGTCTCTCCTCCTCCGCTACTTCTCTTCCTCCTTTCCCCGCTCTCACCCTCTCTCTCTCTCTCTCTCTCTCTCTACATCGGATTGATTTCCGGTGAAGGGGATCCGTGCATTCAGCAGGACCGGGGGTCGTGTTATATCCCTCAATTGCGTCCCAAAAGTGTGTGTGCGCCAGTGTGCGTGCGTCTGCGTGTGAGAATGCGAATGTGTTCGCGACCCTGCTTCGATCTCGGAATCGGGATTCATAAAATTGTAAATGTAGCGTAATGTCTCTTATGTAGGTCTGTCGAATGGGGTTATGGGATTTATGAACATTGGAATTTCACGTTGAGCTCATTCATGCATACGAATCATTTCTTTTGCATATATTTGCATTCGCTTATGTTTTAGTTTTTGATGTAGCTGAGAAGTAAATGAATGTGCACGTTATTTATATTATTTCTCAATAATGTATTAAAATAAATCTCGATGAGAAGTGAATGAATGAGCACGTGCAATTGCATTGTTACACAATAATTTATTAAAAAGCCTCGATTTTATTCTATAATTTATATTTTTTGTTGGCTGTGTAATCTTTTCGGTTAACTGTCGTATTTTCTGCAACATTACCCATTCTGTAGATATTTTTCCTATTCCAACAAACGGAATAATACACCACAACATGCACGTGCGTTACGGGGATGGGGGATGAGGTAGACAAGGGCAGGGCGTTGGGAGGGTGGAGGGGGTGGAAGAACGTGCGGTTGGCGGAGGAAAGGGAAACGGTAGACAGTCAACCGATGAATCAATAATTTTCGCGTACCACCCACCGAACCTCCCTCCCTCTCTCTCTCCCTTCCACTTATCCTCACCCCTTCTTTTGCCCTCCTTCCCCTCCCATCTCTTCCCCATGGAGCAAGCATCCCCTCGTTTCCTCTTTCCTCTCCCCTTCCTCGCTCTCTCTCTCTGTATTTCTGTCCTCTCCATTTCCTTCCACCGTCGCGTGGATCCGCTTTCGTCCCAACACCTATTCCTTCCATTCCGATCCCTCTCTCCATTTTCCACATGTGATTCCTCTCTAATTCTCTTCCTCTACCATCTTCTCGCATAACTGACCATCATCCCTTTCCTCTTGCTTCACTCAATTTTTTATATTTCTTTCCGGAACGGGCTTTTTTTTATCAATCGTCGTTAATTTGTCACGGTTCGCTTACTTGTTTATTTCGCCCCTTGATGTTACTGCGGGTTATGGGATTGGCGGAATCAGAAAATTTTCCTATTTAAAAATTTACTCGCCGAGCTTTCCAACGTTAATAATTCACTTTTCACGGCTCGACATTTCTCGAATACGTTTACCGGGTTTTTAGAGGTGTCGGAAAATTATAAAGTACGACCGAAGTGAATTTTCTTTCGCACCGTCTGGGATTACCCGCGAGCTCCCCTCTGTTTCCAATCGCCTCCGGGGTTGTTTCTATCGTTCCTATTGTTTAGACTGGTGGGGTTTTAGAGAGCGCCTATGTATGAATCCGTGTGTGTGAGAGTGTGCGAGTGTGTGGGTTAGTTGGCTTCCGCTCTGGAACAAGGCGCTCGCGGACCCTTCCAGTCCCTTTCCGAAGTAGGGCGCAACCGTCTTGTGTCGAGCGCTCTCCTCCTGGATAGATTCCAAACGAAATGACGAGTGTAGACGGGTGGCCATCTAAGGCCCATGCCAAATCTCCGAGTAATGCGCTCTTTCTCTCTCTCTCGCTAGTCATCGCCCCACTTTACGTGGAAGGGGTCGCTCGTTTTTTTCCCCGCATCTTTGAGCGTTATTAAGGGTTGACGTCCTTCGGTTAAGTAATTCGTCGGAGAAAATATGACGTCGCTCGTCGGGGACAGGAAAAGATCGAGTAGAAATATTTCTCTTGTCGTCTATTCTTGCGTGTGAAGGAAATTTCCTCCTAAGTTCGACAGAATTTCCCACGGTATGCGGTGCAGGAATGCGCGGAGCTTTGGCCGAAGTCTTTTCGCTTGAAAAAACCGTGTCCTTCGGAAAATGCGAATAATTTATCGATCGGAAGAGGAATTTTCAAAATAAAAAAGATTTTAGGTCACTCCTCTCGGGAGTATTTTTTATTCGAACGTAAGTCACGCCAAATAATATTTAAACTATTTTTTCTTTGTCGATTAAACGACGAGTCTGATCGGTTTCGTAACAATGTCGAACGTAAAATGTGCGCCAATCCGCAAATCATGTATATTTTTTATTATTTGAGTATCGGGATATAGGAAATGGTACAACTCAGAGACACCGCTGGAGTTTCCATAATGTGGCACCGACTGAAGCCTTGGGAAGGAAATCGTTGTCTTTGTTCTCACGTTGCGTGATCACGTAGGAAGGATGAAGGGATGAGGATTTCCTCTGCAAAATGTCCTTAATACCGAGAGGATTTGTAATCGCTGATTATTCTCCGACTCCCCCACGGCGGCATGCCCTTCGAAATCTCTCTGGAAGCTCTCTTCCGATCTCCTTACTCCTATTTCTCCCCCCGCATATCTCCATTACGCCGTCGCCATTCATCGCCATGCGTGTGTGCGCGCGCTTTTCTTCCTTTCTGCCCCGTTCCCCGAATCGGATGGTTTTGAGGTCAGTCGTCATTTTTTTACAATAGGGGTTGAAAGAGTGGAGGGGTTGGACCAGGCAATGGCGGAGATGTGTTAACAAAGCCGTAGTCTGCTATGCTCCGTCGTATCACTCCTCCCTCTCCAATGCACAATCACACACGCAGAATTTTCTCTCCTCTCCTCTTATAGAGGAGGATTCTGCTGGCAGTAGCAGGCCCCTCCTCCCATCGCTCATTTTTTAATATAAAAGATTTTTTTCCTCTCCTTCTCACGGTTCGGTAGCTAGCGTCTACGCGCGCACTATCATTACTCACAGCTCTGCGGTTGATGGCTCCACCTCTTCCTCTTTCGGGTCAATCGCCAGCGTCTTTGCGGCGGTGACGAGTAAAAGAATAGGCGTCATGACGCAGTTGCCGCTTCCGTTCGTGGAAAGTATTATTTATGTTTCGGCGAGGAATTTTATTAAATCTGTTTTTGCTACGTGGTGACGAGCGCCGATAAACAATATAACGGAAAACGTTTTTCGCTGCGTATTGCGGATAATTTTCCAACGCTATTTCGTAATCAAAAAAATACCTTTATTTAGGTTAGTCGTCGGAGAAATAAGGTATAGGTTAACAGAATAATTTGTGTCGGCCACTTACGCAATTGGTAAGCGCGGGCCGTTGAATCGTCCTTGCCACAGGTGTGGAGAGTAGCTCGGTATAAAAAAATAAATAAATTCAAGAAACGGGAGTTAGCATGCACGCCTGTTGGTTTACACAGGGCGTGGCGTGTGAGTTGAAGGTGAGGTCGGCGCCCACGTGGTTTTTGGGATCGTGACGATCGGGGGACGGAGGTGGAGGGGCGAAACGGCGGCGGTTGAAGGCGTCTCGGGGAGGGTGGGTAGAGAGCGTGGTGTGTCGCATTTGGGCTATTGTTGCGGCGCCCGGGTCTCGAATGAGGTCACACGGAGTGAGATAGTGGAGGAAGGAAGCAGTCGGATAGGGCGGGGGAGAGCGGCCGATGGCTGGGGAGGTGGGGCGGGGCCGTGGGTGGGGGGGAAGTAAATGCAAGTGGGGCGGAGGGGATCCCACCGCTTCGCTCGCGTCCACGCTGATTTGCGCTCTGAATCGCTGTGAAGGGGGAGAGGGGGAGGTAAAGAGGGGTTTGATGGCGTTTCTTTTATTTGGTATGGAGCGGAGGTCGCACTGGGGGAGCGTTTGCTGGATGCGCTGAGATTTGGGACCCAGACGATCGCATAATTGCTGGGATGAAACTTTCGTCGTCGAATAAGCCGAAAAAGGTCGCGGCTTATTCCGTAAACGGGGTTAAAACCGAAGGGATGTCGTGGTGGGAATGCTGCCTACTCGGTCACCCGATGTCGTGTTTTTTGGCTCGTTTTTTTATTTAGCGTTGATGGCGTGCTGATTTTTAACGGAGTAATACTGTGCAGTATTGCGGCTGTTATTTTTGTTTTTACAACCTGAAGGTTTCTATATACTTAAAAAGTGTGGAGTGTGCATCCGTTTGACGCTGATGAAAATTCATCAGGGGAATGTGCAATACCTGAAAAATTTTGTATCGGCGACAGATTTTGATTTTTAGCATCATTTCCTACCAAAAATGTCTTCGCTCCTTATTTTTCGGCAGATAAACGAAAGCCATAGTCATTCTCGAGCAGCGTGGTAAATCATCTTGCTTCGGCAGCTGGAGTTTCCTCCCTTTACACCTCCTATTCAAAAGAAAACGTTTCTCAGCGTTCGCTAGGTATTCACTCTCCCCATGCGTCCAATTCTAAATTAGGTCGCGAGGTATTTGAATTAAAAAGCACGTCGCCATGTCCCGCAATATTTTTTTCGTTTGGCCAAAACCCTTCCTTTCTATTTTTTTCGCCGATTAAATCCTATCCTATGACGGAAAGTTGCCAGACTCGGATGTTTTTGTCCCGTGACCAGCGGAGTCGGTCCTTCGTTTCGTGCCGCGCCGCCTAAGAAATGAAATTGCTTTCCCCGGATATCCTCCTCCGCCTTCTCTTCCTAAGATACCGCGCTTTCGCTAAGTCGCCGTGAGACGCGACGAACGGCGACAATCAAGATGTGGGTGCGTGCATGTTCGATCACGCAGGCACGAGCTAGCCACACGTAAAGAGAGAGAGAGAAAGACTCACGCACTCAGCGGCCATAGAAATCCTTTTCCCTTATGCGATCGTTTTTATTTTTTCTTTCGGTCGGAGATTTTCGAGCTTTCGCGAACATGTTGGTCGAGTTTAGAGAGCGGCATAGCTCACGCGAATTCGGGCGAGGAAGATTCGTTGGCTTGAAAGAGCTTACCTACGTATTCTACGCCGCATGAAAGAATCGAGGACCCCACCCGCGCACGCCAGAGACGGTCCCTTTACTTCCCTGCATGATAATGCATCCGATTTTAAAATTTCCTCGTTTTATAACGAGCCGATATGAAGACCAAAATAAACACCGTCGGTGCTCCTGTTTGCTCATCTTCCGGAATGCATATAGCGCATTAAGTCCATACGTAGTTCTTGTTAGTTAAGGAGGAAGGATGGAAGCGATCCTTAAAATTTATGTGTCACCTCGAAGTGTACGCACGGATTTTCTCGGGAGTAAAAGCTCTCTATCCGTAACCGGCGATGCGTTTGTGGGAAGAGTGAGTGTTTCTACGGAGGAATGGGACTAGGTATACGGTTACACGGGAGACAGTCTTCGCAGTGGCAGATTATTGATTGCTCTTGACCTACATCTAGTCTTTACAGCAGTTACCATAACCGAATCTCGGAGGGAATCCAAAAAGAGAGACTGGTTTTTACGTCTCGCGAATGAAAATTTCATGAGGCATCATTTGATCGTTAGTTTTCTTAGATTTATCGCTTCGTGTCTCGAGGCGAACGATAGATAGGGCGGGGAAATGCTTTTTCTCCCGTTTCTTTATATAGTTACATTGGTATTATTATCGCGACCGCGAATTTTTCTTTGACGTCAATACTATCACGGCAAGGCGAACCGAAAAGTCGGAACAAAACACGTCTCGGTGTCCCACATAGTAGACCGCAGCCGGTTGATATTTAACGCGGAGATAATTCACTCATTTACAGCAGGCAAAAAATTTTCCACGTTATATCTCTAACACGGAATAGCGAGCAAGGGAAACCACTTAACCGTCTTATTTGCGAAAGAAAGCATTAGATAACATTTCAGCGAGAGTTTCTAATGAAAATCCGTCGGAATCGGAAGGGAATTTCTCGAGCTCGCGTCTTTATCTCGTGACTTGAAATCACGGAAGGGCGTCGGTGGGGTGGGTCAGAGGACGGGCGTGACAGTCTTCTTGTTTCTCCTCTGGGGAAACGTCTTCCGTAGGAAAGGACGGGAGGAGTCGCCGAGACGGGAGGAAGCAGACTAGGAAGAAAGGGTCGGTAGGGTGGCTTTAGGGAGGCCCAAGGGACGGAACCTGTGACCCCGTTTCGGTGCAGCCCACTTTCTCTTCGCCCCAACCCTCGTTTAGGTGCCCGCTCTCCTCCGCCCTTCCCGTCTTCTCTCTCTTGGCCAGCCAAGCAACAATGCCCAACCCCATCCCGACACCCCCTATACCCCCACTCATCCTCCGCACCGCATCTTTTTTCCGCTCTTCTTCGCCTTAAGTGTCGACGTTTTTCCCGTCGACTGACCTTGCGAGTCCCTCCCCCCTCCCCCCCCCCTCTCTCTCTCTTTCTCTCTCGGGTTCACCTCTCGCACTCACGCACCAATCTTGGGACTCCTTCTTTCGCTCATCTTGCCTTTTATTCTTTCCCCTTTTCCCTGCACCCTTCTCTCCTACTTTCGGACCCCTTCGATTCATCCATACACCTGATCCGACGGGAACATTTTTCTTCCCATTCTTGGGATGGATGTTTTATGTCTCGGCATTGGTTTTCTGAGGGATTCCTTCGATTTCGTACCTTTGATATTTTTTTCCACGAAGGATTTTTACCGAGATCCTTATCTTATAATCTCCCTCTCCTGGCGGGAGTTTTTAGGGGATGCCAAACCCATTTCGTTTCTTTCCGTTTTTTCCTCCTCTCTCTCTCTCTCTCCGACCCTTTTGCCTTTCCCGTGTTATTTTCGCTTTTCCGTACCTCTTTCTCCTGGAAAGGATATCTTTTTCTTTTCCTCATTTTTTGGGCCGCTTTCTCTCGCACCCTCGCCCACCCCTTTCTCCAACCCCACGCCATCCACTCCGCCTCTCACCCGTCTCTCGACAAAAAATCATCCCTAAACTACCACCTCTTTTTCGCAAGGTTTTCTCTCGTCTCTTTCTCTGCATCTCCCTTCTCCTCCTCTTCCTTTTTTACACCATGGGATATATAGTCCCGAGGTAAAAAAATCCCTTTTTCGTTCCCCTTCCTTCTCTCGAAAAGGTGTTCTCTTCCCATCCTCATCTGACAGTTTGTTGTGGTTGCTTTTTTTCCTCGCCTGTCTTTTATCCTTTTTCCGGGAAAAAACGTACCTCCCAGACCCTTCCTCATCCTCGATGACTGCGTATTTTTTCTCATTCCCCGCAGTCTCTGGCAGGACAGATCCTCTCCGTAAGGTGGGCGTGGGTGAAGAGTTTTTTGGGGTTCATTTTTTCCTCTCTTTCTCTCTCTGGGGGGGATGAGTGAGTGGGTGGTTATCTCTGCCAAACCCTTCTCAAGGTTTCGATTCTCTTTTTTCCCGAAGAATATTGGCAAGTGAATAATTTCCTCGGACGTCATGATGGTGGAGGGAAAAAATATGACGAGCGACGTAGAGGAATGAGCGTTTATTTTTTGTTTTTGACATGAGGAAGGACGGCCGTTTTCTCTTTATATTCGGAATAACATTTTAGCCGACTTCTTATTTCTTCATCCTCGTATCTCGGTACAGATTTTTTTCCGGTGACGGTTGTATGCTCGTTTCCTGTTAGTTATGCCGTCTTTAATAGCTTTACCTTCGATGGAAGGAAATATCGCGTTTCACTTTTGATTTTTCTCCCGCAAAAGGCCTTGCGTAAAATCCTTGCGCGATGACATGAAAGTACAAAGTTTTCTGAAACAATTGTGGACCTTTTAAAAAAAATTCTAAACCCAGATCGGCCATTGTAAACCTGCTTAGAAACGATTTAGCCTCCGTTAAACGGCTGACGCGAAATCCTTTGTGCAATCCCGGGAAACGACCGTTACAAAGGAAGCGGCGAGCCTGCTCTCAAACACACGCACTTTTATATAGCATGCCTAGCATCCAATACGTCCACCACCACACAAATATAATTCCGTTATCCACAGCCTAAAACTACCTGTCACATTGGCAGGAGACGACTTCGAACCATTCGCAAGCGAAATGGCGTGGATAACGGTTTCCTCGTTCGGAGATTCTGTAGCGCAGATATACACGTATAAAAACAGTCGTGGAAGGAAGTATGAGCGCAGGTAGCGGAAGAGGATCGATTCTTGTACCTCGACGTCTCAGCCTTACCTGGTTCCCTCTCTTTCTCTCTCTCCTCTCTCTCCGTCTCATCCAGGGACTTTACGCCACCCCCTCGTACGTCCCCTCCCTCTCACCCCCGGTAGCTTGCACGTCCTCCCTCTCCACTCTCGCTTTAAAGGCAGTCAACCCCCGCTTAAACGTCTCTTCTCCCCCCTCTCCTTCCCACACCCCCGCTCGCCGGACGCGCCACACTCTATCCTTCGTTCCCTCTTCTCTCTCACACGCCAAGGGAATCCAGGTCACCCCAAGACGGTTGTTAAGGGCGGTTCCCCTCCTTCACTTCGTCCATCCCCTCTTTATCTCTCTCTCCACCCCCCTCTCTCTCTCCGCCCCCCTCTCTCTCCACCCCCTCTCTCTCTCTCTCCACCCCCCCCTCTCTCTCTCTCTAATCGCAGCTCGCTCTCCAAGGGATGCGACAACCGGAAAGGGCGCGATTAAAAGGGTTTCGAAATTTGCATTAGTTGAGATGAGTACCACTACCTTTTCAGGCGTTCCACTCACCTTATAATAGATGCGAGGGTTTTATTCGAAAATTTCACCGGGAGTTTGTGCATTCAGAGGGATTTTTCTTTGGGTATTCGAGCGATGTATTTAATAGAGGATCCGCAGTGAAAATGTGCTCCGGATTCGGGTCATACTAAGGAATAGCGTCATTCACTCGGAGAAGTTAACGAAATTCCAGTTATTTCCCCCTTTATGAGTTGAACAGATGGGCGCAGACGAGTCCGTGGGAGATTGTTTTCCAGAAAAACACGAGGAATGATGTGGAAGAGGCTGGAGTAGGAAAGGCCCCGAAGGTTTTTCCCTCGGGTGCATGGATGTGAGGCCGGGATTTCCCGGCGCTGCAAACACGCGTTCTTGAGGCCACAGGAATGTTTTTCCTCCTATGGTAGTATTTGCTTCCTGGAGAGACGTGCACCAGCTCACCGCATTGTTTTCATTCTGTGCGTGTCAGGAATCGAGTATCGGATTGAAAACATAATCTCGAGAGAGTTTACGAGTTTCGTCTTATTCTCGAAACGGCCTCGTGTTGTCATTCGCCACAACACTTGCGAAATTGGAACGGAAATAGCCGCGTTATCTCTCTCTCTAGTCGGTTCCACTTGGTAAAGAAAGTGGAATCGACGGTTTTGAGATGTATTCGGGTACGTTTCCGCGTAGATAAGATTTCGCCGTGATATAATCGGAGTTTTTCAGTCGGTCGACTACGAAAGATAATTTATTTGGTAACAGGTGAGTTTATTTACGTATTTATTTTTTTTTAAAGATGTTTGGTCTCTCCTCGGCGCAACGTCCCGTTGCGAAGTCGATTGCGATAGGAGACGTTAAGTTTTTAGTTCTTTGCGGAGACGAGAACCGGCTGACAAGAATAATCATTTGTTGGAGTTATTTTTTTGTTTTTGTTGGCGAGCGGAGTGCGTCATCAAAAGCGCTTCCTTCACTTGCTTGTTGATTACGGAACGCTCGAGTTCTTTCAGAAGGGACCATTTTCCACGGATCAGGTTCCTTTCGTCTTTCTTGGAACGCTTCCCACCCCTCATTAGGAGTTACAATCACGAGCTCTCGAAACGTACTTCAAGAACTGCGAATGAGGATCTCTCTATGTCTCTACCTCGATCATTAGATTGGAGAATAATGTTTTTTTCCGGAATAAGAAGGGAGTGAGATCGGGAAAGGAAAACGTTCTTTATTTTTTTAAGTTCAACAGAATCGTTCACGCGAAAACTAAATATGGTATCTAATCCCCTCGACAATTTAACAAGGTAAATCTTGTAAATGTTGTTCTTGAAATAAGCACACCAAATTTTCTTGTTCTGTAAATACTGCCGAGTTAAGATGTGGCAACAAATTAGAATTGAGTAGAGACGTACTTTGAGAATTCTCCAAACTTGGGTAGCGAGATTCTAGCTAGTTCTGAGAATGCAATTATCAAACTGTTTTGTTTTCCGTTTAGCTATTACGTTTAAATACGAGTCGATGCGGTTTCTCAAGCATTTCGTTTTCCTGCTTCGGCAGCCCAACATTTCCTCTTTTCAATTAATCTGTTTGCTTCAAGCAGTCTGATTACAACCCTAGTTTAAATGAATGGAGAATTTTGGAAATACGCCGTCCAGTTGTGTCATTTCAGCATATTTCGATGAAATCACTCCTCGCAGATTTCAATTTAAACGAAAAAACGCGGTTAAACAGGTTTCCCTCTCTTTATTCGAATTCGCTATTATGCGTCAAACTTATTGCTACCGGATTTTCTTTTTATGCGTCTTTGATTCGCTCTTATGCTGCTATGCGGTCAGTGCAATAGAAATGCAAGAAAGTTCTCCATTACAGCAAAAGGCGACCATTCAGTCTCTCATTTGCTCTTATGCTGTGCGTATTAGTACTACAGTAAAAGAGATGAGATCGGAAAGGATATTGTAGAGTGGAGATGAAATGGAGATTTCGTGTGATAATTTTTGAGCATACTTGAGAAGTTTTGTCTCCTTGCCCGCGGAACTTGCGTTGGGCCAACCTAACCCTCCAGCACTTTAAACCTCCACTATTATGTCACTCACAACAGCCACCATTTGGGCTCGTCTGCTTCCTTTTACTGGCGAGTATAATTTAATGTTAATTGTTTTAATTTCGTATTTAGCGCCTAAGAAGTCGTTATGGGGCGAAAGAAGAGCGTCTTGGAGTGGAGTTAGGTTTGCTTGTGGAACGTATCCCTATCTTTTACATGTAAATATGGGTTCTGTTTATGCGAATTCGCTTTATGCGTCACTTTCCTGGAACGCAACCTCCGCATAAAGAGAGGGAAACCTGTAGATTGTTATTTTCGGCAATGCTCGATTCACCGATGCCTTTTCTCGGAAATACCAGAGTGATGTCATAGTTTTCGCGAGACATCGAGATTCCATCAGGAGGAATGAACCGCCGCAAGTGGTTTCCCTTCATTTTCGCAAAAAAAAACTATCTCAATTCGAATTTCTCATCGCTTCGCCTGGCGAGATATCGGTTTTATTGTGGAGCCTGAGGAAGATCACCTTCTTATCGCAATCTGCCGTCTGGGGCACAACCCTTTCTCCCGGAATCGCTTCGTGTGACTCAGCCGCCTCGGGTCCATACACGAGAGTAATTGCATCCTGTTCCATTCCGTAGTTCCCGTTCACTTACACACATACCGCTCATCGTACTCCTTCATAACCCCTTCCCTTCCACACTCATCTTCCGCTCCGAGTCAATCGTTTTATTTTTGCTCGCTTTTTGACAACGCTAGTTCCTTGATCTCATCCTTTTTTTCTCATTCCCTGCCAAACATCCCCTCCCCTTATCATCTCTACTCCCCTCTCCTATCCTCCTTTTCCTACTTCCATCCATACCACACAGCTCTACGGATCTATTTCAGACACGGAACTTAATTTTCGAACCGGATTGGCCGAGGCAGTATCTCTCTCTCTCTTTCCCTTCCTCCTTCTTGTTTTTATTTTGGATCGTTCGCCTGCTTGTCTGTTCGAGTATGTGTGTGCGCGCGCGTGTGGATTGTGCGATGGAGTCATTCACGATGATGTCAGCGCCTCCCGGGAATCGTGTCACACGGAATGCTGTGGGAAGCGAGTTTTATTTATTTTTTATACGGCGTTTTCTGCCTCTGAATTATTGGTGGACCGCGCGTCTTTTTTAGAACGAGTTGCGTCGGCGGGGTGAAAGTACGTGCGGATGGTTATGGCTCCGCTCGCTCGGGTTGCGTGCGCCGTAAATATTCTTTTCGGTTACGCGATCGATCGACCGTTCGGTTTTATAGTTTTCGGGGAATAATTTGGGTCTACCGGATGCTGGGGAGATTGGGAATGGATACCGCTACGGGCTGGTTACTCGCACCGAGAGAGCGATACGGCTTTCGAGATGCGGAGAGGAGGGTAAAAATAGTCCACGGGTGCTTTTTCCGCACGCTATTTTTTTAATCCCTTTTCCTACGTCGCGCGTGCATTCCGATCACTCTTTGATGGAGTAGGCCTGCGAGCCATAACGTTCGAAAGGGGTTTTTCGATTGTTGCTGCGGAGTGAAAGTGATTTCGGTACGCGTCTAGCGTCATATGAGAATTAAAACGCGCACGATCGTCGATGCGATATGCCGGTGTGCGAATCAAGAGGAGTGAGGGGTTATTTGATCGTAGCGTGAGATAAGAGCTCGTGAGAAAATTGCAATCGTAATTTAAAATCCGGCGCTTAAAACTGGTGCAACGCATTTTGTTACACCCTTTTGTATTATCTTCGTCGATTAATTAATTTAAGTTACGAATGCACTTTTGTGTTGCCGCATGTCGAGTCTTTTACGAAGATTTGCTTTTCATTTGCCGAGCACATTATTAAAAAAATGGCCGCCATAGGCGAAGAAAGAAGAAACCCGAGTTTACGCATTGTTAAGCGTGAGAAACCTTTCACAAGATCGCGATAGAACGGCGGAAAGCGTTCGTAAATAAGAAAAGCGCCCCATGGTATTAAGAGAGCCGACGACATGACGCATCCTTAATCCCGGGTTTTTACGGGCGCAAAAAAGGAACCTTAATTACGTGACCGGGCGCTCCGTAAAATAGTTCCAATAATAACTCCGGCAAACGAAATCGCCAATGCGCGAAGAATATTTTACACCCCGCGGCACCTTGTGCGTGACGTCATCGCCCCTCCCCAATCCCCTCCTCCCCTTGGCTCTAGAAGCACTCTCACTGATCCGCGGGTTTTCCTCCCTCCCTCGCCCGAACGAACCCATACATTCAGCATTTTTTATCACCCCTTGGCAATCACGAGTTTCCTCTTCTTCTGCTTCACCCGGACCACCCCGCTCGTTATCTCTCTCTCTTTCTCTCATCCCCTTCCATCCTCTTTCTCCAACTCCTCTTCCGATTCTGCATTCCGAAACGGCCCACTCACGCCGATCCTTTTTAATTTTTTTTTCTTTACGCGCCTATTTTTTTCGCTTCCCTTTTCCGCCAAACCACCCTTCTCTTCCCACATCGATTCTTCATCTCCCTTCTCTCCTCGCAATCTTCTTTCCTTTTTGGCTTCATTAGTCATCTTAAAGGTTAAACTATTCGGGATCGAACGTTTTCTACTTTTTTTCTCGTTTTTTCTTTCCCGACGTTCTCCTTGGAATTCTGTAATCTTCCGACCGGGAAGATCCCGATCCAAAGGAGCGCCCTCTCTCTCTAATCTTCCTTATTCATGCTGATGAATAAAAGGCCCTTGTATCGGTCAAACGGAAATTCCTCGTTTGGGAGTCAGGGTGTGCGTAATGTCGATGTCTTCCGCTATATTTTTGACGGTACTAAACTGTTCCTCGGTCAAGTTCTTACTTGGGAAGAATATGCTTTTTTATTTTTATAAATTTATTTTTCGAGCCTTTCCACTACGCTTTTACGTAAGAAATACCACAAAAACCGAGTCGGCGAAGTGATCTTTCTATCCCCATCGGGCTCGTTAGCGGACTTCTTTGTTTTCAGGCCAATGCTGTTTCAAAAATTCAATATAATAAGCAGGCCACGGTCGCTGTCATGAAGATGCTCGCGAGGCAGAAAAGAAATGTCAAGATAATATTCCTTATTTTCTCTCGCTCGCGGGTCTCGTCTCTTCGTCAGCGAAAATCTGAGAAACAGTATCGAGTCTACTTGGAGGAATTGATGCAAACCATATCCGACGACAGCGCAACGTAAACCAGGAAAAAGCCGATTCGAAGCTGACTTATCCCTTCTGCTGCCACGGAAATTAAAACTCTCCATCGCTGAGTTCGGAATTACGAGGAAGATGCCGAAGGAGCAAACGAAAAACAAGACTCCCGCATTGTGCTTTTTTGGTTGCGCCGATCGAGAAAACTACGCATTTTTTTATCCCCTGGTATTTAGACCGGAACTCTAAGAATATTCGAGGCCGAGTGAATGTCGCTCGCCTAGAGGTCGATGACTGGTATAAATCCGAATGTTTTCTACGCCAAACAGTCCGGCCGCAAAACTTCTTTCCAAATGGGGTAGCATGTGTGGGTGACGGGGAGTAGGGAGAGGAGAGACACATTGAGCATTAATAGTGGGAGTTTATTGTCCCTCTCGCCTCGAATGCCTCCCCCTACTCCTATTTCGGTTACGTATGCCAACTCCTCCCACCCTCCCCCTCCTGTTCGCACCCCGACCCCTTTAAATCCCCCTGCCTCTCCGCTTTTTCTCCTTCGTTAGTTAAACCTTGCGGGCTTCTGAGGCGCAGGTAAACTCGTATTTCTATTTTCCTTTGAGGCCACTCGAGTTACTTGCGCGCTACGTTCTTTTTTATTGGATTTTTTCTGTTGGAACATCGGTAGAAAAATCGTCCGGAAGTGCAGTGCGTTTTTTTGATCGGTTAATTTGAATCGAACGACTTTAAAAAAATATCCCTGTGGCTTACGCCACACGCAATCATCTCTCGCTTCTCCGTGGACGCATTTATCCTGGTGCCATCCACTGCGAAGTCATTCTTCTCCCTTCCCCCCCCCTCTCGATTTCTCTCCTAAATTGCCTTTCGAGGGATAAACCGTCCCGTTCGTAAAGCGGACGAAATTTAATTAATGAGCCGGAGCGGTGATTGCCGGGAATTATGGGACGCTCCAAGTTTGTTCCCTAAAATTGGATACCGGCCCCCGAGAGTGAGCGAGAGAGAAAGAGGGGGGGGGGGAAATAAACCCTCGTTCGAGATTGAGTGAGCACTCCTCTCCTCCCTCTCTTTCTCTCCCCACAGTCGGGCTTCTCTCTTCCTCTCTATGTCGCTTCCTACCTCCTCCCACCTTTTAGCTGCTCCCTCACACACACGCACACACACTCTTATACGTCAGTCGCACCCCCTTCAGTGTCCATAACCCTCGCTGACGACGATTCCACCGCCTGCCGCAGCTCCTGTGCATGATCCGCTTAACCAAGGCAAAGGAGGAGGCTACCTAAGAGGATTATCAGGAGCAGCCAATGAAGTGTCACTTCCGGTACCACCCAACCTCTCTGTCTCCTCCCCACCTCTCCTTCGCAACTCCTATCCTTTTCCTCCTTGCTCCAGCTTTACTTTTATTTCTCGCTCGTTATTGCGTTTATTTTCTTTCCTATTTTTCTTCCCATGTTGCCGTCGTTTTGCTTTTTTTGAGCGAATTTCTTACTTGATGTTTTTCTTCGCAGCGTATTGTCACAAGGGGATTAAGAGCTCGTCCGAATGGTCTTTTAAAATAACCGGCGAAGGAAGCGCTTGATTAAGTTTCCTAGGAGATTAGGACGCTTGGTAACCTGCATAATTTTAGTGATCAATTTCGGAGGTATTTCCTCCCTTTTCCTCATTCTCCTCCCTCACCCCTTTCCGTTCCGTTTACGAAAGCCTGCCAGCGATTTCCCTCCGCTTCTTTCCCATCCCATCAACCCTTTCGTTTCCCTCGCTCCTCTTCCCCCTCCGGTGGATCTTCTCCTTTCCTCTTTCCCTCTTTAATCCTCGCGACTCTTGACCTTTGTCCCCTCTGCTCTCCCCTCTCCCGTTCCGCCCGCTTCCCTTCTTTCCATCTCGACTCGCTCACGCTCTCTCATTCTCGCCCACTTCTAAATTTTATCTTCTCACGACTAATCTCCTTCGCCCTAAAAAGGTCTTCCATAAATACGTATCCTTTTTCAATCCCTAAATAGGATGACTCCTATCCTCCCGTTTTACAGAAAAATTGCCTCGGTATCATCCGTACAATCTGTGGGATTTTGTATGGCTTTATTCGTGCATTATCTTCCCTTAGAGCGCGTTGAAGCGGGTAACTGCGTTTCTATCGAGATTCCATCGCGTAATAACAACAATATCTCGAGAAATTCGCCCCGTGATGAGATTGCACAGTTTTTAGGCCGTCGTCTGAAAAACGGGTAATCCTTTTAGATGGCAAATCTAGCCTTACAAATGCTATTTAGAATGTTTACCTGGTTCAGAGAACGTAAATCCGCGATCTTATTCTCACCAGGAAGCAGTTCGAAATTCCTTGAACGCCATTTTACCCTTCGGAGAACCCATCTCGAATCGAATTCTTCCGGGAAACAAAGAGTATTTCCGGGAACGAATGTGCCCCCTTCTCTCGAGGGTGCGCGGTTCCTAATTAGTCCATCAAGAGGAGCGAGTTCGATACTTAAAACTTCTCCTCCCCCGAGGTAATTGGAGGGGACACCTCTCTCTAGCTGGACCCTATCCTTCTCTCTCCTCCTGCCGTCTTTCTCTCCCTCCTCCAATTCCCCCGGCTCCTCCACTTGGCCGTTGCGTAATGATCTCCGCGCGATCAGCCGCCTTTTTTCTCTTCTTTCGAGTGTGACCCAGATTCAGTTAACGCTTGAGTAAGGAGAGGAGGAGGAGAGGGACGGAGGAAGTCGGGGAGGAGAGGGAGGGAGGAGTATAGTAGGCGGAGTGCAGCGGAGGAAGGAAGGAAATGGGTGGAGCGACGGAAAAGGAGGGCGGAGAGAGAGTTTTTAAAAAAGACGCAGCGAGTGGTTAAAAAAGAAAGGGTGAGGAGAAAGGTGTGGTGCGCCAATAACCGGAGGGTAGGAAAAGATGATTGCCGGCAGTCGATTCGGTTATGTTCTTGAACGGTTGCTTTACGACGTTTCCGGTTTAATCGGGCCAAGATAGGGCGAAGGTTTACTAGAGGGGGGCTATTTGGATTAGACCCGGAACTAACCTACGGTAGGTATTTTGTCTGTGCCTCAAACCCGTAAACGGTTTCCGAAGCAGCTTTCTCATCGTGAGATATCGTCTGTTGGATTTCTCGCGGGTTTCGGGTATTTATTTATTTATTAGGTGAATTTTTATGGGACGGTTTTATGAAGGCAAACGGAAGACTTCCGCTGGGAGAAGCGCATCGTTGTTGCTGAAGCTTTATCTGTACATACACTTGTATTTAAGTCGGTTTTCAGTTTTTGTGTATAAAATTACGTAAGTAATTTAAATCTTGTCGTGACATTTTTCCTGCATTTGAAGTGTTTTTCTCACTTCCTTTCGTCACTCGCTCGTCTCGGTCTTTTCCTCCTCGCGTGCATTTACGGCGGTTTCATTTCCTCGTGGAGAGAATGCAGCGGCCGTGGCACTCAGCCTATTAAAGGCGACGAGGAAAGTCATTTTCTTTCTCCCTTTCTCCGCTCTCCGCCCCCGTTGTAGCAAGAGAGAGAGGGAAAGAAAAGCGTTCGCAATGGCCGACGGTTGGTCTCTCCTCGAAAAAGGGGTGGTTTTGTAGGTATCTAGGACGCGGGAAAGCCATTTCAACCTCGAGCGGTCTACACGATGGTCAAGCATTATAGTGTCACCCTTAGAGAGGAAGGAGAGAGAGAGAGTAGGAAGGAGAAAAGAACGGGCACGGAGAGGGATGAGTCCGAAGATGCGTTGAAAATCGGACGATACTATAAAAAATAAAGGAATGGTCTCCAACCTTCTCTTTCCGGTCGGCACAACTCTCTCCGGCTCTCTATCCAAAGAGGCTGGCAAGTATTCTTGAAGCGAGAGGGAAAAGAGAGGAGAAAAAAGGAGGGAGGTGGTTTTTTTTCGTATAAAGAGACATCTCTCGGGGGTAAATCGAGGAGGAGAAAATATCGATGCAATGTTTTCTCCCGCGACGGGATGTGAGAACGTTTTTCTTTTTTCTCTCATCTGGCTCTCGTCGGAGAGGTCGGGGTGAAATTGATTTTAGCTTTCTAAAGAATTAAGGGGATGACGGAGAAATGTTTTCGCCGCCGGTTATCTCGCGCGCGTAGAATTTGCTTACGGACGAAGCATGTTTGTTTTATCTCTCGCGGTGTAATAAGGAACTCCGAAATATTTTGCTCTTAACGGTTCGGTTTCGCGTCTACGTTCACCTTCGCGCGCCTATAACCGCTAACGTTCTTTCGAACGTCGGAGGATTTGTTTTTCCTCGCATTTTTTCCTCGTCGTCCACAAGAAAGTCTACTTTGCGGTGTCAACGGATTTTCGCGTGTCTTGTTTTTCGAAATCGGTCTCGATCGGTTGTTTTTTTTTTTCGAGCGACTTGCATTTTTTCTTTTCGAGTTGTACAGGTACGGGATGGTTGTGCGTTTTACGTACGACCGTGGCCTATTTCCTTTGCGGAGCTTACACAATCTGGAAAATCCTGTTCGACGAATGTCAACCCTCTTGTAAGGGCATATTCTTCCGATGCGGAGGAGAAAAATCGTAATGAAATTGTTTTGCGTAAAAAGGTCATGTTCTGGTGTTTTCTCACGGCTTCGAATATAATTTTAGTCTTGCCGAAGCTTGCTTATCTTCGACGGACTTCATTCAATTGTCCGTTATTTACTACGTATTTCCTTTTGGCCTCATTGGTTGCCGGTCGTATTTTCTTTTTATATTTGTACGACTTCGAAAAAGCTCGGGAGAAAATTGCCGTCGTGTTTTTCGGCAGGATATTTTTCGAACGTGTATTTTCCTAGTTTGAAGAAAAAGAAATCGAAGTAATCCAATAATAACGAGGAAGCGAGCGCAATTTTCGCTCGATTTTTTTTATTTTTGCGAACTTCGTGCCCTTTTATCCGAACTGATGAAATTGGCTCCACCTAGCGAGGACATGCGGCTGGAAAGACGCTGTCGGGAGAGGGATGGCGTCTAGTCTCGTCACCTGGATTCCCGACGGAGGATGGTGCGGAGGTGGGGGTCGTTGCGTCATTCGGTCCCGGTTGCCACGGGGATCATCGAGATGGAAGGAAGGGAGCGACTGCAGATGCGACACGCGGGAGGGTTGGGGTATCTGGCGAAATTAGTCATCGCATCGGAGCTTCTCTCCACGGGGATAGGCGTACTGCGGTTATCGGGAAACATCCTCCCTTGAAAAAATTTTTCCGCGTTTGGAAAACTGGAAGCGTGCGACGCAGCGCGTGACATGCATCGGTCGGTGGAGGGCAAAAAAAACTTCGAACAAATGAAAAAGAATCGCTGGCTCCAAGGACGACGCGCTATCAATTTTGATCCGGGAATTCTTTTCGCAATTGGAGATTCAGTTACCGGAGTGATACAATTGGGTTAGAGTGTCAATCAGCGCCGTCCGAACTCCGCCCTATGCGTCCGACTCTTCGGAATATTTCCAACTCGCGATTCGAAAGCGCGTGCACAAACTCCGGCATTCCTCGGAGCCGGATTAATTCGCGAATTTTCGCACTCTGGGCCCGTCCGCGCCCGTTTTCCGCCATTCTCCTTTGGTAACTGTCCCTCGCGAGCGGAAATTGGAAGAATGACGCGACGTTTTCGAGAGAATCCGCGGTCGAATTTTTTCCCTATATGGACGTCCGTGGACGTTTAAAACTCGTGACCTAAAACTGCCGACGTCGTTCAGAACTTTTTTTTGCCCGGATCTATTTATTTCTTCCCAAAAAACGCGTTAGTTTTTCGCTTCCCTCTCTAAACCCGTGCGTGTTATTTCTGCGTGGCGGCCTTTCTCCGCACGGAAGGAATGCGAAGCGTGAGACTTCATGGAGAGAGGAGATAGGTCTCCCCTTCGCTCTTAAGAGCGGTTTTGCAGGGTTTCGTTCCCTCTGTCAATGCCACGGACGAGCGGCCGCCACCCCACCCTCCCACCTCCCTTTACCCTATAACCTCATCCCCCTCCCTATCTCACCTCTCTCCCACCCACACCTCTCTCTATCTCTCACTCCCATCGCTTCTCCTTGGTGCACCTCGCCATTCAATGTTTCTCTGCGACCCGTCGCCGTCCTCTCTCCGAGGACGGATCTCTCCCCCCCCCCCCCTTTCCATTCTCGAAAGGGTCACGTGAACTCTCACGCCACTTGGATTATAGGCAAACGCGTCGGTGCATGTGTGCGGTTTCCCCCTTTCATGAGGTTGTGCGTAGAGAGAGAGAGAGAATGACCGGAGGATATGCGCGCATTTCTATTCTGCTCGTAGTCCCTTTTTGAGCTCTTTGCAATTTCCCCTCGTAGTTCCTGCTGGATTGTTCGATATTGCCGTATCGCATCGGGATTGCATTTTATTATTTAATATTGATTGTCTTGCGAATGATGGCGAGGATGTCTATGGGACAGATTTTACAATTACGTGCAGGAAAACGCGCTGTCATATTAAAACTGATTCGCACCACGTAGGGTTAAAACTCTTATCACTCGAACTATAGGTACAGGCAAAAATAATCAGTCATATAACTTCGACGTACGGAGTAGGTAATTACCGCGAGGAAATACAGTCTTCGATAAGTCGGGGATTTGTGTTGCAGAGGCTAGACCAGGGGTGGGGAACTGGCGGCCTTTTGTGATACTCTGTGTGGCCTTTTGCATACTTGTCTAAACATACTCAGACTCATATACGATTTTAGCATGAAAGTTACAGAAAGAACAAACTAAAGATTTTGCATCAACAGAATCTTTGCGCCAAATCTTGTTTTAAATGACACATTACGTATAGTTATTAGTATTGTGAACTACATTCGAGCAAATGCTTCACGGCATCGCCAGTGCTTCAATATGACGATGAAACATTTAGTGTAGATCTTCCAAACCATTAAGTGAGCTGGTTGCCACAAGGTCAAATACTAGAAAATCTTTTAGCTTTGCAAAAACAAGTCACGAGCTTTTTCATAGAACAGAATGAACCTTGTGAAATGCTGGAACCAAATATCAAGTTCTTAGCTCACAACAAACATTCACAAAAAGTCATTAAATTGTGTTCGCCTTCTTATTTTGATGAATGTGATTGAATGCAACTTTTTATTTAAATGTCCTTAATTTGTTTTAACTTCTTTAAAGTCTATTAATATGCTAGCAAATATGAAAATTTTAATTTTTTTGCATTAGATTAAAAAGTCATTATATTGTGTTAAAGCCTTCAAAGTTTTTAAAAATATTAGTTAATATGAAGAATTGAAATCTGTATTCGTTAAATAAAAAAGGCATTAAATTGTGTTTGCCTCTTTATTATTTCATAAATTATTATAAATTATTGATAAATGTGAATGTATGCAACGTGGATCGCAATGTGCGTCCTGATGAGGTCTCCGTTAAGTAGCATTTGGCCTTACAATGAAAAAATGTTCCCCACCCCTGGGCTAGACCGTGTGTGTGTTGCATGGAAACGGTCGAGCCCTGATAATTCGAACCTCGGGAAGAAAATGTTCTGATTTTCGAAACTTCTGGTTATTAATCTTCGTTTTGGCGAACACGAGTCCGAACGGTAGAAAATATCCTGTATCGATTTATTTAAGGCCGAGTTAACTGGGCTTGACTGCCTGTTTGTATATAAATATTTAAGAAAGGTATGCATGCATTCATACAAACATGTACATAACTATGTGTAATCGAGAGACTGCATAAAAACACGCTGTCGGGGAGAAAGCAGGAACGATAACAGCATTTATCTTTATCTCTGGATCTTTTTATATCTCTCCGTTCGACCTGCTTTCCTATTGAAGCGTCGTTGCGTAAAGCGGTTATCGTTACCATTGAAATCCTCGACGTTTTGGCTCCCGTTCGTTCCATCGCAGGAAGTCCCCTTATGAGTCTGTTCCCCTTTTCATTCTCGCCGAGGCCGCAGCCCGGGTGTGCGTGTGTGCGAGCGCGTGTGTGGTGCGGGAAGGGTTAAACGCCCCGTCTGTTCCGGCAATCCTAAAATTAAGACGTGCGTTGCTCAACCTCCGATTTCTGGCATCTTCTTAGGCATCATCCCTTTATCTCTCGGTTTTCCTCTCCTACTTCCACACCTCCTCCACACCTCCTCCACTTCCTCCCTCTCTGGAATCTTCTCCTCTTTCCTTGCATACTCCTCGCACTCAATCCCCCCCCTCCCACAACCAACCATCAAGTCCCGAGGGTATCTCCTTGGCGCTCTATTTTACACCCGTCCCATAGCTTCCCTACCTCTTTCTCTACTCGACGCCTCCCTTCGCTCTATTTCCTCCTCCATCTTCCGCTCTCATAATTCATAATTCTCTCGCTCTCTCTTTCTCTCTCATCCGCCATCTCCCTCTTCCTCCGATTTCCTCTCTTCTCTGAGTTTCTCTCTATAATAAGTTATCTTTTATCTCTCATTTATACCTTCGACAAACTTCTCGTAACGCTGTTTACCTTATTATTTCTTTTTTCTCGCAAAGTTCTGTCTCTATCTTATCTCTCTCCTCGCTCCCATTGTTTTCTAGCGAGTAACCTTAGTAATCGCTCACTTTTTTGAAAAAAAAAGGAGCTTAAAAATGCCTCTTCCTGTATTTCTTGCTTTGAGCGTATGCCATCGGTCAAGTGTGAATTATTACCGCGTCCTGTGTTATTGTTGCGTTCATAGTTTAGCCATTTTATCTGTGTAATTGATGACTTTCGCAGTCGAGCTCTCTCAGCATTCTTTCCCAACAGCTCCTTCGACTCTCGATATTTCTATTTCGGTCCCTTTCCCTGTCTTTCTCGCGTTTTTATTCCCCGCTGTCGCTTCCCGCGCTCGTCTCCTTCCCTGTTTATATTGCCGCCTTTTCTCTTTCCACCGCGTACTTAAATAGGCCACCTCCCTCCCCTCCATCCCGCGAAGAGGTTGTGTTTTTTGCCCTCCTCTCGGAGCGAAGGGTTTTCCATTTCATCTCAGTTTTGTTCCTTTCTTTCACCCTCTCTCCTTTTTCCTCTTTTCTCGTTTCGCCATTGCCGCAGGAGGATGTTCCTCGCTTGCGTCCCACGCTTCCCTCTTCGGGGTTGGAGAGGGAGAATGGAAAGAAGATAGGGAGGGAAGGTCTCGGTTTTGCAACTTGCAAGCGAGACTTATGAATGTACCGAGAGAGAGAGAGAGAGAGAGAGAGAGGGGGGATTTAAAGGGTAGGGAGAGTTAGAATTGTCTTGGGGCATGCTTCCACATTTCCTCCTACTTCTTCATCTGACGATGGTTTGTTGCGGAGCTGTAATCTTCTGCGCGCGTGGCCGGAATACTCATACTCGGGTTTGGAATGCAGAGGAGAGGAGGCGGTAGAGATAGCGGAGAGGCAGGTAGGTAGGGGGTGTGAGGGATACGGAAAGGGGTGGGACGGAATGATGCGCGGGGTATTCTCTCCGATAGTGATTTTTTCCTCCTCGGTTGTTTTTATTCTGTTTTCGTTGGCCTGACCGAAAAATCTTTTATCATTCTCTTGAGAAATTGACGTGGCAAAGGAAGCGTTTTTTTACCGAGTGCCAAGCACTCCTCTCCCACATTTCCATCTTGTTTTTCTTCCCCTTTACCTCTCTTTCCCCAGCCGTTAAATGATGAGTAGTTATGGAAGAGATGGAGAGGGTTAGAGAGGAGAGAAGGGGAGATGGGGATAGTCTTTGAGGGAGGAGCGGAGAGAGGAGAGCGTGTGACGAAATGCACCTGAGGCTCTCTCTCTCTCTCTGCTTAGCTATACTTCCTCAAATGCGGTCTATCCTCTTCTAGTTTGTTCTTATCGCGGAGAGACTTGTTGTATGGCAATATGGTTCGATCTCTTCAATGGTTGTTAATTAATTCGCCCGAGTCTCTTCCAGTTCGAGCACACGTGTCTATCTCGCGTTACGGCCGAGTTCGTTTTCTTTTTCGGATCTTGTCTCCTTTTATTCTCGCGTTCATAAGGAGCTATACCACGATCCTTAACGCCTCCGCCACAAATACAGTGACGTATTATTAATAAATTCTTTAACCATTTCGGTATTTAAAAAAGATTAGAATCTTTCTGCGTTAGTCGCAAGAATCGTTGTATATCTTCACTAAAACGATTTTACATCGAATAAGAGATGCTGCGACGGTGCAATCAGCGGACCCATCGAGTTATTTTTATAGTTAAACGAATAGTTTCGCCCTCTCGCTTTTCGAAATCGAATTTTCGTTTCTCTCTTTTTTCTCGTCGCGTTTTCCCCACCCTCTCCTCAGACTTCCTCCATTTCCTCACAAGGGTGCGCAACAGGAGGCATTCCCCCTTTCGGACCCTCCTTCCATCCCTCTTTGAGCGTGGGCCATCGCCGCGGCCTCAGATCAAGCGAGAGACCACGTTCCCTTGCACGAGATATGCGACGCCTTCTCTCTCTCTTTCTTGCTCTCTCACCATTGGCTTTCTGCCATGGCGTCTCCGTCGTCATATGAGCGGCGAACGGTTACACCTTCTTTTCCCCTTTCCCGTCCTCTTTCCTTTCTCTCCTCGCCCTCCCGGGCCGATCCCGGAGGAAATAAAAAGCCTGGGGAAACCTTTCCAACGATACGCGCTATTACAACTCTTCGTCTATTTGCGTTCGTTTCCGGATTACGTTACGTGCATTTATGCCTAGGCATTTTCATTGCGCCGATATCGTGCGGTGGCAGTCTCCTCCTGAATGCTGTTTCTATTGTCGCAATTAAAGCCGAGGTGGAACGAAGTAGCTTTCTCGATCGTTCGACATGTCAGAGTATTTTGCAGGAGGAAAATTCTTTCTCCATATCTCGGAGCTTACGTGAGGTACGCACGTTCTTCGGAGTTGACTACCCGGAAATAAAACGAAAGGAATCGATCGATATTGTCTCATTCGTTATATTTTCGTATTTCAAAGAAAATGGGAGATTATTTTCGGCTTGATAGTATTTAACGAACCGGGAAAGGATGATTCGAGGGTTTTGTAAATGTCTGATTACGCGGTCTTGAAATGGTGATGTAATAAGAGCGAAGAGTTGTTTCACGTATTTGGGGAACATTCGAGGAAATCAATCGTTAGATCATCCTTTAATATTTCGGCCGCTTATTGTTTAAACCCCTCAAGGGCCCCGTGAGCTTAATTGGTGAAAGAATTTCCCGGACTTCCCCCCCTCGTCTCCTCCCCTTCCACGCAACCTCGAGACCCTTCGGTTATACGTGACGGGTTGGCCGGGAGGAGGGGTATAAGTGGGAGAGGAAGCGGAGGCGATGGAGGAACCCATTACGAAGGATGGATCCTTCTCATTCCTCACACACCACCCACCCATTCTCCTCCTCCTCTTATCCTATCCACGATTCCATCTCCGGGAACGGTCTTTTTTACCGCTTTTTTTACTCCATCCTCCCGAAAAACTTTCTAACTTTTACGACCCCTAGGAGTTTCTCGGACTTCACCTCCTCTTTATCCTCTCTTTTCCTTTCCTTTCCCTCCCACGATACCGAGAGGGATGCCGCTTCTTCCTCGTTCTCTCGGCGTTCCGCTGCATGGTTTCTTACTTCCTCGTTTTTCAAGGACGGAATAAAAATGCCTCTCTTCCGCCCCCCAACAGGGGCTTTCTCATCCGTGTTACGAACTAAGTAAGTGGGGTGGGAGAGAAGATGCCTTAAACTCTCCTCTTCCTTCTCCTTCTCTCTCTTTCACCCGGGAAGATAGCCGCTCGCGGCACTCTCTCCATTTTCCTCATCTCCGCACTTCCCTCTCCATCTTCCTCTTTCTTCCTTCCTTCTTCGACCTCTCGATCATTTCCCACGATCCGTTCGTCGTCTAGCCATTAATATACTGCGCATTTAATCCGCACCCGGGAAGCCTTATAGCCCTGTTCTGGGTGTGGTCGTCGAGGGTTTTATTCGCGAGGGATTAAGCCGGAAAGGGTTTTTCGTAGTACGTAGGCGGGACGGAGGAGGGCATGCGGGACATTGCTTCCACTTCGGTGAATATCGCCATCGGTTTAAGGCTTCCGCTATAAGCAGACGAGAAGGAGAGAGGGGGTGGGTGGTGATTTCCTTTCATCACCACATCCTTGTGTGTGTGTTGTTATCCATACGGATTGCGGTTTTTTTTATAATACCATCTTCTGTCATTTGGCATTTCGTTCGTTCGATCCCTCTGTCTTTTTTTTAAACGCGTAATTCGTTGAGGTTTTAGAGTCCTTTTATTTTTATATCCTCCGTCGAACGTCATACGTTGCGTGTATACCAGCTTGTCCGCAGTCTTCGAAGACTGTTTGGTTACGCAATCGGGAAACATTTCAAATTAGAGTTTTTTGTCGTTTCTTTTAGTTCCAGGAAGTCGGTCCTAAATATAAATCCATTTATCTCATTCTTCCCGCTTTCGTAGCGTCGTTCCCTTCACTAAAAATTCTTTCAGTTATTTCGAAGAGGGGCAACGACATTTTCGAACGTCCGTAAAAATACCAATAGCGTAACTCAGGTCTCCTCCTTATATAACCCTAACGATTTATTTTCTCTTCATTTAAATCCTTTCTTTATCTCTTCTTGGCTCTCATCCCAACCTCAACACCCTCCTTCCTTATCCGCCATCCCCCGCACATCCACTCTGCTCCCTCTCCCTCCATCTTTCCCCTTCCTCTTTCACACCCTGCCACATCTTCCCCTTCCATCCATCCCCAACCGCCTGATGTCGGATTCTCTTCCGGGTTTCGCCCACGGTGAGAGTTCAAGGTTGTCTCTTCGTGTCTGGTGAGGCGGCGACGGCAGAAAGCAGAGAGTGAGGGACAGAGAGGATAGGGTTAAAACAGTAGGAGGAGGAGACTTTGTTGGGGCTTGTGAGGCGGAGGGTTGCTTTGAGCTTTTGAGGTTAAACATCCTGGATGGGAAGAGGAAGCGGAATACCAAAAGAGGAAACCACAAGGTGAAGGAAGGAGAGGCGGCGGGGTCCGTGTACGCTGGGCCCAACATTGTAGTTCTTCTGTATCCCTTCCGCCGAAATAGACCAAGGGTCAAGAGAAGAAGAGTTATGGTGGAGGTAGTCTAACTTGGGCTCTGACGTAAATCGGGGGAGGGGGCGACATTGCCGAATTGCACGCAAGATGGGACCTCCGGGAAAGGCAGGGATGGAACTTGCGCACGATGTAGCAATGTTGCTGTTCAGTGATAGTCCGGAGCCCTTTTTGACTGCTCGCACATTTTTCTCGGTTCTCAGAGCTCAAGTTTGTTATAAAACGTTCCGAAATTAGCGTTCGAGCATGTCGGCTATCCCGAAGAATCATGGCGGATGAAACGCGACGGGATCATTATTTTCGCCGGCGCCTCTGCGCTCGTTCTTTTCCGTTTGTTTACCTCGAAAGCGCGCATCCTTGTTCCGCGAAGAAAGTGCCCATTAATCGCATTTGCTCCACATGCTATTGACCTTGTCCTTTTTTTGCACGATGGGAATGGAGCGAGCGGTGCTTTTTTTCGTTTATTTACTCCCGCTGTGCGCGTCGCAATCCGATGCACACGCAAGCAGCACTCGCGACGGCTCGGGAGAGCGAGTGTTTATTGCCTTCCGGGTGAGAGAGAGAAAAAGAGAATTCATCCAATGAGAGATCCGAGCGTTGCGTGCGTGTCATTAATGTCCCGTCACTCCATTCACGACGTTGTTAGAAGATTGCGGCGTGGGCAGAGCGCAGGGTAAATAATTGAGCGCTTAATTCGTTAGCTCTCGAGCCTTTCCTTTCAGGGGAAGAGGAATTAATATTGGTTCGGAATTCGTAAGAAAATGATCGAGACCATCGGATCTTCCATCCAGCTTTCGAGAAATTGCCGCTGAAGTACCTCGAATCGAAGACAAAGAGAAGCCGCGTAGTTAACCAGTGTATTTAAAGGTTAAGTACATGGGGTTCGTGACTCACAATGGAAGGCCTTCGTCGTATCTATTTTCGACTTATTTTTTTCAGTATTCAGCGAAAGCCATCTTTTGTTTGACAATAAGGAACAGCACGGTTCTTTCATGTATCCTCTTCGGTTCATAACAAGCGACTGGCTCTTGATTTTTTTAAAAGAGTACTCGTTCACTTCCATATTTAGAAGCGTTCTTTGTGAAATCCCTTTTCTTCCTCCTTCCTAAATCCCTTTTCTTCCTCCTTCCTAAATCCCTTCTCTTTCCCCGCCCTCCCATTTTTACCGCCCTCGGAAAACCCTTTCATCCGACATTCCACTCTCCCTTATTTTCCCTGCCCCTCCCCACACCATCGAAATGGAATGACGTCAGGCGGTCTCCGCTCGATATCTGCAAATAAAGCCCACTGCGGGGCGAGCAGGGCGCGCGAGAGAGCGGGGGTAACGCTCGATCCGTGGCCTCCCTCCTCCTTCCCCATCCCTTCGTCTCTATGGACGTCATAGGATACAAACTTCCATCCCCATGAGGAAAGGAGGGAGATATGTGAGGAGGGAGATGAGGAAAGTTCCTCCTACCACGTCCCAGTTCGTTTTCAGTGCGTAATCTCGCCGCCTCAGGTGGTTTCGATCCCGGGGGAATTTCGCGTGCGATCAATCCGAGTTAACGGCTCTACATAGCTATTTGAAGCTCGGGTATAAAAGTTTTGTCCGGCCCAGTAGACCGCTTTAAAAAAATTTATATTTTGCTTGCCGTTTGACGAAAATACTATATTCGCGCGTCATAATCTTCCGTCGAAAAACGTCATTCGACAATGGGCCGTTTTGGTTCATATTTTATTTTTTATCCTTCGTTTGCAAAATTTCGGCCGTTCCCCAACTGGGTGAAAACCGAATTTCTCAATTCCTTAATAAGAGATTTCACCTCTAGATTATTATTACTTCTTCCGTCGGTTCGTTTGAGGGCGCTAAGTTTTGTTTTCACAATACGGAGCAGGGTAACGCAAATACGGAGATCCGAGTGAAAGGAGGGAAAACAAAATTGCCCAAATGGCGTGCAAGATCGGACGCCACTCTCGCTCTCGCCGATGTCACTTAAGATTTCGTCTCCCGTTTTCGGGTGTTCTTATGTAACGTCGCTCGTCCCACGTACTCCCCGACGACGCTAAGTGGTCGAGCGTGACGAAGAAGTTACGCACGTATCCTTCGCAGCAGGCCTCCCTGGATGCGGCACGCTTCTTGGTCCAATTCGCTCGAGAGAACGGCGCTGCAGTGCGTGCCGGTAAACATTTTATCGAGAGGACTCGCGCACTAGCAGATATTTCTTCTTTTCGGACGTTTGCCAGCTACCATTGCCGTCCCTGCAGCTAAAGCATGAATGCTTGCCTGCGCGGATATCACGCTTTTTCGCGCCGATGCGCTGATCCCATCTTACAATAAGATGTTAGTCAGCAAAGCATTGAAATTCCGACGGAACCTTTTCCTTTGCTGCGCGTTATACGGTTCCAATAGTACGAAGCACGAAATTGGAAACCGAAGTACATTTTTGTGATTCAAAAGCTTTCATCACGTTAGCGGTCTCGATCTCGTTTACTAGTAAGTTATATTTTGGTCGGCAAATGGCGAACAAACGTCCACTGAGTTATCGAATCGAGGCTCACGTTAATAATATTTTTAACGTTATCCGTTTCTCTGCGTTTGGCGGAATATTTTGTCGGGGTGACTTGCGTTGCATTTTTTATGCCTCGTTACGGCGGTGCGATAGCTACCATCGCTCTAGCTATTTACGGTCTTTTAAAATAATTTTTTGCCTCCTTATCAGGGGAAGTTCTTCCGCATTTTAGCGTTGCACAATTTTTAAATTCGGAACAGGAAGTTCTCTGAGATAGCAGCGGTCGTTGTTTCAAATCTTTATTTTCGTCTTATTCCGAGTAATTTAATAACTCCGCGGCCGTTTTATCCTCGGTTCTCTCTCACTCGACTTATCTTCCCTCTTCCCTTAGAGCAGTGTTTCACAAACTAGGAGCCTCGGCCCACCAAGGGGCCGCAAAGTTATTTAGTAAATAAAGTTAAATGCAAAAAATAAAATTTTCACGGATAACAAATTTTATCAGAGAACTTTAGGAAATACGATGTAATAAAAATGAGTAATAATTTTATAAAATGAGGAATTTTGTATTCTAGATTTTTCATTGTGCCATTTTTAATTCAAAGAGGGCTGCATGATATTCAAAGGAGGCCTCATGATATTCAAGGGGGGCGCGACAATTGAACCACTGCCTTAGACCACATTCTTTTCTTTGCAATAGCCAAGTACAGTGATCGATCCATCACATTTGCGGGAGGAAGCGTTATAAGGAGACACTTCACATAGACTCGGACGGAAAAGGCTCGATGGCGCAAGATACCGTTCTTTTAAATGCCGGGATAACCGACGGCGTATCGCAACCATCTCGGATTTCCTTACGCAATTGTCTCCTTACTCGACCGAGAGAGAGAGAGAAAGAGAGGAGAGGAAGAGAGGATGTCGAGAGATGCGACCCACACTCTCCACGTGCGACTTATCGATGAAGTCATCGATTCACATTTTAAAAGCTCCTTCTTTGCACGCTCATGTTTGCTATCTCGGGACGCGCTCTTCCGCGCACTTTCCATTTCCTCGAGTTTCGTCCACGCGGGAAATGTCGCGGAGAGAGGAAAAAAAGGGAAGCGTTTCCATCTCATTTATTCGCTTCTCGATTACCTCGGCGTCTCCCAGAACTCTCCTCTCGCGAAGAATTACCCTCCCGCGAAACGAACTCTTTGCGCAACGGAATAGCGCGCTCGCGTGCGTGCGTCTACGTGCGTGAAATCCAACGCCCCGTTTATTTTTTCCTTTCCCTCGCCCGTTTTTTATCCGTATGATCTTAATTGAATTGAGAGATACGGGAAAGTCGCACCCACTAAACCGTTCGCCCGACAGGAGTATGCAATCCCGAAAGATAAAACAATGTATTACCTCCGTAAGATAATTTCCTGACCGCGGAGTTCTAGGCGAATGAGTGGAGTCTTCCTGTCCGATCATTCTATTTATGTTACGACTCCGGTTGATGATGATGACGATTGTCGCACGTCCCGAGGTTCTCTGATGGAGTAGGCACACCCGCAAAGACCGGTATTGCACCGTATTTGAGGACTCGCGGCCGCGGGGGAGGAGGGATAATGGGTGCGGATAAGAGCAAGGAGGGGGTGGAGCTTCGGGTGGTGGGGAGGGTAGAGCGGGTGTTTTTTCACTTTCACTGCCCCACTGACACGGTTTCCTCATTGGAAAAGTGAAAAAATTCATCTCCTCCTTACTCGCCCCCTCTCATCCCCCACCACTCTTATTCGCTCGCACTCCGACTCCCCTCCTCCTCTTCCATCGGTATCTCCTCGCAATCCCCACCTCTCAACCTCTTCTTTACATCTCACAGCGAATACTCCTCTTCCCCCATCAATCTCCCTCTCTTCCCTCCCCCAATCTTCCCCTCCTTCGGCTTCAGCTACTGCTGCTGTTGCTGCTAGCAGCGCACGCCGTTGGGCATAACGTAATCCGTCCTGGACAATCGGGGGGGGGGGGGGGGGGGGCAGCGGCTTAGCGTTGCAATGGGGAGGTATGGAATTGTGAGGCGATGACGGAGGCATTGTTTTTGCCCCTCGACTAATCAACGTAGAGGCTATATGGGGGCTAAAAAGGTGGTGGGGCCGAATCAGCCGCCGGTCGTGTGACGTACGCGGTTCCCTTCTTTTTTTAGTACACGCGTTTTTCGCCGATTTCCACCCTTTGGGAATTTCGAAGAGGAAACCCGCCTATCGGCGAACTGAGTGCGTTCAGTTTGCCGTTTATGGCGCCACTAGGAGGAATTCGATTGCGCGCGTAGGCGTCCTGCTCGTGACAGTTCTTTTCTCTCCCTATTTTTTCCGCAGCGCGCTCGTAATCCTCGTCATTCTAATTCGATTCTGTTATTTTTTCCTCCACGGTTCTCTTCCGAGTAATATATTTTCCTTTCGATTTTTTTAGCTTAAAACCATTCGGTCAATTGGTTTTTTCGCTCTCGGCATATCCGGAATATCCGACATTTTCAGCCTCGCCACCTTCGGGTCAAAGGATGGTGGTTCTAGAGAAAATTTAGCGGGTTTCTTCGGTTAAGATGAAACCTTTGAAAACTGCGGGATAAGATCGACCTTTTCTACTTCGATAACTCTTAATGTCATTATCGGGTCGAAAGTCAATTACGCCGCTTCCACCTTCCGCGTATATGTTTTCGTACTTGCGGGTGTTACCCCGAATGGGTCCAGTCCTCTCCTCCCTCCCTTTCCCTTTCTCTCCCTCTCGTTTTCCCCTCCCCGACGTTACGACAATCCCTCGTGCCGATGGAGTTCTCGCACTATTAGTGTCCTCCTTACGTTTCGCTTTCAGCAACGTGCGCCATTCTCCCCACTAACCCTTCCCCCCCCTCCTACCTGTTGGAAGGGGCGGCCGCGGAGGGAGGAAGGGGGGCGGGAGACACACCGGCGCTTCCATGTAGCTCGGCAGAAAAGAGGCCACGGCCGCCTCCTTTCCCACCCCCGCCCATCCCTTCCCCCTCGCCACCTCCGTTCAATCTCAACCCCCATAGCAACCGACTCTTTCCTCCCGGTTTTCCCACCCTCTTCCTTTATGTTCCAAACGGCAATTAAGGTAGGGAAACGAGGGATAATTCCGATGCTTAAGTAAAACAACGCAGACGCAAATCGCGGTGACAATTCGTTTCCTGATTTAGCTTCATGTAGTAATGAAGTTATAGCATACTTTTATAGGTTTAGCTAGTATCGTACTTCGAATAATCCATCGAGAATTGTCGGTCACGTTTTTTTAGTTGTGTGATTTTTAAAATATATATTACGCTCATGTAAATGAATGGTGGAAAGACTCAACCGATTCCAATTAATGCTTTCGTGCATGATGTTCTTGTGTGCCCATCCTTCATTGAATATCTTATATAACATGAAAATTTCTGGCTTTACAAAAATAATTCGTAAATTCCGTGTGACTGCCGCGAGTTGGGATAAAAAAGTAAAAGTGAATCGGTGATGGAGATGTGGAAGGGGAATGGTGTTTGACGGTGAAGCGGAGAGAGAGTGGGGAGGGGGACAGGAGATGCCATACCGCCACGTGTTAAAACGTGTCGAAATTGAGCTATCGCAGGTAAAGGGCAGCAGAAGCAGCTGAATTATTTTTTTTCATCAACACAAGTCCCTCTTCACTTGCCATGATGTCATGAGCCATCGGTGGATACAAACGGCGACGGAAAAGGCGAAGTGGGAGGGAATCCGCCTATGTACTCCTCCCTCTGGACCATTTGGCAATTTCCTCTCTCTCTCTCTCTATCCCACTCTTTCTATATCTCCCTTTATCTCTATCTCTCCCAATCTTTCTCTCTTTTCCTCCTCTGTCTATCTATCGAACTGTCTCATAAAACCAATCAATAGTATGAGAGAGAGAGAGGGAGACAGAATCCGCAAATCTCCAGGGAGTTGGCCTTGGCAGGAAAACCCAGGCTCCACCTCGATAAGTGTGGGCTGTGGGAAGTCTCTTTTTTGCGGTGGACGTGAACTAGCATTTTGAATGTGTAGGAGGCGCGGGAGGCGAAAAGTTTAGGAGGAAAAGCGTAGGGTTGCGAAAACGCGACGCGAAAATTGGGCAAGGTGTATTTTTTTATCTTTTACCGTCTGTAAACCGTTCTTTATTGTATTTCGTCTTCGAGACAATATGTCGGTGACTGGAAAAATTATTACTTAGGGGAAATAAATCGCGAACATTTTGCAACTTTGAATATTTGATTATTTTTCGACGAGCATAGTACATACATCAACCGAATGTAATCATGTCCTGGTTTCCCGACTTAGAATTATGACCAAAAACTTCACGATAGTGGAAAGTTCTATTTTCCCCGCTATCTCGGTTTGATATTTCGAGTCAATCGAGAAAGCACGGTGCTCCCATTTTGGGTCTTTGTATTTTGGATGTCTCCACGTGTCGTGCCGGGTTATAAGGAGTAAATTAATGGTCACGTATCTCGGTGATGGGGGCGAGAGAGAGAGAATGAAGTCCGCTCCGCCCATTTCCAGTTAACCTGTTAACCTTTTACACTTCGTATCCCAATTCCTCGTGGCGAACGGCAATAGGTGGAAGGACCGCTCATGAATATTAAAACCGGGACTTCATTGTTGACCGGGATGGCGCCGTCGTGTTGCAAGGAGTGTTGCGTCGCCCGTTTTGAACATTTCGACTGTTTGAGTCGGTCGCAATCGCGGTTCGGCTCCTCGAGTTTCTCGCCTTCGATCCAGTGCGTTTATGGGCGAAGAAGGTCTCGGTGAACAGCGATCGTTTTATGACGCGCCCTCCGTCTGACCATTCTTTGATACATAATACTTTTTAACTTCTAACGCCATCTGGAGAGTTCTCGATCACCCATGTTTCGCTTATTCTCTCTCTTAGCTGTCGGTTTAGATATACACTCGATTTTCGCCGCTTGTTAATTTCCTGGCTTTCTCCTTCATCCCGCCCTAACTCCCCCGCCTTTATTCCTCGGTTATGTCACCGTTTTCGGTTCGCGTACGTTCATTCTCCTTCCACCGTAGGGAACAAACGGCATCGCTCCCTCTCCACTTGTTTTCCGACTCCTCCCCTTTCTCCTCGTCTATTGCGTAGTCTGCCATCCAGACAAAACAGCACTTCGTTCCCCTCCTCCTCCTTATCTCTTTCGCTATCTCCCGAAAAGTGTGTGTCAATGGATTATGAATTGGTTCGCCCGTTGCGAAATCCACGTGAGAGTGGGAGTATTCAGATTGTTCGCGAGTGGTGGACCGGGATATTTCCCGATCCTAGCGAATTTCTGCGACGAGGATGACGTCGGGCTCGACGATTTTGGCATTGATTTCGGCGTCAACATGGTACGGTTGGGGTCGATGAAAAGGGAAAGGGATTTTTCCACTCGAGCGAACGACGCGGCTTTGCGGCCTGCAATACGGACGGCTCCCGGTGGTTTCTTTTTTATCGTTATAATCAGGGCTCGTTATTTTAAAGGGAGTATAGCCGGGAGAACTAGAATAGACCATTAGTTTGACGAATTTTCGAAAACGGACGTGCTATTTCTCCCTGTCGAAATCATTCCGCGCGGATAAATGACGCCACGCTCAATTTTTCCACAATTAAGTTCCGTGCGTCATTCCTCCCGCCTAGCGATCGATTATGAAACGATCCAAATGATTTGGCGCGAGATTTCCCTTCTGCCTTAATGCAGGGGTTGGCTCATTGTGTAGTTTAACGGGTGGATAGCCATCTGTGCAAAAGAGCGCTCGAAGGCGAAGAAGAAATACACTTCGTCAAATCAGTCGGTTTTTCACCTCATTGGTTTCCTAATCGTTCCTTTTCCTCCTCCTTTTCCTCTTCCAAAACGGCATCCACTCCTGTTTCGTTAATAAAAAATAGCCGAAAAGATCGAACCGAAGTGGTGGGTGAGCGTGGCGACATTTGAAAATATCAGAGGAGTCATATATCTCGCGAAGGATAAAAGGGAAAGTGACGCCAAAGAAAAAAAAAACTGCCCCGTTAAAGAATTAAAAACGAGCGAGGATCGATAAGTTGCGAATCCAGAATCTCGGCCGGAGACCTTCCCAAAAAAAAACTCCTCCCTCTCCCGATGGACCCTCCAACGCCGCATCGCCGCCTCCCACACCGCGAAAACCTCAGACTGTCGTTTGTTCTCCCTTTGGAAACTCAGGTGATGCCATAGCGGTCACGAGGGTTTGGAATCGGGCGGATGGCCAAGATTTGTGATTTGTCAGGCTGGGGAAAGAGCTGAACGCGATGGAGAGTAGATAGAGAGAGAAAAAGAGAACCAGCTTTCGAAGCCGTTAACCCACGCCCATCTCGAGATGCAGGGTGGTACGGTGCGTGTTATTATTGCGCGTGCGAGCAAACTAGCAATTTTTAACTCGTGATATACGTCCGAGGGTGTGCGTGCGGTTTCCTTATTGGGAACGGAACGAGTTTTGTTGAAAAGAGGATTTTAATCTCCTCTCTCGGAGAGGCCATAAAAAAGTAGGTTTTTTATTGGCTCAGCAAAGTTCTTTGGTTACTGGGTCGCTAAGATAATGTTCCATCTTCGAAAGATATTAATTTTTTCCCCCCGTCCGACTGGGATAATCCGTTTAATTTTACATGAAAAAGGGCGTAATGATTTTTTTCTCTTGGAGTGATTAAATGGAGAATGCCGAAGAGACGAGCACTGTTTGTATGTGTTTCTGGCTAATCTACCTCCTGGGTAGTTATAAAGAGACGAGCACGTGCATTGCGATCGATTCTGTTTGTTTCCGAGGCAAAAGTATAGCGTGAAGTGCCGGTTTTTATATTCCGATATTGTTCCACTCATTTGATCTCGAGTGATTGCGAAAATTGATTTTCCGAATCTTTTCTTGTATAAGATTATTATTATTTCTATAGTATAATGTGACAGCACACAGAAAATCTTTCCTCTTCTAATGCATTTCCTAAGCCAATCAGTTTTATCTTATAAGGAAATCTGTTTCCTCATCTTTCGCCTCATTACGCCTCCTAGTGGAAATTTTCGCAGTCATCAAATCGAGGAGATTGAATAACTCTTCCTCTCATTTCTGATTTATGGCTCCCGGATGTGACTCCGAATGTTGAAAGAAGACATTGGACGAGCTCAAGAGATTACGGCGTCAGCAAAAATATATTTTTTAATGTGTCATTAAAGCGAGTCGATATCGCCTTTGGATTAACTAGTTCTTTGTAGTATTAAGAATATTATTTTTGCACCTAATTTATAGTTTACGTGAACGACAGATAGTTCGCCGTTGAACCATTCCGGACGTCTGTTGTAATTTTGATACCACCCGGATGCCGAAGGTCTCTTATTTAAATCCCGACCTTTATAATGGCGAGATAAAGTTTGTTCTAAATACAATACCGGAGTTTTAAAGAGGGTTCTCCCCAATCCGGGATAAGGGTTAAAGTTTCGGCCATTATCGAGATGCGAGTGAAATCTTGGAACGGTGCAGTCATAATCTCGTCGTCCCAAATTGCGAGAATCGGCATGGGAGAGATAATTGTGCGCGAGGTCAGGGAAATAGGCCGTGAATGCCGTATCGTCCCATTGTTTGGGATATCCGACCACCACCCTCTCCCCACAAAACCCATTCCATCCCACTCCACTCTCGATTCGGAACCGACTTTGTCGCACCATAACTCGCACCCATTCCACGCTTTTCCGTTATATATGTATGGGCCGTTCCATTCTCTCCCGCACTCGGCGACACAGTGATACGCCGGTGGATGGGCGATGCAGTTTCGATCGCATGAACGAAAATAAATCGAGTGTAGTTTGTTTTTTATTGCCATTCATGCCGATGTGAAGCGGAAGTGGGTGCCTTGATCGATATGTTTGCATTATCGATCCGGTGGAAATAGACACAGGGCATCTCGGTCGAGTGCTTTGCTGGGTGCATACTTGGTGCAATTAAATCGCCTTAACTCATTTCGAGGCGATAACGTAGGTTCTCATGCGCTGTTGAGTCATTTGAGCTCCGTGACCCTACAAGTCATCCCACAACGATGTTAGGAAATTTCTTTTTGGTGCGCAAAAGCTTCATTTCCGCAACTTATTCGAACTCTAGTAATACGTGTAGATTTATTACATTTTTATCTACCATCTTCATTCACGACTCGCGTTTTATATGATAAACATGTCGCACAAGTATAGAATTTGATGTGGGATGCTCGGAGTTCAAAAGAAGCTTCATAGCGTTATTTTGTGGATGCTAAGGCCCATATAACCAAATATAGGACCTCCATATGGGTCGGCGTTAAAAGAATTGTCAAACTTCTCACTGCGGTCGACGAAACTGGTTATTTTTTGCTCAATGGATCCTATATGTACAAACTCGATCGACGTGGAGAAATTCGGCGACTTAAACGCCGTGATTTTTCCCTTTCTCGTTATGTTTTGCGGCTTTTCGGCGATCGCTATCTTCACGCGATGTTTTAAATTGGATCGGATTTGCGGTTGAAGTCAGTCGGATTAAGATACGGCGGCTGTCTCGGGACGGGTATTATCTTGTTTTCTTCCCATACTTTTGATTTCATATTATGAGAATCTCTTATCACGGGAAACTTAGCGATGTATATCGCTTCGATATTATGTATTAGTCATATGATTAGCCGTAGTGCCGTGTGTTCTGTACCTATTTCTCCCACGGAGGTTCACAAAGAGGCTGAGACGCGAATCTAGTTTCCATAGCGTTTGACTAGTACGCCCTCATCCGCTACGATAGCATTCTCGCTCTGCGGGCGGGTTCCCGAGTGTCGGCGTAAGAAGCTATGCGGGGGAGGCACAAGGGGAGGGAGGAGGAGCCTCAAAGAGAGGGAGGCACAAAGGGAGGTAGGTGTGGGGAGGATGATGGCGGGGGTGAGGTAGCGATCTGTCGATGGGAGGAAAAGAGTCGAGGGATAAAGGAGGAGGAGGAATCGGGTAAGTGGGTCGCTGTAGACATTGCGCGAGCGTTGGGAGGAGGGGGGGGGGAGGTGGAAGGAGGAACGGAGGGAGTAGTGTTTGGAAATTGGAGGGGGGAGAGGAGGGAGAGAGGGGAGGCAGGAAAGTGCAAAAGTGATGCTGGGAGAGCGTTTCGAGCTTCGTCTTGTGGAAATAAAGCGAGAATGGAAATACAGGTTTCCTACGTCCATCCTCTCGCTAGAGCATCCCAGAGAGCGACGGAATGCACTCGAATGCTGTTTCTCCGCGAAATGGAATTCCGGGAATAGCGTGTGTTTTGGTCATCCATCAAAAACTTGTTTTGGTGGGCGAAACGGAGCCGGAGATACAATCATCGTGATATAAATTTTCGCTCGAACGGGATTTTTGTTTTTTCCCCCCTGGAAGGTATAAAAACTTTTTCTTATATAAAAAATATATCTGCGAGCACAACTAACGACTTATATTCAATAATCACATAGTCATTCTTTTAATCATAAATATCTAAAAGTTTTTTCGGCTCTTATGATTTGTTTCATGAGTATACAAATTTGATTCTGGCTAAAAAGGGGATTTTTTTATAACACAACACGTTCCCATACTAATACCCTTCCTGTTTGCTTTGCCGGTTTCGTAAAATCGATAAATATTACTATTTATTTGAGTTTCTTCGTTAAATATTTTATGAAGAATCCCATCGTGGGAAACGTTTACATCCGTCATACTTTCGTCGGAGATATCAAAGAAAAATTTTTAATAAAACCTTTTACCTTAATTGCTCTAAATCGTTTATGATGGCATTCTTCCGCGCGAGCGGACTAATTGGCCGGCAAAAAAAATTGTTACGGGTGTTGTATCATTTTTCCGTTTCTCTTCCGTCTCGTTCGTCCGTATTCAGTCCTTTCATGCGATAGGGGTTCGAGATGGACAGCCGTTTGGGCGAAGGGGAAGGGGGATGATGGGGGTGGGGGCGAGGAAGGAAGCGAGCGTGAAAATTGGAATAGCCAAATAAGAGAGGCGTCGGAATTGAACGAGCCAGCGGGCGCTCTCATTTCTTCTGCTTAAGGCCGTCTTCACTCCCCGTCCCCCCCCCCCTCCCCCAATTCATTCTCCCGTCGCACGTAAGGAGAAAAAATAACCAAGCCGTCCGAAAACATCCGGCAACACCGTTCCTCCTTTTGCCCGTCCGCCTCATCTCCTCCCTGCCTGCGGGCGTTCCCTTTCACCTGAGGAAAGGAAGACTCCTGCGGGCTAGCGACGTTGCCAGGTCGCCGCTCGGCACACCTGTTCGACAGCTCCCATACCCCCCTCCGCTATATCGTTCCTCTCTTTGTGTGTGTGTTACGAAGGCTAGAAGTGGGTCAGTGGGACCTGAGGGTTGGGCGATAGTGAGCATGGCTCTGACTACGGCCGCCTCTCCTCGTCTCCCCCTCCCCCTCGTCGACCCCTTGTATTCTCGGCACCCTGCCTCTTTCGCTCTCTCCGCTCCTTCACCCATGCACACCTCTTCCTCTCCCTCTCTTTTTATCTCTAACGTTGTGCGTAATGGTTGAGTAACCCTAAGCCGTTTAACGCGGTTCACGCAATTACATGAGGTACACGCTAATTGTTGGGGGAAGGGTGTTGGAGGGGTGGTTCCTGTGTGTCGAATAGGAGGGTGAGAAGGGGTAAAGGACGACGGATGTAGGAGAGGGTGGCTCACGGAGTTGGCTTCGTCTTTGGAGTGGGGAAACTCCTATGCTGGATTCCAATGTTTTTTATTCTTAGAATAGTTTACAATCTTCTTTACGAATGCGAGGTATTTAAACGCATATTCGAAGTACGTAATATCCGTAAATACTTATGAGAGAGTTTACATTAAAATCGGGGCGAAGTAAAATGAAAATAAGAAACGCCCATTGTGTTTTGTATTTGGAATCAAATAACGGGTATTACTTACACGCAAGCATTGCGACAACGATCACCTTCGTGTTTGACGTGTGTATTTAGAATTGGGATTTTATTCACGTATGATAAGATGCGGAGAAGGAAAGGAAAAGGGGGACAGTGAGACCAGATGGGCACGTAAAAAAGGAATGATTCCCTACACCACCTGAGCGTACGGTAATCTTTTTTGTTAGTGTTCTCGAGATTCCTTTCTCGGAGTTGTGCCCTCCCGTCTAACCACGCCGTCTTGTATTCTCCGCCTAGGTATTTTTTTAATCCGAGCGTGGGTTTCCGTTTTTTCCCTCTGCTCCTCTCCCCGCCGCCTCCTCCGTGGTCGATGGTATTGCCGTTAGCAACCGTCTGGCCGCCGTCTTCTTCTCTCTCATTCTCTCGACGACGTCTCTCCTTCTTCTAACAATATATCTCGATGGAAACCACTACCCTCTCGGTCCATCTTCTCGCTCCCTTATTACCTGCATGTGGTACGTGCATGTGTGTGTACGCGCGCGCGTGCATCTCGATCGAAAGCAGGCCACGGTCGATTCCTTTCACATTCCCCACGGGAGAAAATACGGGGTAGGCAGTTGCGAGGAATGGAGAGGGGGAACAAATAACCACCGGGTCGGTGAGGAGCAGAATATCATTACGCTATCCTTTTGTTTTGCTATTTTGACCGCCCCTGCGCAGTGCTCGCTGTTTTATGTTTCGAATCACGCGTCCGTTTTCCTCCTTTCTCTCTCATTTCCTGATCTTTGTTTTTTTTGCAATTTTGGAATTAAATGATTGTATTTGTGTTTGCGTGCGTATCCTCCTTCCATCTTCTTTCTCTTTTTCCTCTCTCTCTCTGCTCCACTAATTGTCGCTAACAGTGACGAATAGTGTTTTTTTCCCTCAGGATCCGCGATTTAGTGCGAATCTCATTCGTTTTCTTGAGAATGAGGGCGATTATTTCCTTTACTTTCCTCTCTTTCCGTCTGGTCGGAACGTTTTGCGCTGAATCCCCCTGGCGGAAAGCGTCATTTGATAAATGCCCATTTCCTCCCCAAATATGGTTTGTCGCTATATGCTTGTGAGAGAAAAGAAACTCTCACAGCGGATAGCGCGAAGAATCTGCCCTGCAAGGTGCGACTTGGAATACAAAAGTGTTTAAATCAATCGTCGGCTTATCCTACGTGGAGTGTTTTGGAAGAAGAACCACGTTATGATAATTATGATCAAAAACAAAAACCGTTTATAAAATATCTGAGCTGAAACTATTTTCTGTGTTTTCGGGTGACTACAGACCTCGCCGTTGCATTGTCAAGGATTCCTTAAACAAAATAGCATTTTTCGTCCGACGGGGTGACGACTCTTAAAATTAATCATTTCGCGAGGTAGGAAGTTTCCAAGGCTGTTACGCTTCGCGGCTTCTGGAAAAAGGAAGTCGGAGAAAGGAAACGAAAATTCCGCTTTGTTTCCCGGATCTCCTCGCGTCTGTTTTTGGACAGGTGCTTCGTATTTTGTCTCACGGAGAATCGAGCGTCTTATTTTGTTTCTGTACGGCGAAGTGGCGTCTCGAATCGTAAAGGACACGGGACGGATTCTCTCCTTATAACGAGGTTGATCCTTCCGGGAACTCGTCTCGGTTTCGATTTCCCTATCGAGAGTACGTAATTTGACTTCCGTTTCCGTTGTAGACGCCGCGGGAGTATCCGACGATGTGGGATGTGGGGGGGAGGGAAGTATGATAATTTGCGTTGAATGAGAAATTGCCTCTGCCTATTCCCCTCTTCCCACATCCTTCCCTTTCTCAATTAACGAGAGGAAGGGCTGGAATGAGAGGGAATATTTCTTCGCGTTCATTTTAGAAAAGACGACGCTGCCTTTTCGTTAGGGAGCTGACGTTAATCGTCCTGAAGGGAGATCGGGCTTCCGGAAGGTTTATGGAGGTGAATTTTTTTCCGGTCGGTGATTTTCGTTTAGCGACGATGCCACTTCTTCCCTTTCTCCGCTATTTCTCTCTTCATCTCACGACTATCCGCTCGCTCACTCTTCCAACTGCTTCGCAGCCAACATCCCTTCCGCTCGACTCCTCGTTCCGGAAACTGTCGGAAAGAATTGACGGTTTCCCGGAAGGTGAAAAACGTTCGTTTTGATCCGGAAAAGCGCGGTTTCAAATGTTTGGCGACAAGTTTTAACCAAGGACGTCACGTAACGTGTGTTTACACAAACCGCGTGTTATTCATTTCCGTTGAAAACTAAAAGGAATGGTGTAATATCTTCATCGATCAGTCTTATTAAGAATAAAGAAAAGAATTTTATGTGATTAATATCATCTCAATGCTCCTTCCATGGGGATACCTCCTTTAAAATCCCCGAGCTATCCATCTTGTGTGTTCCAACTAACTCTGTGGAAATATGCTACCTTAAAGTAACGTAATCCATTATATGCCGTATCCGTGTATGGATTCGCCATTACGTGGATGCCAACATATAAGGAGAGCCTACGATGGAGGAGTTATTCTTCTGGCGAGTGGGAGAGGGCTCGTTCTCCGAATGAGCGTTGCATAATTCGGACTGGGCGGCTGTTGTGGAACGAGAGGACGATGGGAAGTGTTGTGGGCGGGTGGGTGTAATTTTGATAGCGCTGTGGAAAGAGAGAACAGATGGGATAGGGAGGGAGAGTGGAGATTTTTTTCCTCGCTCTGTGCCCTGGGTTACCAAACATCCGCACGTTGCAAAGTCACCTTTTGTGTGCTATGTGGGCGTGTGGTGGGAAAAGTTATGGAGGATAAACTTTTTTCTCGTGTTTCGTCCAACCGTCTGCGATCTTAGATAATCTCTTGACTTACTTTCCAGTCATATAAATAGTATGTGGTTTAACATATACGTTTGTTTTAAAAGTGACGGCCATTTGAATTTGCGAAATATTTGGTAGCTAGACGAAATTTCCTTTAGTGGACCCGTCGAACAAATGTAGCTATAATATTTCTCGGTATTGAGTAATTTGTTCAGTCATAGCGTTTTCGAGCTGTGCTACTGCACGTTTTGTCATTTAAAGTGTCAGTTAACGCGGGGCTAAGTTCTAGATACTAGCGCAATCCACCTGGTAACTCCACCCCCTGGCATTTTCTTTGGCCTGAAATGCATGAATTTTAGAGCTCGATGTTGTAATTATGAACCCTCTCTTCTTGTTCTATTTTTGTTCCTCGTAGTTTATAATTACACCACCGAGGGAGAAAGAGTGAGATAGACTATTTTCATTTGTGCGCGGCGCGCTATTATAAAAAATTATAATAGAGCGAGAACGTTAAGAAAGCGCCTCACGATTACGAATGTTATGACCCAGTTAAGATCCACGTTTTTTTCCGGCCACCTTGTGTGATTTCGGTGGGAAATCTTCTCACACGAGTTCACGGTATAAACATTCTGTTTTGCGTGATTTTATTTTTATAATAAAGCTCCATTTACATAATTTAGACTCGCGACGCTAGAGAGGCAGAGGGGGCAGGGAGGAATAGAAGGGCTCGTTTTGCCGCGACACGGTTTTAATGCGTTCTCTTTTTTGAAACAAAAAACGTTTTTGGCGGATATTGGAAAGTTAGCAGTGGTGCTTTATTTATCGCCCTCGTCGACGGAGATAAGGCAAGTTGTTGGAGTGGAGGCGTCCCTTTTATTTTAAAAAAATCGATTCGATCTGTCATACAACTAGAGAGCTTCTTTGTTTCCGTGTCAGGGTTAGAGAGAGAGAGAGAGGCGTGAAAAACACGCGTTCAACTCGATTCGACCAAAAGATAGTGATTTCCGAATCAATGGATCGAAAAGATTCACGCGGAGAATGTTAAAAATTGGCATTTTGCCGTGCCCACAGTGAGTCAAGATTACGCCCCACATCGTTAAAAAAATAAGCGAGGAATCGACGGTTATTGTTGTTGTATCTCTACCCTAGATCTCTCCCTTCCCGATATCGTCTGCCTCCTCTCCTTTATGGGGAATAATGGTAAAAGCCAAATCCAATATTCAGATATAGCTATAATTCTCCGAGGAACGGTTTTCGAACGAGTGTGCTATCTAATTGGCACAGTCTTGAATACTAAGGATACCTCTGCAGCATCTCGAACGTAAAGATTTACAAAAGCTTCAGGCACTTGAAAGAGGACCATTTAATGCGAAACAGGCCTCAGAATTGTGATTTACGATTTTTTTGCCGCCATTGTATACGCTAAAAAGTTACCAGCTACGAATTGCGCGAAGCTCAGGAAATTAAAAAAGCGCGGAGTATTTCCCATTTCAGACTCTCCTAATTGTATGGAATGAGATCTCGATTAATGTTCAGAAGTCCATATCCTAAGATGCTCATCTCGCTCGCCGTATTCCGCACGCGAGATGATACGATACGGGAATTTTCCTTACGAATGGTGTAACAAGCAACGTAATTGACACACGTACAAATCCGAAGTTTTTTTAGAAAATGATCGCATGTACAAACATCGTTATCGAGGTTTTTGAACCGTTCTACAACATAAATATGTATCGACCATTACGTAGGGCCGATACGAGTTCTCAGACGGCACTCGAACATCACCGGCCGCTTCTAATAAATAATGCCCAGCCACGATTTGAATATTACCCCGTCTCCCAAGGGACTCCTATAAGGAAGGTACCTATCTCTCTCACGCTCCCTTGTTCCCTTCTTCTATTTCTCCTTTTTTCCGCCCACATTCCCTTTTATTGTCCCCTCTAGGAACTTTGTAAATACCTCCCTCGCTCACTCACACGAAACTCCCTCTCGCCTCCTCTCCACCTCCAGCACTGCCTACCATATCTGGGTCAAGGAGAGACAGCGCAGCCCTTGCGTAGATGTTGCAACACCGCAAACTATCCCGCCTTTCTTCCACTTTCCCTTCCGGTTCCTAACTGCTCTCTTAAGTTCGTGTGTGTTTCCTTTCTCTCTCTCTCTCTGCCTCTTCCTCTCTCACGGCCTCATCCTCTCTTTCTCTCACACCCTTCGCCTCTCCTTCAACTGCCGATGGACCTAAAACGGAACCAACCTTTTAAAAGGCGACGTGGGGCAGGGTGTCCATTGCTACTGTGGACAGGCTTACGCCGTATATCTCCTAATTACCGTAGGACTTCCCTTCCGTCAAAGAGCATAGGGCCACAAATTAAAACCTTTGCACAAATCCCAAAAATGCTTATTTTATTCAGAGCTGCGGAATATTTAAAAAAATACCCAATTATTTATAAAACGAAACGGTGGCTCTTTCAAGCTCTGTTTCGTGCCCTCGGTCGTTGAAGTTTTTTATTTTCTACCACCGACGCGCGTCGAGCCAAAAATCTTCTCTTCGCGTCACGTACCGCACTCCAGTTCTATTCTGTTTGTTTTACTAATCGTATCCGGGAAGATATAAATTATTCGGCTGAGTATCGATCTTATCGAACTCTCTCTCTCTCTCTCTCTCTCTCTCTAGTACCCATCGAAAACGAAACACTTTCGACGGCATCTATGTCGAGGGCGCGGGCTGGACGAATTGGAGCGACAATTCGATCCAAGGAATTAATTGAGGACGTTTACCTCGAATGGGAATTTCCCAACCGCGCTTAATTGCGCTCCGTATATCTCTGTCTTTCGAGAAGAGCGGGATGGCGTCACAAAAAGGAGAAGTTTTTCTGCGGGATGCATCCCTCTGGAATGATCGTCCTCGCGGTGCTCCACTTTCTGATTCGAGCGATTTTATTCAAGTCCTCACGCCACGCAGGGATGTTTTCATTTAAAGCCAGGATTGCGATGCTCGTTGGGTTATCTCTCTAAGCGGGGAGGAAGGGGAAGGATGCACGCGGCAATGGCGTCTTATCTGGAAAGAGCGCACCGCGGTTGATTAAGGAATGAGGGGAAGGGGTAAATAAAGACGTCGTCACTGACTTCTACGGTACCGATGTTTAGGTTAGGGAAAGATACACTCAACCGGTGACCCTTGCAAGGTCTCTAGAAGCCGGTAATTTAAAGACTGCCGAGCTTGTTTCATTTCTTAATCCGATAGGGATCTGTGAAGAACTTTGTCACGTTCATTTTCTATCGGCGTCCTGTATGTACGTATATATATATATATATATATATATATATATATATATATATATATATATATATAAAACAGCTTACGGAAAAGGAAAGGTAAAATGGATGTATGTATGGCAACAAGGTGTTGGGATGAGGAAACCCAGTGAACACTCACCAATCGGACGACTTCAGGTTGGCGAGGCCCCGGGGATGTCGAAGCGACACACGTAAAAGAACACTAAAACACAGAAACATCACAAACGTAGAAGCTTTCGGAATTATTCCTTCATTAGCTACAGAGAGAGAACTCTGTCTGTAGCTAATGAAGGAATAATTCCGAAAGCTTCTACGTTTGTGATGTTTCTGTGTTTTAGTGTTCTTTTACGTGTGTCGCTTCGACATCCCCGGGGCCTCGCCAACCTGAAGTCGTCCGATTGGTGAGTGTTCACTGGGTTTCCTCATCCCAACACCTTGTTGCCATATATATATATATATATATATATATATATATATATATATATCCGCTGGGCTTCCCTCAACACCTTGTTGCCACCCTCATCACTACCTTTTCTTTTCCTTTAGTTAATATATATATATATATATATATATATATATATATATATATATATATATATATATATATATGTCGTATTTGCTAATTACTGTTCCATCTATCATGTGCAGTTCTTTTCCAGTGGCGAAATTGAAATGATGTCAACATTTGAATTTATAGCGCGCTTCTAGTCGTACGGGGTACATGTAAATTTGAGCAATTTATTATTTATCTAAAAACATTCACAAATGCGTTATTATATTTTGTCGAAATTCTATTTACAAACCAAACGGAACAATAGATTAAAATCAGAGCCATAAAAGGAAATTTGACATTTCTTGCCATTTATTTCTTGGGAACGTACAAGAAGCCTCACTCACGAATAAAAATACATGAGAAAAACGCCAAGAGAGAAAAAAGCACCTGCGGTCATGTTTGTAAACGTTGAGGCGACGCCGTCATATTCCCTGGCTCATGATTCGTATTCACCTTGAGATAGGCGTTGCTGTCTGATGAGGTGGGGGTGGGCGAAGAGAGTGGATTCGGCGCGTGATGCGACGCGGGGCATTGTTTCGTTTCTCCTCCCTCCTTCCTTTCTCTATCTATCTCTCTCTCTCGTTCTCCTCCCATTCCATCCGATGTCTGAGACGCCTTCTCGTAGGACCCGTCGCGTCGTCACGGTGCGGATGGCTTAAGACGGTCCCGAAATAAGAAACCCACGAGATACTTGGTATAGGAGTCGCACGGAATTTTAAAAAGAGGCGAGGAGTGTGAGGGGATGGGAAGCATAAAGTGGCGGGGAAAGGAACTAGAGGCTTCGAAATTCGGAGCCGGTTTGAAGGAGGGGGAGACGAGTTGAAGGAAGGGTGGCGGGGACCTGTGGAATGGTGACCAGGAAGAGGAGGCAAGGAACGGTGTGTGTCCCTGCGTGCGTTTTCGTGTGCGTAGGCGATGTATTCAAATGATGCTTGGACTTCCTAAGCGAGAGGAGAAGAGAGGAAAGTGAAGGGCATTGAATTTCGATGATGGCAGCGTGGCCCTTGAGCCCTAGTGGGCTTTTGTTTCCCTCGTGTTGTCTTTCCATAAATGCGTAAGACTATTAATGTTCCGTTCCGCAATTTTTTTGGACGCGTACCAACATTAGTCGGCCTTTTCCGTGTAGATATTTTCAAGGCCCGCCGTGAAAGTTTGGATGACGTAAGGAAGAGGTTGCCTTTTTGTGTACGAATGATCGAAGCATACGAAATCTCCGGTTCTTCCGATACTCGGAGTATGTTATCCCACGTCATATTAAATTTATTATTGAAACTGAGCGGTTATGCTCTGAAATGTTGTTCTTGAAACGAAGGCGGTCAGGAGAAAAGCCGATTCCGGCGATTTAGGAAGAAAATATCGCGTAAAAAGATGCTCCTGTCTTTTCCGCTTCCAAGGTTATTGAAATCATCTTTGGCGCTCCGCGATCCTTCGAAACATCCTGACCTCTCAAGGGTCAATCGTCAGGAGAGGAGTCGAAATATTAGCAAGGGAAGGTCGACGAACGACGTAACGGAAGAGAGAAAGAGAGAGGGAGATAGAAAGATGGAAGGGTTCTCTCTCTTCCTCGCTCGCTGAATAAACAATTTCCGTGAATGACTGAAAGGCCAATCCGGGGCAACTACCCAAGGCGTCGGGACTTTCTCAAGGTTGAGGGTGTGAGGAGGGGGCATATAAAAAGGGGGAGGAGAATTGGAGGGAATATATGTATAGAGGGAGAAGGAAGGGATATTATTCGCCAGTGACAAGGACGAAACGATTTCGTGCCTCTCCGCCTCAATTCCGGGCTTTTCTCTTTGCTTCCGGTGACGTCGGAGAGCGATCTGTATCAACGCCTCTCTACTCCATCGATCGGTTTCGCGAAAATAATTCTTCGGTTTTTAGAAGGAGGGGAGTGAAAAAATATGTCTCCTTCGGGTTGGAAATCGCCCTTCCTAGCGTCTGAATAAATAAAAAAAGGATTCCGGCTGTTCGGATCCGAAATAGATCGAGGATAAAAGAAAGGAAGTTTTTTTTTTACTTCGCAAACTTCCATTCCCGCGAAACGGTCGGTTTCTTTCGAGGAAAATAATTACGAGAACGAGGTTATACAACGTTAAATCTGGAAATCTCTCCCTTCGCATTTGGCAGTCGGAAGCGAGACTTCACAAGCTCGGGAGAAAATATTCAAACCCCAACATAAATAAACTCTTTGTCTTATCTATCTAGATACGACGGGGAAAAGCTTTTATTTAGGCGTTTTCTGTTTTTCTTTTCCGAAAAGTTTTTGCGTATTTTTTCTACTGGAGGTGGATTGAGTGAGAGAGAGGGAGGAGGAGGGACAGGTGGGCGGAGAGGTGAGAGAGGCGGTTCGGAAAAGAGAGTGGACCAAGGTGGTGAATGTTTTTAGCCAGGAAACCTCATTTTTAAAATAAGTACCAAGGGCAGCCTCCACGGCCAGGAAAACGCGGAAAAGAAGAAGACGAAGAAAACTGAAAGGAGTATTTCTTCTTCTGTGTCCAAGACGCACGAGGAATGGGAATAAACACGGTAATGGCAGATGGCGTGGGGAGGAGAAAAATGAAATAAAAGGAAGAAGGTTTGGGTGGCATAAGAAAGGAAACGGGGAGGGTGTCGCGGGAGAAATGTAATTATTCGCGTGGCATGGGCGAGAGAGTCGTGAACGCGGGGCAAACGAGGAAAAGGCAAGCAGGTGGGGGAAATGGCTATCTTTTTACGCGTCTACGAGAAGAGAGTGTGCGAGAGAGGGCGAAGGGAGAGAGAGAGAGAAAGAAAGGAAAGCTAGATGGGGAACATCTATCTTTTCCCCCGAAGCTTTCATCTCAGGTAGAGGTGATTTTTTCCCTCTTTCCCTGATGTGACGGAAGGGGTGGGGATGATGGAAGAGTGGAAATAAAGAGAAAAAGAATAGAGGAGAGAGAAAGAGAGAAGGTTTGGATGAGAGCTTGTGAGGGATGGACGGGAGGGTAAAAAAAAGGGCGGGCGGTTTCGGGCCCCTCTCTTTTGGTCCAACTTCCTGGGACTCGGCCATTTTCTTATTCGCGGGACTTTTTCTTATTTTTCAAGGGCGTATTCGGGGTAGGTTGCCAATTCTGCCTCTCCTCTTCCCTTTTTGCGGTCCGTTCCGCCTGCCGCCCTACGGGTTTGCGGCCCAAAGAGTCTCCAAACTGCGGATTTCTGCGATGTGGCGGAATTTAGAAAATAAACTCGCCGTCGTTTTTCGTCGTTGTGACACGTGCGAGATCGCGAGAGGCGTAATCGTCGTCTTCGACCGCGGGAATTTCGCGCAAAGGTCGAAAACGGGGCGTCGGTGCGGGAAGTAACGAGTTTGTGCGAAGTTCCGTCGTGTAACTCAGTCAAACATTCGCGGAGGTAGAATACCGTCGTCAGTTTCGTCCCCTCATTAGATCACACCAGATCGCGACCGGATGCGGTGTCTCGCTCGGCCTTCCGCGCGACCAATCGGGATGCGCCGTCCCGTTCGGTGCCGGAGGTGACTAATTGGTCGAAGAGGTTGCCCGAGGAAGTTTCACTTGGCACCAGACTTTAATATTTGAAGTTCCGCGGAGGCTCCTGAGTTTTTTTGCCTCCTCCGCCACTCTCGCTTCGCTCTAATTAGACCGTGGACCAGAGGGGGAGATGCGAAAACGTGCTTAAAAATATCGCAACTTTGTCTCTCTCTAGAATGACGTCCACGCGAGGGGTTTTCCTTTTTCCTCTTCTCGCGCTAACACGCGTTTAGTTCGGTTTCGATTCGTTTTCACGAAACGAGTCCTATTCACTTACTTATATATCACGCTGGCCTCGAAGACTGTTGGGACGACGGTTTCCCCGCCTGTTGTGCGAAAATATTCTTTATTCTTTGGATGAGTTAAAGACATCTTTTATTCTCGTTTCATTCATTTCGCGGGATAAGTTCTAGTTGGGGTTTTTGAAGAAAAATACATGTATCCAAATTCCTCCGACCCATTTAGCGAAGGATCGGGTCAACGAAGAAGAGGAGGGGGTAGTAAAACTCGATAACTTTTTATTCAGGGAGATCGATGTGGGCAAAGGTCTATGTGTTGCGATTGTGCGGGAGGAGAACGGGAGGAAAACAAAATTTCCCGCTTTTGGCTGTGACGGCATACGTGCCCGGATACCCGTAGCGTTTCGTACGCAACGTCCCTCGACTGTCCTCCGCATCTGAATTTATTCGAAGATATCGAGGAGATAAGAGAGAGTAAGGTTAGGGTGGAATTTTTTGGAGAAAAACAGACGAAAAAATGGATCAGGTCTGTTTGTGGCGAAGGAATGTTCTCACGGAAGCGATTCCGCGTCTCTTTTTATTTGCCTGTGAGTGCTTGCCGGCCGCAGAAGGAGTTTTTTCCTCGCGTATTTCTTTATGATTAAAAAATCCGGTCGTTTGACATTGAACGAGGGCATGTCTCCCGTTACTTATTCCGGCATTGCGGGGACCACTGCCGGGTCTTTACGCCGTATTGCTTCTCAAGGGCTCTCTGGTCGACTTTTTGCGCTTTTCTTCCATCCACCCCTTCTTTTTCTCGTTGCTCGACTTTCGTAAGACGCGTTCCGTCTCCCGAGATCGGAAATGGGAGGTCGGAGAAAAGATGTAACTCATTCGCACGGTCCATATACTCCTTCAGGATGCCCTTCTGTCCTCCGAAAGGTCGTCTCACTTTTTTTGCGAAGCGATATTTTCGCGCACGCTTCTTCAATAATCGGGCGTTGCGTAACGTTTTCATCGTGAATTACTTTTGGAGTTTTTGATAGCATTTATTGGCATTCACGTTGCCGATAATGGCTCTTTATATCTCAGAGGAATATTTAAAAGAAGCGAGTTCAATCGATACGCCAATACTTTGTCCCTATTGATGCGGAGAATCAATTTGTCTGTCCGCGTCGACCTGAACCACTTAATCTGGATTCTGAAATAGCTAATCTCGTGGCCTTTATCTCTCGAGTAGTCTCCGTAAACAAACATCTACGCCCATCGCACGCATACATCACTAATCTATTCCAAAACAGCTCCCCCCTGTACTCACTTAAGAGAAGGAATCAAGTAGCTCGTTCATTTTACTTTCACTGATGTTTCGCGCGCCATAACCCACGCTTTTACTCGCGCGTCTCACCAAACGCCTACTCTTTAATCTTCGCCACCCCAACCCACACCTTTTCCTCTCCTACTTTCCCACCTCCCCCTCCATCCATCTACTCCTCGCACCTGTCTGCACTCCTCCTCTCCTTCCTCTCCCCTTTACCTATCCTCTTCCACACCGACATTCCAAACCTCTCCCCCTCCCCTCTCGCCCTCCCTCTTGCGCCCCCTTTCCTCTCTCCCTCCCTCCTTCTCTTCCCGCTCTCACCCCTTCCTCGTTTTTCGCACCCGCTGGCCAATTGGCGACTTCTACTCGTGAGTTTTCCTCCTTCTTTCCCGATCTTTTTCAAGGTTATCTCTTTCTCCCCTCCCCCTCATCCGCTTTCCCCGTTTCCACTCCGTATCCCGTCTCCGCTCCTTCCCCTCTCACACTCCTCCCAAAGCTTGGGTCTTTTTTTCTCCTCTCCCATCTCTCTCACATCTTACTCCATCTTTCTGCGGTTAGCAGTCTGTTAGTCGTTTACGCGGAATTGGTCTCCGGTCTAAATAAGGAGATAGGAAGGCAAAAGTTCTTTTTGTCGTGGTCGACTCGCTGCTTTTCTCAGTTTTGATATTATTCGGAGTTTGTGTTTTACTTCCTCCAAGATTTGGCATTTGTCATTTTTCCTCATTCGAGCCAAAGTTTCCTGTTAATCAGTCATACTTTTAACGTTTAAACGATATGCGGATAAAAATGTTTCAATTTTTTCCGAGTTAAGCATCTCGAACGTAACATGTCATTCAGCGCACGTGAAATAAAATGTACGAGTTACGTCTTTCCTCCTCTACGAAGCAGAGAGATACAGGCGTAAAAGGTGGCGTCGTATTTTTATTAGAAAGTATAACGTAGTATTGGATTTCAAATCAAAATCGCATCTCGATGCGGTCACGTCGCTTCCTCCTGATCCTCGAGCGCCTGCCAATTTAGTCCAGCGGTCGAGCGTATTCGCCTTCGCCGCCGACACCCTCTCTCGCCCGTCATCCGAACTATTTCCTCCGCTCTCCGATTGTCGCCGCCGTCCGATCCCTTCATTCTGCGCTGCCTCCTCGCTTCACCTCCCACTCCTATAATTCCATCCAACCCTCTCGACCTTTACTTCAACCTTACACCCTCTCCTCCCTCCCCGACTTCTCCTCTCCCTCACACCCGCTTCCTTTCTCCGGATCGCGACTCTTAGGGTGCTTTGGCCGAGAAGTTCGCGTCCTTGAAATCGGAAGGAAAGAAAAATATGGCGGTAGCGGTGTGCGAGGCGGGATGGGAGAGGAAGGAATGTATCCGTGTGCATATGCGATTGAGAGAGGAAGGGACAGAGGGAATGCGAAAAATAAAGCGAGAAAGAAAAGAAGAATAACCTTAATACGCGTCGGCCGAGGCAAATGCGATCGGAATAGAGTTTGAGAGGACTTCAGCTGGCGGAAAGACTTTTTTTTTCATATTTGCTCCATTTCTTTTCATCTCTTCTTTCTGGCTTACAGTCAGCGTTACTGCGACACATTGCGGTTCCTTTCAATGCACTGCGTTCCTCGAAGGAATTATGCACTTTCGAAATAATAATGAAACCCTTATTTTCCGAATAGGTACGGTTACAAATTTTGAAGAAAATTTCTCGCAGCTTCTTTTCTGCAATTGTTTTATCGTTAGGAGTTGAATAAAAAATGACACGCGTTTAAAACCCTCCGGAACGTGTTTTGACGGCTTTTAATCTTTAAATTTCACGCTTTTAAGGCTTTTTTAAACTTGTTTTTAACTTGTGAGAGGTACGTGTTCACTTACGGTGACCAAAGCGCAGTGATTGGTGTCCAAAATGGAAGTTTTTGGCGGAAATGGAGGTACCGCGTTTTGAGAGTGATAGAGGGGAAGGACACCAAGGACATTAGACGATTGGAGGGTGGATTTTGAAGGTTAAGGAAGGCGATGGACTTTCGAACTTCTTTAAACGTCGGCGGATTTTCGTTCCCTTAGCAACGTCTCAAACCTTTTTTGTGTTGAAATTCGAATTGGAAGTCTGTATTTTGGACGCTTCCCGCTTAGCAGAATAAATCTTCCGTTAGCTATACGTTCTTTATCGTGAATGCATTGTCAATTTTAACATCCTCTTTGAGATAGCGAAAAGCAGGAAGTCTTCAATCATCGTCAAATTGGGAGTTTCACAAGTGCTCATTATTTATAATCACGCTCATTAGCTTATATTATAATTTAAAGACGTACGTTCAAATCTTTTTAAGGGGTCGACAGCGTGTTCAAGGTGGTCGATTGTGATCTCTCTCCCTTACGGATCCGGAATATCCATTCATACCACACACGCCACTCCGACGTAGAGAAACATGAAATCTGAGAGCCATCTAAGCCGGAAAGCAACCATTACAGAGGAACCATAAATATTGACGGTGACGCATTTCTCTCGCGGCCGAGAGGAATGGGTCGCATCTATCAAACGAGCGATTAAAATCGGCAAATCCTGTTACGCGGAGTTTGGAAAATATTCCGTTTGGCGCCGCGTCTCGTAGATAGAAAAAAAACTATCCAGCACTCGACGAGTTTATTTATACGCGCACGCATCTCTCTCTCTCTCTTTATAGTACACTTTTCCTTCCGTTCCGAATTCTTTAAGTCGGCCGACATCTTCAACCCTTCCTTCTCCCTCGACGTCTTCCTCCCCGAGAGCACAATTTCTCCCTTTGAGCGGTATCTGGGTCGCCGGCATTCCCTCATCTTCACGCACCGGCGCAGATGGCGATTTAATTTAGCTTCCTCGTGGTCCTTGGGGAGCGTCGGTCGTGCGTGTCTCCCTACGGATACGTATCGTCGCCGCTCTCTTAGCGTTTTCGGGGATGGAGTAATATTTTTTCCGTCCACCCCCGCGTTCCGTTCCCTCGTGCCGCCTTCCCTCCCGTCTCCTCGGCCTTGCGCAAAAAAAATGGACGGAAAAAAATAAAGAGCCAGGATTCAAGATGGCCGTGGGGTGCGAGGGATAAACCGAGCGTGGATATGACGTCGAGGTCTATTCCTCCACCTCATCATCATCGTCCGCTCTTTTCCCTCTACGTTCCCGCCCACCCTTTTTCCTTCCTCCCCTTACCCCCCTGCTCGCTCCTTCCCTCGCTCCTCTTGAAGAGGAGCCAAATACCCGAGTTAACCTCTAAAGCTTCTTCGCCACGCCCGCCTCCAACGGTCCGTGACGGTTCCTTCCTTCGTATTAAGTGCTCTTCATCTTCGTTCGCCTCTTTCTCATGCAAAACAAATCGCTTTCAAGTTTCTTACAATGATTTCGTTCCTATGCGCGAGGGCGTATTTTTATATTAGGGTTTTTGGGTTATTCAGCAATTTTACTTCATGGCGAAATGTGGGTAATATCTGGCGATTTTAAAAATATATTCATAGTTGGTTTAAACGGTAACGGTATTCCGCGACATTTCTTATCAATTCGACGTTAAAATTGGTCGTTCGATTCCAAAATCGCCAATCGCGCATCGGAAATAAAATCGTCGTTTCCTTATCGATCTCTCCGGCGGTTATAATTTCTCCGGGCGATTCTTGACCCGGCACTGCCCAACTCTCCCAATCTCTTATATTCCGTTTCGCAATCTCGGCCAAATAAAAGAAATGGACCATCAACCAAATGGCATTGTGATGCCCCTAAAAAGTGTTTACTGTCAGAAGAGCCAATAAGTCAACCGGAAATATTCACGGCCAAACATTTTGCAACGTCTTATCTTCGGCAGCTGTCCTCCTGACTACTCCTACCCTCGCTTCTCAGCGCAGCACGTGGTACAAAGCGAAAGGTTTTTTTGGCTACACGAGCCAGGTGTAGAGGCAAACTTTTTTCGGGCAAAATAAAAGGACGGATATGCCCAATGAAAGGGAGACGCGGATGGAATGAAAACATATTAATTCATTGAATGCGAAATACCGAGAAATGTCCGGTTTCTTTCCTCTCTGATTAGAAAATAAATCTTTTCATCCCGATAGCGCGGTTCGTATCTTTTCCCCTTCTTTGATTCAGCTATCCGAGTTCCGCCGCCGATAAGAAATGATTTAACCTTGAATGAGGACAAAGAAATGTTGCGCAAAAGTCATTCAGAAATCTTTCAATCTAATCGCAGAAGTACCTAGCTATAATGCGAGGAATTTGCCGGTGAATCGCTTTCGATAATCCCGATCTTGAAGTCTGAATGAAAATTTTCCCCTCGTTTCGGCGTCCCATCTCAGGCGGTTACTGGTTCGTGGGTTACCTAACTCCTAAGGCGTTAGCACGTGTAATGGACGAAACGCTTTGTGGGAGTTTATCGAAGGCGGTTGTTGGTTCCTTTATCTTTTTTTGGGATGGGATTGGAAGGGGAAAGGAGATTGGGAGAAGACACGTTTCACTGCCGGGAAGGCCATAAAAAGGCTCCCGCCCTTGACCCTTCTTTCTCTCTTAACATTTCGGCCGAGAAAAAGGAAGAAAGAGGAGCTCCTAATCTCCACCTATTTGGGAGACCTCTTGTTTTCATCTCGCAACCGGCTACCAAATTTCCGGATTTCATCTTTTTCTCTAACGCAGGAGAAGGTCCGGCGGTAGAGAGAGGAAAGTATCCGACGCTTCAAGAATCGGAGATTGTTATTCTGGTCATCGCCGATTCGCCTCCTGTTCGTTATTTTCCGCTACATCTCTCTGGGTCTTATCGACGGCAAAAAAATAAAGAAATTCACCTCGTAAATTGGTCGTCTTCGATAAATTCTCTTTCCTTGCGACTTGCTGATGTAATTTTTTTCCTATCTTTGTTCGAAGGATTATCTGGAAAATAGCTGTTTTCTCAAAATTTTTTTGTTTCTGAGGTGTTGAGATAAGCATGCATTATCTTTTAGTATTGTTTTCCCACTGAGATGTATTTTTGTACTTTTCCAGCGGTGTATAAAAGCATGGGTGGTAAATAATCAATGCGTTTTGTATACCTAATACAGGTTATAAATGCTATCCGTTTTTATAGGACATGTAATAAACACTGAAAAGTGTTGATCAACGTTGATGGTATTTATGCAATGACGTGGATTTTGGATATTTGCGAATTTTAGATGTGAGAATTTTCGATATTCCACTATATTTTCTAACAAAATAATTAAATGTCCACTTCCATTTTGGTGATTTAAGCTCTAACGCTTACTTTTAGTTAAGTTTTTATCATAATTTCAAAGGATTTTGCGGTATTTGTGGTTACTGTAATTTTTTCTCCCACTATAAAATGATTTCGCTTCTGTTAGTACATGATACCCTGCAAGTCACCTTTTTGGTGGATGGCAGGGGGTGCAGTGCACTCATTTGACTTATTGTTAGACACAGGTATAGGACTTGCTATTTCCAATATGTGTATTCATGAGATACATTCAATGAAGATAGTCATAAATTACCATCGATTTCATTGTTGTGCTGGTGATTTAAAATACTCGTGTATTGAAAAGAATAGTGGGGATGTTCATCGACTCTCCTCTCCTTTTAACATGTATCTAAGTTTTTCTTCTTTTCATCTTCTTGCAGTGGACACCACTGAGCTGCACCACCTCTCGAAACAGAGGCGCATCGACGGCGTAACTGGTGGCTCGGCGCTCTCCCCATCCGAGGGCGCCGGAGTTGGTGGCGCTGGAAGCGGCAGTGCCGGCGCTATGGGGCAGCACCAAGGCAGCGGAGGCGGAGTGACGGAGGTGGGCGCGGCGGACTCCCCGGGCAGCAAAGCCTTGCTCCACGGACTCTTGAGCCAGCAGCACCACCCACACCAAGGCAGCCTCTACGGCCAGGCCCAGAGGCAGGTGGTTCCACCAGCAGGGCACCATCACGGCATTCATCCGGTGGTGTCTCAGGCCCACCATCACCAGGGAGCTCACCTCTTACACCACCACGGTCTTCACCACCACCACCACCATCACCACAATATCCACGGTGGTCATGTGACGATGGTGGGACAGCACAGGGGAACGTACGCAGCATCCTCAACCGGTAAGTCAGTCTTTGGGGAAAGTTTTCAGAGAGAATTTTTTAAAAGTAGATTTTTAAAAGCATGCAGAATTTTGGATTAAGTAATTAAACGAAGTCAGCTGTATTTACGGTTGCAGTTTCGTCTTAATTTGCCAATTTCTAATATTTTAAATTTACTATTTCTTTCGCGATTGGAAGAAATAGTTAAATTTCCATATTTTTTATTTGTCCCGGCTGTTCCTTATCCTGTGATGACTTTCCAGGATAATTTTGACATTTAAATGCGAAAGGACTCGACTGGCATTAGTATAACACGTTAAAAAAATCCCTCGCTAGTGATTCGCGTTGTACTTAATGGGCTCATGGTATGCAACGGGTGACACAGCATAGCGCCACGACCTACACAACTTTGTGTCGCAAGAGTGAGGCCCCTGTCATGCAAGGTTCCGCCTCCTTTAAGCCCCCTTAACTCCCTCTACACGGCTACGCGGGGGCCATTGTACCCTTTGCTTCCATCCACCCTTCCCTCCCACCTCCCGACCCTTTCCCCTCCCTCCTCCGCTCCCTCTCCAGCCGACAGTCATGCCCTCGCGTAACCAAACAACGAGAGCAAACACTTCGCTGCCGACAGGTGGCGTGGAGGTGGAAGTAGGAAGGGTTGGGGTCGGACGGAGGGAGACGTCCTCGCCCACGCCACCCTCGGCGTCCCATTCCTCCCTCCACCCCCTGTTTATCCTCCCGACACGAAATCCTCCACCTTCCAGTCCTCCTCCCTTCCGTGGAACAGAGGGCAATTCTCTCTCCTTCGAAAGGGCGTACACTCGCCATTTTCTTTCATTCTCTTTTCTTACACCTTTCTCCTCTCCAATCCACACCTGAGATTCACACCTCCCGACGTAGGTACAACGAACGCACTTCCAGCTCCGACGTTTCTTCCCCTTTCTTTCTCTCTCTCCAGGCCACCCACGCAACCTTCCTATCTACATCATCCAATTTCGAATTCTTGGTGCGACGGGGCTTCCACGCTCGAGTTTGTTACGTGTCGCTAGTTATCAGACGGTTTGATTCGTCGATGTTCGGAGGAGATTGCCTTCAAAGGAGATGAACGACAATTACGGCGGAGTGAAGGAAATAGAGGAGAAATGTTATGCGAGGTGAATATAACGTGGATGTGGCTGGCTAATGGGGCGTTTTTATTAATTATGCACCGTACAAAGAAATAGGTTGCTTTTTATCGTTTTTGTGGAATAGTGAGAGATATTTTTAGGAAACTTGTGGATTCTAGTCTCCCGCGAAAATATTTTTAGGACCATCGAAAAATGGAACATTTCGCGAAAGAAATCGCAAGAAAAATTCGTCCACGAAATTTCCAGAGCGTGAATTTGAGAATCTCCTCCGTTGTTTACGAAAAAAAGAATCTTCGACGCTGGGATGCAACGGAATTCCAGAAAGGGAGAGGAGATAAGAAAAAAAGAAACAATCCCGGAAGATAAATGAATCCGGAGCGCATTCGACCTTTAAAGAGTACATTTTTTTGAGCACTTATTACTACTGCCGTGCCTTTTCGAGTGTTTCTCCGTCCGTTTTTATGTTCCGCGCGTGCTCTCTTGAGAGGTTACGCATCGTCTGCCACCCCGCACACCCCACGTCTCTCATCTCTCTCACTCTCTTTCCCTTTCGCTCTTCCAAGAGAATTGTATAGGTCAGTGCCCCGAAAGTGGTCCTCTCACTCATTCTCCCCTTCCTCTCGCCGCGAGACGGCACCCGGCAGCTCCCATCCGGACCCATTCTGTCACTTCACACTTCCTTCCTTCTCTCGTTTTCAAATAATATCCCTTTTTATCGTAGCTCGCATTTGCGACATTTCCCCCTTTTTTCCTTCCTGGGATAAACCCTTTCCCTGGTCCCCATTCGAGGGAAACTTGTTTTCGACCATTTTTGCCATCCGTCCGAACCCTCTCAGTCTGCCCCCGCGCAGCATCCCTTTACTCCTCCCTCCCTTCTGCCTCGAACAGCTGCTCGCTTTCCCCGTCTCTTTTCCTCCGACGCCGCAGCGAGTGAGTCGGTTGCGAGGTGTGGCGTGGGTCGCCATTCTTTACTTCGCAAACAGCTACGTCACTTTCCTCTCGACAATGACGACCATCGCCGCTCATCTTCGGCAACCCTTTTCTCCTTATCCTCTCGCATTTCCCTCCACTCGAAATAAAGGAGCGTTTCGGGGACGGGGAGAAAATCTCTCTCTCCCTCGCCCTTTTTTTCCGGTCCAGCCGTTTCCGTTCGTCATTCGAGAGAAGGGGTTTCGCTCGTCCGCCGCTCAGATTGTTTTTTTTGTTGTTGTTGTTGCGAAGGGGATCCCCATTTCCGCGAGAACTTGTCGTAGCGTTTTTAGTTTCGCGTATTATTTTCCATACATGCGCCGCGTGCGCCGGTTTATCGAAAAAAATTTGCGTCGGTCGATTGAGTCTATTATATTCGAAATGGAAGAAGTTCCTTTGCTGCGAAGGTTTGCAACCTTTATATAAAAAATGTTACCATGTACGCAATAGGACGTTTTATATCGTAAAATAAAATGTTTATTATTCATTTTCTAAGAAATTGGCACGAGAATGGGTGTAGTCGCACAGGAGGTTTCGCGAGAGGATGCATATCCAATTTTATTTAGCGTTGTCCCAATTATACCTTTAAAAAAATAGCTACGAATAGAAAAGAGTGCCACCGCAAAAACATTCCTTACCCGCACAGGGCGTATAGTCCTGTCGTAATAATCCCGCAACTTTCCCCAGCTGCCCCTTCCTCTATTGTCCGTCCTCTCTAGTCCCTTCCCTTTATTTCGACCCTCCCTCCCTTATTTTCCCTTCCAAAAACCACCCCCGCCACGCATAAAGGGTTGCTCAGTGATGTTCCGTGGCGTAAGGATGGGGCAGCTGCACATCTCTCCGTGGTTGCGCCGAAAAACATGTTTGTTACGCATCTGTCCCATGGTCCATCTCCAAACGGGCACCAAAGGATTATTATTGCGTCGTCGCCGTGGTTGGTGCGGGGGAGGAAGGAGAAGCGCATCCTTGCGCATTTTTGACCCTTTGGACGGCATATTAGCGTTCGTTGCATCTGCGTCCGGAGAGTATTTTCTCTCATATTTTAACAAGGGACCTCTCTCTCTCTCTTACTGGGGGGAGGGACGAGGGTTGATTGAGATAGCACGTGGCCGGCCGCCTCTATTTTTTTCACGGAGAGGATAGGGATTAGCTTTTGGGTTGTGCTGACGAGGAAAAATAAGTTAAGATGTTAACTCACTCACCAGCTGCTGTTTCGCTCTTCTTTAAATGTGCGCATGTGACAAAGATGTGATTTCTACTGAGTATCATTGCCGAACTGCCAATAAAATCATTGTCGTTGTGGATGTTTCTTACTTCATGTTTTATGTTGACAAATCGCCGTATTGAAATAGAGAAACATTTAACTGTAGTAAAAATGTTAAATTTGGTTCATAGAAATGTCCTCGGGATAAGAGGAATATAAATAGTATTCTCTCACTAGCTGTGACAGATTAGTGTAACTTGGAATAAATTACTGTAAATATTCACTCTCCAACACTTTCGGGCATAATTTACTATTCATATCTTAATCTCATTTTATTTGCAGTAAAATATTAAATTTTATTTTATTTTTGGCCCTCCAGGATCCTTACCACCAAGCCCCGCGGACAGCGGAGTGTCAGACGTGGACAGCAGCAGCTCATCCGGACACGCGTCCAATGACGAGCAAATCAGAGCAAGGCTCAACGCACCTCCCACACCAGGTCAGAGTTCGAAAGACATATCTAAGCCATTTGCATTTCTGCTAAGCACTCCATGTCATGCACTCTCCATAAATGCATACAGATTCATTGCTCTTTGCCCTTATTTTAATTGTTAACTTTTATTTGCCTCGGAAGTAATTTTAATGTGCATTTTTGATAATTCCTTATGTTTCGAAGGAATTTATTTCTTGCTCTCTAATTGTAATTGCATATTTATCTTTCACTTTGCATTTGAATTGACTTTGATTTAGTTTTTCTCAGTTGATAATTCATTGCCAGTGTAAATCACTAATTATTTTTTGCTTGTTTTGATCCCTGAAAGAATTATTTTCTGCTTCGTAATATAATCCGAGGTGCCGCCGTTACCGTAAAAAGAATATCAGAATCTTTGCTTTGGTACGGTGACTCCTTTTGCGTTTAAACATTCATCTAATCAAATGGTGTGCGTGGCTGCTCTTCTCTTCCGAATTTATTAGTACCCCAGTCGAGGACCCCGGACAGCCCAGGCCTCCACTCAATCCCCCCTCCCGCAGCTTCCTCCTCTTCCTCCCTTCCCTCTCCCTCCACGCCATCCGCCACCTCGACCTCCTCTCCCTACTTCCCTCCCCACCTTCCCCCGCAGCACCACCCGCATCACCACCCGCACCACCAGCACCACCACGCACAGAGCAACGGAGGGAGCGGAGCAGTTTCCAGGTTGCACCACCACCACTACTCGTCTGCAGCGGCGGCGCCTGGAAGGACATCTGGTGAGTGCCTTTCGGATCTATAAGCGGAGGAAAGTTAATGTTTTTATGTTGGGAAATGTATAAGATATTTAATTTTTACAAATGACTTGAGAGACACGCAGTTCAAACCAAAAGTTTCATTATAGGAATTTTTATAAATTTTAGTTTCCTTGAGTCGTGAAAGAATTTCTCTCATGCCTCTGGTTACGCAGAATAATTTCATCATAGAAGCGTATAATATCTGCGAGTAAGCAGTGGAAATTTCAGGGAATTGCCTTAAAAGTAAATTTTTACCAAAATTTAAAATACTTTCCAGATATCAAACAATCTGACGAGGATCGAATTCATAGCTAAGCGTGCAGAGTACATGGGAGTAGCAGTCCGACGCTTTAACCACTCAGTTACCTCGTCATTTGAAACTCGTAACGTCAAGCTTGGCGTGCTTAGGATTTTAATATTAATGTGCATGATGTGTTAGTCACTCCATTCAGTAACATTTCGATGTCTTCTTATTCCTTTGAGAATATCTACATCTACATGTTACCCTGCAATTCACCTAATTGGTGGATGGCAGGGGGTGCAACGCACCATAACCTACCTAAAGATTGTCTATCGCAGGTTAAATTTTTCTATTGTGATCTCGTATTGTCCTCGGAAAGAACGAGCCTAGATAACGCTCCGTCCTACAATCGATCTCACGTATCTTATCATCACGGTCGTTTCTACCTATATAAGTTGGTGCTTCAATTATTCCTACCTCGTCTTTTAGACATTTCGATCTATATTTCTCCAGAAGCCGCAACCTTGAGTTCAGTCTACGATCCTCCAGTGGTACCCAGTTCAAATCCCTCAATAATGAGGTGACGCTTTCCTTGTGTTCGTACTTTTGTTTTACGAATCTGGCTGCTCTGCGCTGTACTCTTGCTAATTGAATTATATGTCCCTTCTCGTACGGATCACATGTGCATGAGGCGTATTCCACTTGAGGTCTAACCAGTGATAAGCAACATGTTTCGCGTACTTTTTCTGTAGTGTTCCGTACTATTCTACCTATGAAAGCCAGTTTCTTGTGAATATATATAACCTGTCGAATCTTTCCAGAAACTCTGTATGCGTCCTCAAATTCTCTGCCAAAATCAAATTTCTCAAATACTTTTTTTGTTTATCAAACGCTGGTTATCTTACAAAAATACCACCATTGACATGCATTTAAAGCGCCTAGTCGAAAACGTACCTCATATTTCTCTCGTATTTCGCATTTTTAATCGAGGCGCGCAAACGAGTAAGGAAGGATTTTTAGTTTTGCAGAACTAAAAGGTCAGACACCGTGGCGTGGAATTGTATCGAAGCAAAATTCGCAACATTTTCGAAACGGAGGAAGAGGTAGAGAAATCTTGTCGTTTTTAAAAGGGTCCTTTACCCTCGAGTCGTATCGATCTAGAAATCATCTCGTGTCGAGTCCGTCTCCCTCTCTCCTCCCGCCCCTCCGCCTACACACCCCACCTCCTCTCACTCCCACCTATCCATTCCTCTTCTTTTATGCCTCAACCCACACACACACATATACACACACAACTCCCCACTTCCGCACTCTCTTTCTTTCTCTCAACTCGCTCGCTAGTTCGCTCTTTCGCCACTCCCTTTACAGTTGCAGTATAATAGGCCTCCTCACACCCCGCTCACCACCCACTCATCTCTATTCCTATTTCCTCCCGACCTCAAGTCCACACACCTTTTCGCATCACATAACTCACACACACGGTCGTTTCATTTAAAAGTTAAAGCTACGTTCTTCTTCTACCCATCTCTCTCTCTCTCTCTCTCCTTCCCTCCCTCCCTCTTGTCTTCCTTCTTCTCTAAAGGACGCTATCCGTAAAATAAAAAAGAGTAAGATGTGTCCTTCCGCAACGGCCACCTTTCCTTCTCTTTTCCCCCCTCTTTTCTTTCTTTCTTCCTTTCTCGCCCATTTGTTGGGCCTCCGTGGCGCGCGCTCGTGTGCGTGAGGACGAGGAAGTGGGAGGGAGAGAGGAGAAAGTTGGGAAGCGAGAGGAGAAGGAGTCGGCGGGGGAAGTTACGCGCGAGGAGGGAAGGGGTGGAGAGCCCCATAAATTCTCTCAAGGCCAAATGCCCAGACGCTGTCCGGGAGGGAGGGAGAGAGGGAGTTTCGGAAGGAGGAGGGTGCACAGAAGGAAAGGGTTGTGGAGTAGGAGGGATGGAGGAGGGGTGGGCTGTTCTCCGAGTTTTTGTGGGAGGAGGATATAGAGGTTTTGTCCGCTCGCCTCGGAGGTGGAGGGAGCGGCGAGGGAGGTTATCGGAGGAGGAGGAGGGAGTTACACGAGCAATCCTTTCCCTATCAATCCGTTCCGGGTGGAGACCGAACGGCTTTGGCTTTTTCTGTCTCTCTCTCTGTCTTCCTCTCGTTCTTCTTGGGAGTTGCTCAAATCTTCGATCTCTTTGGTCATGGATTTTGATTTTTTCGATTCCCTTTCGTCATACCCAGAGGGAAAGGGAGGGAGAAAGAGGGGTGGTCTTTTTTTATCCGTCTTTTATAGCGCGAGGGAGAATAAGAAAGGTTATTACGTGTGGGCGTCTTCTTTTTTCTCTTCCTTTTGCCCCTAGTATACCTTTTGGTTTAGCCACCTTCCTCTCCCCGAGTAAGATAAGTGATGTAAGGATTGGCGGGAATTTTATTGTCGCTTTTCAACGGGTTTTCCCTGGTGTCGCGGTCACGCATGGGTGGTGCAGGAGGCGCACACGAAAAAAAAAACGATTTCGTGAAGAATTTTTCGCTTTTGTTTTTTTTTATTTCTTCAAGGAAATGTGGTTGATAAATCGCCCGAAAGATTGGCAATAGTAAACTGTTTTACTTCTTTCATTTTCTTGAACCTCGTTAATTGTTCGCTGTAAAGTGTTACATTATTTTGAAAGGACTACCTGATGATATTTCATTTGACGATAAATTGAGCATATTCATGCGCTAAAATCTAAAAAAAAATAGTACATAGTTGATTCTCCGCGTAAATTAAAGGAACCGATGGGGAAACTATCCCAGAGAAGACTTTCTTTATCGTTTTATGTATTTTCTTCCTCGGAAACCTGCGTCATCGTCGAGTAAACTTGCGAAGTCTCACATTACTTCGGTTAAAACGCGTTACTGAAAATCCCTCTCGCTTCCCGCTCAGGCCTGTGATATATCCTTGCACACGCATTTTTTAAGCCGCGGCAGACCTCTTTCAAGTCCGTGCGCTATAGTTGCACCCCACGGCCTCTAAGATAGCCTCTTCCTTTTGTATTCATCCTTTCCAGTTTTTCACCCCACTTCATAAAAGCGTTAGACACGGAGAGTGCCCCAAGGCGCCATCATCAGAACTGCTCGATTCCACTTCCCCCTCCCGGGAGAAGAAGAAAGGAGGACGGAAGGTGCTTGCAATTTGCGTGTCACAGACTGTTCGGCTGTCAGCGGAAGAGAATGGTAGTCGTGATGTGATCGCATGTGGGAGAGGGGGAGGGAAGACGGACGGAGAAGAGGAAGGGATAAAAAAAGGGTTGCGCGCCCTCTCCAAGGCCAAAGAGGGAGGAGAAATAGAAAAGGAAGAAGAGCGATATACGTTCCCCTCCCTTTCTCCCACTCCCCTTCATTTCCTCCTAACTTTTACTCCCCATCCTTTCTCCTCGGCTCCCACCGGTTTTACCTCATTTTTTTTAGTAGAAAAAGAATCGGATTTCCTGTTCTTACGCTAGATTCGAACAGCACGCTTTCCGCTCCTAAGGAGGAATGAGTAATGATATTCATTTCACGCTTCGGCGTGTGGGACTCGAAGCTCAAAGCGGGAGTCGATTTAATGAGGTTGTTAAGCGGCGGGACTTAAGTGTGTCGGGTAGAGACTACTGATTGTCCCATTACGGCTTACCTGTCATTTGATTAAAATTTCCGACAGATTTCATCCGGTGCAATTTTCAGCGCTACGTTCACCTAAAAAAATCGCCCAATCTTTCCTTTCAGAATTACACAAAGAAAAAAAGTCGAATTCTTTCTCGACGTTTTCCGCCGTTAAGTAAAAGTGTACGTGTGGACGTAAGTCCGTGCTACCCTGTCGGCTCTAGGAACGATCCGCGACCGAAAAAGGGAAGGAAAAAAGGCGACTCGTTTGGCAAGAAAACTGTTTGTTTATGCCAGAATTGTTTTATTTTTTCCTTTTCGGAAACGTCTCATCCTCGCGTATTTACCGTCTCGTCTGGCAACTGGGCTACCTCTCAGCTCCATCTCGTAGTGATTGAAGGACAGAGCGGGAAAGGAGGTGTTTAAGGGGAGGGGGGTAAGGAAGTGGTTGAGGAGAATCTGGAATGAAGAAGAGGAGGGAAGAGGGACGGTATGGCGGGAGGCGGAGAAGACGTGAAGGTTCGGTAGTTACGGGGAGAGGGTTGGATCGGCTGATGGGAGCGAGGAGGGTTTGAGAGATTGGTAAAGGGATGGAGGAAGTAACCGGTCCGGGGATGGTTGTTGAGTTGTGGCGGGATGCGGAGAGGGGGAGGGAGGAGGTGGCGTGCGGGCGGGGTGGAAAACGGTGGTCGTAGAGTTGTGAGATGAGAGAATTTAGCTGGGATATGGTCGTGGAATAAAGAAAGAAGGGGTTGTTGGTTGGGTCGGGTTGGGGAAAGAACCTAGGCGAGGAATGCATGCGTCGCGGGTTGTGCAGCTTTCGGGGTGTTTCGTAAAATATGGAAGCGTCGCCAGATACCGATTCCTCCACTTCTAAGTATAGAATGGGATGGCAGGAGGAAATGGTAATAAAATCATCCGAGCATACCGATTCGACCGTCGATTTAGGCACGGCAGTGTACGTTTAATGCCGTCATATCCCGTGTTTAATGGACTCTCTCTTTAAAAGAAAAAGTGCGCATGCGCCATTAATGCGTGGCGTCGATCGATCGAAGCTGCCGACGCTCTCGAGGCATCGAACCCCTTATCTGCCGAATGGCGATACATGTCTCGGTTATTTTCGTAATCTGCCCTTAAAAGTTGTGTTGACGGAGTGGAAGAATAACTCGGCCGTATAATATTTATGCTTCGATTCCGTAAGTCTAAAAAAATCGTCGCAGTCCACCGGGATCGATCGGAGTATGCTCGATCTCCCGCCTCGAAATTTTTTTTCGCGGTTAATTCAATTATTTTCATCCAGACACCTTTTTTTTTAAAAAAAAGCGTCTTTATACCGTTTCTAGGTCTCAGCCGCTGGAAACGTTCGCGGCGTGCAGACGATTAACAAAGCGTATGCCTTTCAGAAAGAAGTCTTCTTCGAAGTTCTCACTCCATCCCTTTCAAGTTTCCTTAGGTGATGGGGCACCTTTTTAAAAAAAGCGACGTGCGTTTCCTCCTAAAGATTCAACCTTTTGTTTGAGCAATGCAAACCTCCCTCCACTCGCGTCTGGGGGTTATCGAAGGGTATTCGGAAAAAAATATCGACGGAATGATATAGAGGATAATGGGTTAATAGTTTTACCCTCGCGTAAAAGCAATAGGCGTAAAAATAGGACGATCTAACTGGTCTTTTAATCGTAGTCTTCTCACACGCACACATAGTCGCGCTCAATCCACCTCTCTCCCACTAGACCACTTTTTTATCTGTCTCACTCTTTCCATCCCCTCCTCTCCCCCTTCACCGTGCATAGGGACATATCCCGCGCCACTCTCTCTCTCTCTCGCCTTTTCCCCATCCCGAGTCATCCCACTTCCCACCCCATATTCTCATCTCTCATACTCTCCCACTCTTTCCTCTCTCTCTTTCACTCTTCCTCCCACCCTCCCCTCCAGCCGTGATTGGCTCTGCGCTCCGATTGGTCGACAGCCCGCCGTGTGGGCGTGTCCTTCACGATCGGGGTGAAGCGCCTTGGCCAAGGTCTTTCGCCGGAAGTCTACGCCGTTGTTCGAATGACTAGCCGACTGGGAGGTTGTTTGGGGGTAGGGGAGGTGGGAGGAGGAGAAAGAGTCGGGGGGAGGTGAGAGGAGGCGGGAGGGCGGGGAGGTAAAGGGGGTTTTGGTGCGTGGTAGGGAGTTATCGCGTGGTGGTGGTTGGTGAGGGGGAGGCCGTCGGGAGGAAGGCAGGGAAGAGGGGGTGGGTGGGTGATGTTGGAAGTCAGGCCGTTATAGGATGGAGGAGGATGGAATGGTGTGGCGGATTATAAAGTCGTGTGTTTGAGTGCGTGTGTTTTCCGCCGCCTTTTTTTTCGTTCCTTTCATTCGTAATTAACGAGCGATTGGTCATTGTGAGTCCGTGTGTGTGTCGAGTGCGAGAGAACGCTAGCTAGGTGTTTTCTCGATGTGGAAAGGTGGAGGGGTTGGGGAGGGTGCATGAAGCGAGATAAAGTTAAGGATATAGAGTTATAGAGGACGGGAGATATTATTTTCAACTTGGTTGACGTCTGCCGGATTCACGCAATTGCCGATAGAGACGGGTTTGAAGAAAAAAAGATCGTACGTCTGGATTTTTTTCCTCCGTAATTTTTCCCCTTGATTTCTCCCTCCGTCTCGGCAGTAGATTCGATTGATAGGCTAGGGGGGTTGGGTTGGGAGGAGGCGAGGGGAGAGAAAAATAAAATGTAGCTCCTTCGTCGTGTTGCCGAGCAAAGGGAGAGAGAGGATGCTGTTATCGATTTGCTTTGCAAACGAAGTGTTACGTAATTTATCGTTAGCCGCGTCCATGTTTTTTGTTTCGGACGCAGTCGAATTTTCTTTTTTTTTTTCTCTCTCTCTCTCTCCCTCTCTCCTTGCGTCCGGTCTGTGGAAACCTCTCGTCCCGATCGCCTAGAGAGAGGCTCGTCTTAAAAAGACGTAAAATAATTAATTTCCTCGTTTCGCGAAACTCGTCTTCGTGCAGCCGTGCGGCAACGGCATTTATCTATTGCGGCGTGCTCTGTCAGAGGCAGGATGGGCGCTGGAAAATAAGTAAAACGGCGAAGATATGTCGCCGTTTTTTATTTCTATTGGCTTTCCCGCTTTGGCAGCAGCCTTTCGCAACGGTCTGCGGACTGAGTGCCGAGATATTACGGCGCCGTAATATTTCGCAAATATTTGGCAACAGTGCGGCAGCCTTTTACTGCTAAGAGTTTTGCGATCTATATATGCTGACAAGCTACGGGAAAAATAGAATTTTTCGGTTCTCCGTGCGCTTACTTCCGAATTAATTCGCAAGAACCGGTGGAAGACAAGTTGACCAATTTCGGAGAGGATTAATGCGAAAAAAAATCTCGATGAAAATTGAGGCTGTGCAACATAATCGGGATTTTATTTTTAACTTTTCATTCTTTGCGAAATGTTATTACGGACTTGAAGCCAGCTTTCCCTTCACTCTCTATCCCGTGTCTTAACTAATAATGCTTTTAAACAAGGCGAAAATTCGGGTCTCGGACAAAAGCCTTTTAAATTCGTTCCCAGGGAATTATTTAGGAGGGCGAAGGCGCGAGATTGTTTTAGCCGATTACTTCTCCCCCCTCCCCGTCCTTCTTGGTGAGCATGGTCTGTTTACGAAATCCTTCTTTTTGCGCGCGGCGAACAAGAAAATTTTCCTATTAAATTTCCTTTTCTCAAACCTCTCCTCGCCGCACGTTCATCATTTCCGTCCCTCCCAATTCTCTTTCGTCTCCCGTTCTATTTCCCGTCATTATTTGGCCACCGGCTCATCTTCTCCGCTTCCCATCTCATCCCCTCTCGTCTTCCCCTCCTTTCTCCCTCTCTCTTTCTCTCTGCTTTCCTGTTCCCCTGTAGGTCAGTGCGAGTTTGTTATTTCGACAGCTGAGTGGGCGTGGTGTCAGCACAGTCGCCTCTGTTTTCGGGGGCGGATGGAGCGGCGGGATGTGAGAGAAGCTGGATGAATTTGGAGGAGTTGTGGCAGGAGGGGAGAGAGAGGGGGAGGGAAGTGCGAGGGTGAGGCTATCTCTCGCGATGCTCCAGATGTAGGAGAGGTCCTTTTTTGTTTCCGGAAATAGTTGCAAACAACATTGAGAGAGGGCAAAGGAGAAAAAAGGGAAACGTGACCGTCATTCCCGAAATAATTTTTATCTCTATCAAAGGGAGTTTGTTTGGCGTTAATAAATTTAGCTCGCTCTGTTTCGAGATGCATAAAGTTTGCCAAACTAATAATAGTTACCTGATGAGCCGACTTTGTCTTACTCGAATTCTTCGCCATTCCCGTCTCAGATCACCGATCAAACGATATTATTAGCGTTTAATCCGATATAACTTTCGGGTAAAGGAGCCGTGTCCATTTTCGGTCTCTATTAGTGGGAATTTTGCGGACGGTATGACCCGTTAATTAAAGTGCGAATCGAGAATGTCGCGATTACTCAGAAAGAGGATTTCGCGCACGGCCTCGTTAAACAAAGTGCCGATCTTTATTCCCGTCGCATTTGAGATTCCACGCGGGATTAGTCGAGGAGGAAGTATAAAAGAGCGGAAAGGATAAAAAAGATAGGTCGCGTGACATTCTTTCGAAAATAACCTAGGCGGGGAGAGACGCAAAATCTTATCCAAGTCACCCGCCGTGGCAGCACGAGGCGATCACCAACGCTTCTTTTACGATTGGCCCTCCCACGCAAAGGAGGGAGAGAGAGAAAAAGAAGAAGGGTTTGGAAGGATACAGGATGGTTTGAAGGACGGTAAATATAGGGCGGAGAATATGGGCTGAGTTTACGGGAAGGAGACGGATGTGCGCGGAAAAAGGGTTATGGTGGAAAAGGGTCGAAGAGGGGAGAGTTGGGTTCCCTTCCCTCCCTCACGAACCTCTTCCTTCTTCAGAAGCTCCTTTTCTCTTACACCCCCCCCCCCATTCGTGCAAGAAATGGAACTTTTCCATTTATTTGAACGGCGCAAGGTTAAAGGGTCTCTTCTTCGCAGCAAGGACGAGCCCTTTCTGCAATATCCAAGAAAAGAAAGTGAGAGGTTTTGGGGCGGTGTGGTGGCGGGTGGGTGGTGGCAAGGTTTTTAAGGTTTTTTGCGCTCGGAGTTGTGTGGAGAAAAGAGGAAAAAGAAATGAGGGAGGGAAAAGGGAGAGAAAGGGAGAAGAAAGAGAGGTTGAAAGGAAACGAGGAGGAAGGGGCGGCGAGAGAGAGAGGGTGAATTTCGCGCTGGGTGCTTTGAAGAGAGGAGGCGGAGAAGTTTTAAAAGGGCGTATGACGGTGTGAGAGGAAAGAGTGCTAGCAGGGAGAAGGGAGAGAGGATGGTGATGAGAGAAGACGCGAAGTCCTTGAAAAGGGGTCGAGAGAGGTAGAGAGAGGAGGGGGGAAAGGAGAGAGAGAAAGGAGATACGAGAGGAACAAAAAGAGTCGGAGGGAGTTTGAAGCGGGTCGAAGAGAGAGAAAGAGTGAGAGGGGGAGGGAAGAGGAGGAGGAAAAAGCGAGGAATACTCTTGGCAGAAGAGAGAGCAAGATGGACAAGAGGAGTTTTGAAGTTGACGAGGTTGAGTTATGTATACCGTTGGTGATGTTGTTTTCACTTTCGGCGCATGTGAACGGAGTTAAATTTGCGCCAAAGTATTCTTTTTTCATGTAAAGCTTGTGCTAACATTTTCAATAGCCGATTCTCGACACTTCCGTTTTTTTTACCGCCGCCACCGCGAACTAAATGCATGTTGGTTGGCGTTTAACAGAAGATGGTATGCGAGGGATAATTAATTCTATTAGCATTCAACGGTTAAAGCCGCAGGAAATTCGCTTTCCTACCCCTTTCGCAAAACTATACGGCAGAACCGAGTTATGGTTCCGCCGTTTAGTTCGCCCCTAAACCCAATAAACATGTCCAATTTGCTTCTTCGGAACTTATAAATCGCCGTTTTTCCCCCCAAAGGGTGATGGGTCCATAACATAACGGTTTTACAAGCCGTCTTTAAACCCTTTTCCGGTTGACAACGAGAATTAAAACATAGAATAGGTTTAAAAATACAACGATCCAAATAAAATGAAAAACGAGGGACACGTCAGGATGGGAGAAAGAGAGAGAGAGAGAAAGTGTTGAGGATGAGAGGGAGGAGGAGGTTTTGAAAAGTTTATATAGCTCTATTTTGTTCTCCAACGCCTCCTTTCTCTTCCTCCCCCTTTCCCCCTCCGTTTCCCTCTCCCTTTCTCTACTATTCTCGCTATTCCCCTCCTGCTCAGTTACCCTTTCTTCTTCTTCCCTCTCATCCTCTCTCTCTCTCTCTTTCCCTTAGTCTCTAGGGCCTGTTTATTTTCCAATGATGTCAGAGCGGAGCCAAGGACTGCGAGAGGGGGTGAAGTGGCTGGGAGGGAGGAGGAGGAGAGAGGGAATGAAGACGGATCGGAGGAGCTGGAAGGAATCGAATGCGAGAGAATGAGAGATAGGAAGACGAGAATTGAAAAGAGGAGAGAATAATAGCAAGGTTTATGTGAAGAGAGAAAGAAGAGTCAGTTCGTGCGTAATTATCGCTCGGGAGTCGTGTTATTTTCTTTCTCACACGCGTCCTATTTGTTCCTTTTTACTCACTTTCTCTCGTTACAGAATCTCCTCGTTTTAGCCTCTTTTTCTTCTCTCTCTCTCTCTCCTCTTTCTCCGTCTCAACCGGAGACTTATCCGGGGATTTCATTTCAATCTCACTTCATTTTGAATTTCCTCTCGGATATCTCTTTTCCTCGAATTTTCCCTCTCCTTTTCCTATCCCTCCCTTCTCCCCTTTCACATCGCTCTCTCCCCCCTGCGTCTTCCTCATCCTTTCTCTCTCGCAGCTTGATTTAGAAGTCTTGCGTCACGACCGAAGGTGACGTATTTTTTTTGACATTTGCTCAATAAACGCTCGTTTTTTCTCATTTCCTTTTTTGATGGTTTCTTTTGCTTATCCCCCCTCTCTCTCTCTCTCGAAGTCTGCGTCCGGCGATCGTATTTGAGCATCCAAAAAATTTTATTCCATTGCAAGGCGTTAAATATTTCGAGCGTCGACGATAGTAACTACCTGTAAGTAGCTGTGGTCGCTGTTTGACGTGCGTGGGACGAAAGCGTTCGTGTGAGATCGTAGGCGTTCGACGATTGGCGTGCCTTATTGGTCACGTAGGCATCGGCATAAAGCTACTGCAGCTCGGAATCCCGTTCTTTTTTTTCGAGTACGTCGTTACTATTGTTTCGCCAATTCGCCCTCGAGCCATCAAACCCGACGTCGCACGAAACGAAGAGCGGCCGAAAAGATGGAAAGGGTAACAGTTGACGTCCCGGCGCCCCGTATCGCTTCTTCCTTTTATTATGCATCCCTAGCCATTCCGCGCCGCCCATCTATCAATTCCTCCCCTTCCAATTTAATACTTTTAAATTGGACTCACTTCGGATCTCATCCTACTGAAACGATCCTTTACCTTACTCAACTCAGTCCCCGTTGAAAAAAATATATAAACGAAGGCGAGTCTGAGGCGCTATCTGCGACTCCCCCTCTCCTCTTGCCATCCTGCGAAACTCCTCCTCCCTCGCTATCCCTCCCTCTCTCCCTCCCTCTCTCCCTCCCTCTCTCCCTCCCTCTCTCCCTCCCTCCCCACCCCATCACCCCTGGGATCCTGCCATCGTCTCCCCGTCCCCTCTACTCTCGTCAACTCACCGCTCTTCCCACGCGAAAAACAGATCTACCCTCCTATTCGTCCCCATCTCTATCTTTCCCTGCCCCTTTTTTCCCCTCTCCATTTTACGTCATTATTCTATCCTCTTTCTCATTTTCCAGCCCTTTTAGATTCCCTCGTTCCACTTCCTCCTCTCGTGTTCTTCCGTAGACCACTTAAAAGTCCTGGAAGAGTATGGCTTTTTTATCCCTCTCTCTCACGCACGTTCATCTCTCCTTACTCTTCCATCCGTTTCGCTCCCTACATTATTCTCTTTCGCTCGTTTTTCATTCTTCTCTTCGATAAGCTCGAGATCTTTAATGTTGGCGGTAATTAAGCCCAAGTAAGTATTATCTCTCCGATAGGCTGTATGCGATGCGTTGAAGAACGGCATTTTCAACGCAGAGGAGGTTCTGCGTCGTGAGAATTAGTGTTCGGCCCATGAGATCTCCCGGATTCTTTTTTCCCTGTCGCTTTCAGCGGAGAGATTACGTATTTTTCCAGAGGTCGTGGCGTGTTTACAGAAGAAATGTAAACTGTAAGCTCTTCCAAATTAAATAAGGCTTTTCTTCACTCAACTATTTAACGGTTTCGAATTCGAAGGAGCGGCGGTGTATTAACGCCTTTCCTTTCTTTTCTTATTCATTCCGTTCGTGAATGCCGAAACCGCAGCCTGGCGCCGAGTCAGCTCGATAAAAAAGACTCGATAAATTTCGGCGTTATTTTTTTCGCGTCTTCAGTTTATTCCTCTCTCAGTCAACAAGTGCTTTCGTTTCTTATTTATTCGATTCGTTCACTCCTTTTCTCGAATTAACTCCCTCCGCGGCTGCAGTATACTAGTATGAGGTCTAAGTTTCGTTTCCCAAGATATCCCATTCGTCTCTCGCTCTTTCTCGCTCGGCCCTCCCACGCTCTTCATTCCCTCCATGCCCCTTTCATTCCTTTCCGATCCTTTTACTTTACACCCTCCCGCTATTTCCTTCCTCCTTCCCCTCCCTCCCAACCCCTCTCTCCGCTCCACTCCTCCTCCCTCCCGCCGCCTACAAACACCCCTCCCCCTTTTTGCTCTCCGCCATTATCACGTGTCTGGCGCTCTCGCGAATTTTTTTTTTCTCTTCTTTTTTTCTCTCTCCCTCCCATAACCTCCTCCTCCCTCTCTCCTCCACCAAAAGACTGCCATCTTCTCTCCCTCCCTCTCTCTCTCTCTCTCTTTTCTCTCCCTCCCTCTTTCTCTCTTCCTCCTACGCTCCCTCTTCCCACTCCGTCATCCCTCGGCTCATACCATAGTCTCGGCGTCCGGATGACCTTGCTTCTGGGTCCTCTCTTTCCTCGAGAGGCCCGGGTTCCTAACCCGTCTTGTGATGAGGGAGTCCTGGTTCTTCCCTCTTTTTTTTCCCTCCCCGGTACTCATTCTCTTATTGGGAGAAGAAGACCCACCCCATCCTCAAAACTCTTTCAATATGGAGATTATGCGGACTCATTTTCATTCTCTTGGTCCCTCTGTCTTCTCTTTTCTCCTTTCTTATTCTTTCCTTCCTTTTCCTATGCGCCTCAGTGTTTCTCTTACTCTCTTTGCCGAACGGTCCCCTTGTTATTCTCCCCATTTATGCCGTTTTCCTCTTCGTTGGCATTTTCTTCGCTCTCCCTTCCCCCTCTCCTCCTCCTCTCTCTCATTCTGACGAGGGGTAAAGAGCACCATGGGAAATAACGTGCTGAATCTCAATGACCTCACTGACGCTCCTCCTTTCCATTCTCTTCCTTCATTCCTTCCTTTCTCCGAGGTCCTTTTCGCTCTCGTTCACGCGCTCTTCCATTTCGGGCCTCCCTCGTTTTCATTCGTAATTTTATTCCTCCTTTTTTAGGCGTAGTCGTCGTTCCCCGTTTCCGCCCCCCTTTTCCCTCATTTTTTTCCGGGCGTTTTATACGGCCGGGACGGAATTTTCGTACGGCGTCGGAAGTATTTTCCCATTCTTTTTTCTCGCCAGTTGGGGGGGAGGGGAGGATCGGGGAAAACGCGAGGATTGAAGAGGGAAAGAGGCATCGGAGATCGGTGGGTGCGGAGCGCGAGAAAGGCGAATAAACAAGTTTCGTTTTACACCGGGTTTCCGCGCGCGGTATTTTGCGAAGTAAGAGGGGGCGAATCGGTTCGTCCGATCCGAGTTTTGGAGCGTTAATTGGCGTCGATCTCTCGATCGCGGACGGACTTCTAAAATTTTCGAAATTGTTCGATTTTTCTCCCCTTTTTTTAAACGGTCGGCGGGAAAGTGGCGGCCTCCTTTGTTGTTTCGCCCTAGAGAAGCGTTTATTTGGCAATTACCGATTCGTATAGAGTATTTTATCCGCGTTCAGGGACCTCGAGAGGAAAGAGGAGGAAAAAAACGGAAAATTCCGAATTGATTCGGATATACGTCCCTACTTCCCTCGATTCATCCATTAAATTAAATCCCATTGAATGGGAATCGATTCGTTTTTTATATTTTTTTACTTCGTCCTGACCCTGAGCCTCGAATGGAAGAGAGCGAAAGTAAAGGGGACGGCGACGGGAGGAAATGAAGAAAGAGAGAGGAAGAGGCGGGAAGGTGTGGGTGGAGGGAGTGCCACGGTTTTTGCCAAACCTCCCCACCCCCTTTTCTCTCCTCTTTTTATCACCTTTACTCCTTTATGCTCCCTCGTGTATGCTTCACGCCGCTTGCTTCATCGCCTCTCCGGTACTCGTGCACTCGGTCCAATCTCCTCCTACCTCTCCTCCTATCTCGGATGTGGTATTCGGTGGATTTTTGGGAGTAGTCCCGTTGTTGCGCGGATAAGGGGACGGAGTGAGGCGGGGCTGAGGGAGAGCGAGGGAGGAGGAGGAGGAGGCTGAACGCCGCGAGTCAAAGAGTGAGGGGGGTATTCGTTCTCTGCTGCTGCTAGTTTGTAATCTCCGGCCAGACATGGTATCGGAGCCGGGGTTGGGTTTAACAAGCCGGGATGGAGGCATTGGATCAGTACGCTTGCGTTACGTTCCTTTTCGGTGGCGGGGGTGGTTTCGGTTTCTCTCTCTCTCTCTTTCTTTCTCTCTGTTCAAACCGGCTCTCATCCGTGTGCGTGTGTTTTCCCTGTGGGGCGGTAGGGAGCAAATTAAGCGCGAGTGAAAGTCGGTTTATTTTACGCTACACATATTTTTTATTTCGCGAATCGATCATTTTTTTTAAATTGGGTATCGGGATATAAATTTTAACGAACTTTGAACGCCTAAATGAACATTCGTCGTCGAGCTCTCCCGTTTTCCGTATTTATTTTCCCTAGGGACTCTTTTCCAAATTGAGATGGTCAGAAATATATCGATATATTATTTAACATTAGTTATACAATATTTTAAATAAATTTCAAGCTGGAGTAGACAAAGAAGCACGCAAAAAATCCCTCGTACACTATTCTTAAACTTATCTCTCAAAGATAACTTGTTTACCCTTTTATCACAAGAGATCGGATGTTGAGGATTGTTTGCAACGTAAGATTGTAATGTTTTTTTTTTCAAAACGTTTCCTCAGAAGTGTTGGACGAGAAAGACAGGCGACATAAAAAGAGGAGAAATCTCGAGCCGGATCCGATAAGACAGTGTTTTCAAGGTTAAATAGTTTCCCATGATAGTTTATTTTATGATGCTTGCGTCAGGAGAATATTTATCGCGTTGACTAAGTCTAAATAAGCCTTATCGGATGTTAATACGTCGAAATGGTCCGTTTAAAACGAGAAGGAAAAAATGGAGAATGTATGTATGAGTTCTTTCTCGATTCATGGATTCACAAAGAATAACGAAACCACAGTAAAAGTAGTCATGCGGAGTTGCAATAAAAATTTTCGGCTTTAGTCATATTTAGTTTTTTAAAACATGCAGAATAAAATGTCGTCAACTCTGACTACAATTCAGCAAATTGTCTCACAGTTCACTCATTTCTGACACCTCTCTTTATGTCAAAGCTGTAACCGATCAACTTCATAGGAATTATCGAATTATTTCCATTATTTCGATTTTCTATCTTTTCTTGTCGCATCATTCCCACATCTTTTTCCTCTCCGCTCCTATCTTCCTAGGACCTAATTCGCTGTAACTCACTTTAGAAACGTGCATTAGCTCTCTGAGGCTTCGCAAGTGATGGACATCCCCTTCTCATTACTCTTCTCTACTTATTCTCCTCGTACCTCTTTCATCTATTTCTGTCCCTCTTTATGTACAACTCCATTTTCTCCCTGCCAACCGCTCTCTCTTCTCTCTCTCTCTCTTTCCCCAGACATTCGCCCGTAATCCTCTCTCTCTCTCCTCCCACACTTTCTTCCTTCCTTCCCTGACCACCGCCACTCTTCCCCTCACACTACTCCGTTTCCCCATCTTCCGTCTCCCTCCCTCCCTCTACTATTACTCTACGTCAATTCCCACACGTCTCCTCCTCTCACCCCCTCATTTGCCTCTTCTTCTGCCTCCCCCCTTCCTCCTGTTTTTATTCTCCCTCTCTCCTCTCCCATCTCTTTGACCCTCATTCCATACCCTTTCGCCCCCTCATGCCGCTAAATCCCCCCTTTCCTCCTCCTCCTCCTCCCTACCTCTCCCGTTTCTCTCTACCTCCCCCGCCTTCACGCACGCACACATTCGACCAATCCCCTTCTGCTTGCATGACGTCTTAACATCTCTTTATTTCCCCTGCATTGCATACTCCTCATCCTCTTTCCTACCCTCATCTCTCCTCTCCCTCCTCCTCTCCTCTCCCTCCTCCCACTGTCACTCTTTGTTTCTCGTCTCCCCCTTCTTCCAAATGCAACTAATGCATGTCCTCATGCTAAAGTTCTACTTTTTTCTTTTCGCTGTCTTCTCTAGCTGCATTCATTTCGCCCGTCGTCGTACTATGTCGCCTATTCTCTCAAAGAAAAGCACGTGCTGCTTAGTGTATGCATTTTTCCTTCTCTCGCAGAGTTCGTTTTCGTGAGGTGTTCCGCCTCAAAAAAGGACGATTTCGGTTCTCGTTGTATACTTTTCAGTGTATGAATATTTATTCTCGGGTGTACCTGGGTATCGCAACGTTTTAACTATTTCCCTTACAAATTTTACGTTAACCATTAAACAGCTTATTTTCAAGGGAAGCGGGAAAGAAAGCATATTACAAAGTTTGAATTAGGCTAGGAAAAATTGTCGGCCATGTTTTAATCAATAATTCCTAAAATAAATTTACGGGACGAACGCTTAGTGGGAAGCCCCTTCATTGTTCCGTTTTATGAACAATCTGGTCATAAATCTCTCCTGATTTCTATTTTAAGCTGTTAATTTCCAAGAGTTCCCAAGTTTTTCAGCTATAGCGTTCCTTTCCGAACGCTTTGCAGTATGTGCAAGTCTGTGGTGGCCAAGATAAGAAATTCAACAAAGTAGTTTTTCGAAAATTTCCTCTACATCCGATAAACCCGCCGACCTTGTCCTTTAAGCCTAACTCCACAATCGTCTTCCACCGCTACCACAATGCTCTGAGGCGTATAGCCGTTTCTGGATTCTGGAAATCGTCGAGTATAACTCCATTGCAATAAGCGATAAGCACTGCACGAGACTAGGACTCCATTGCCAATGAGAGGCGCGGAGAAAGAGAAAGAAAGAGTGAAAAAGGCGCCGGAGCCCGCAAACTTACCTTCCGCAACCTCTTCTCTTGACACCCCACGCAAGCAACCCCTCTCTCTTTCTTTCTCTCTCGCACTCCTCCGCCCCAGCTAACAGGCCTTCTCATGCTGCCCCCGTCGCCCCCGCCTCCTCGGCAACTTCCCCCTTCCTCCGGATCTTCTCCTAACCTCCTCGCTCTCATCCTCTGCTTCCTCAACCCATTTCTTCTCTCTCTTTCATCCTCTCTCTCTCCCCACATCACGTCAGCCATGCCCAAAACATAGGACCACTCACTCTTCTCCTCCTCCCGTCCACTCCTCCCTCTTTCCCATCTCCTTTCGTCTATCCACCTCCTCACTGTTTCTCAATGGCCTGCCCACTCTCTCCCTCTTCTTCTCGCCTGAAATAGCACCTAGCTATTTAATTCTCCTTATTTTTTCCTGCTTATAACATAGCTCTCCGGTGAGTGCGAAAACGTCAGCATTTCATAGGTGAGAATCGTCAGGGTATCCTTCATTCTATTTCGTTTTCTACCAGTTCAATCTCTCATTAATTGCCGATGGCTATGGCTATGCCTCGCTTGCGGAATGAGATGCGCGTCTCCCTAGCGATGTAAAATAGGATTATCCATGCTTCCACGATTCTCTGCCGTAGGCGGCGTCTCGAAATATAAATATACGTTGTGGTTTATAGTCACGCTCCCCTCTTTCCGTTTCCTGGTCCGGGCTCCTTTGTTCCAAAGGTGTTAATAGTCCATCCGTCCAGTCGCTAACTCGCGCCCGGGAATATAATTCGTTCGGCTTTTCGTTTTCCCCTCTGCACCTCTTCCTCCTTCATCTTTCCATTTTCCATGTTCCCTCCCGACAACTACTCGTTCTCCGTGTCGCCGGCGGGTGGCCCAGAACCCTCCTACTCTCGCTCCTTCCGCACCCAGACCTCCCTTACGCAACCGCCCAGATCGATTCCAAACTATTCAACCCAACCCTCCCTCCTCACACCCTCTCCTACTCTTCCCGCCCTCCCCTACTTCACTTCCTCCTCTCTCTCTCTCTCTCTCTATTCTCTCCTCCTTAATCTCTACCTTTCTGCATTCGCGGGTGCTACGCAGCTATCTTAAAATTAAAGGCGAAGGTTAAGGAGAAAGGGAGAGAGTGGGGGGAAGGGTTGAAGGAAGGAGGGACATAAGTGGAAGATGGAGAAAGAGTAACAGAAGGAATGCGGGGATAGAAAAAAGGAAATGAGAGAGAGAGAGGGAGGTAGAGGGATGAGAATAGGCGTCACTTGATAGTGTGTGTGTGTGTCGTGCGCAAGTGAAGGGGTTAGAGATGGGGTGGAAGGAAGAGGTTGGGGTAACGAGAGAGAGGGAGGGTAGCGAAGAGAGGAGGGGCGGTCTTTCTGCCGGGAGGGCTATGTACGCGTAAGCCAAATGGGGTGGTAGAAAGGGGGGAGGGTGGTGGGGGGAACGTCATATCGGCGGCTTCTCATCCCCTTCTTCCGCGCCGCCTCCTCTTCCTCCTTCCCTCTCTCCCCTCCCCACAGTCTCCTCCGCTCCTGCCCTGGTTCAACGACACACTGACTTTCCCGTCTCGTCCTGAAGGTCAGGCGCAAACAAGTGAACTGAAGTGCGAGACGGCGCACTGCACTCTCTTCCCCTCTCCCTCCTTCCCACCCTTTCACCCCTCCGCATTTCTCCCTCCATTTCCCTCATGGTTCCCTCTCTCTCTATCTCTCATCTCTCTCTCTCTCTCTCTTTTTACCTCACCCCTTCTTCCTCCCTCCATCTCTCTCTCTTTCTCTCTCTCTCGCCCCTCTTCAGTATAAGCCGCCTTCTTTTTTAATTTTATTTTTCCTCCCTCTTTCTCTCTCACTCTCTGGTTCCATAACCCTCTCGTTCTCTCTCTCTCCCCCTCGCTCTCAAGGTTCCCGTCTCTTTTTCCTCCCTACCTCCCTCACTCCCTCCACTCTTCCTCCCTACCTCTTCTTCTTACCCCAACTCTCGCACGTAGTCCTCACCTCTCCTCCCTCCCTCCCTCTTTCTCTCTCTCGGGAGATCGACGCCCTGGCGAAGAGCCAGGACGCCTCTTTCCATTCGTAAAGTCCCCGGTTCGAGACCTGGGCGCGCGCTTGAAACGAGAATTGATCTTTTAGCCTTTTTTCCTCTCTCTATCTCTCTCTCTTTCTAACGTGTTTTATTTTTCGATATTACGTTCGCCGCTATTTTGAAGCATCATTCCGCACTCCTTTATATATATATATATATATATATATATATATATATATATATATATATATCGTCCTCGCCTTCGTTCTCTCTCTTCCTCACTCACGCTTCCTAGCTCACTTCTTCATTACAATTGCTAATGAGCCACCTCCCTTCTCTACCTCTCCTAATAACTTTTTTAAGAGAAAGGATTCGTGACTAGGGAAGTGAGAGAGAGAGAGAGTTGTGTTGATGAGGATGTTTTCTGTTTTTAAGGTACGCACAATCCTATGAAATTTATAAGTTTATCCGGCATCTCCCCGTGCCTGTCCTCATTCTCTTTAATCCCCTTTGAGAGTATCAATCCTAAAGGGCGAGGGTCACGTGCGTAAATTTTAAACGCCTCCTCGTTTCGGAGGGTGATTCAAACGGAAACTCGACATTCGGCTTTACGTATATCCGCTTTCCCAGCCGATATGGAAGTATTTAAGAAGGAGATGGTAAACGAACGTGCCGTCCTAATTACCGTACGGGAATTCCTGGATCTCATCGGCGCCAAAAGGTTTCAAGAAAAGTTTTGTCGCTAATATTCCCCAGCGGTCGCATCATAATGTTGGCAACATTGGATCGCCGCCTCGGTTCTTCCATTCTCTCGCCTCCTCTCTCAATCCCTTCCCCCCTTTCTCACTCCCTTCCCCCATCTCTCACCCTCTTCCCTCCTCTCCCAATCCCTTCCCCCCTCTCACTCCCTTCCCCTCCTTTCACCCTCTTCCCTCCTCTCTCACTCCCTTCCTCGCCCACCTCCCCACTCGTGACGCAAAATCGACCCGGTAGTATAATAAAAAATGACGACGAAACACGGCAGCGGAAACGCGGAGAGCGGCGCACGGAGAGGATCAAGCGGTCACACCACCCACGCCTCCTCCCCTCCCTCCCCCCATTACTACTCCAAGGTCATTCCAAAGTCCGGGGTTCAAAACCCCCTCTCGGCACCGGACGGGATCGATTCGCACGACCCCTCTCTTATGACCGTCTGAGCATCCCTCCCTCTCTATTACTTGCGTCTCCTCACTCCGCCTCCCTCCCTCCTTCTCTATCTTCTTTTTCCTCCCCTGCCCTCCTCACCGTCGAATCTGTTTGTCTCCTCACCTCCCGACAACCGTTTTCGGAGAAAGGGTTTTTATTTGATGGCTTCGCGTGGGAGAATGGGAAGGCCAAGGGGTGAGGCGAGACGGAGGAGTGGGAGAAACTTTTATGCTTCCGCCAGCATCAAAACAGTATCAGCCGTTAGTTCAGACGTAAGCTCCCTTCCCTTTTCCCCTCCTTCTCTCTCTCTCTCTCTCTCCCTCTCTCTCTCCTTTCTCCTTCTTCCACTTCCCCATTTCCTTCCTCAATCCTCTCTCTCCATTTCGACCCCCTAAAAAAAATAATAATACGTCCCTGAATTGTTTTAACCAGCAAGAAGAGCCGCTATTACTTTACGGGGAAGAGTTGCCAAGGGGCTACGCTCCCTAAGTTTTTGTATGTTTTTTTATTGAATCTTTATCCCGTTCGCCCCGTCCCTTCTCCTCCCTCTCACCAATCCTTTCACTATCTGGATAGAAATTGGATTGGGAGGGATGGACTCGAGGAGTTGCTTGGAGCCTACTTCTCCCTGCCGATGTTTTTGTAAAACTCGGGATGGCGAGATAAGATTCCAGCTACGGTTGGATGAATGGGTGATAGAGCGGGATTGCGTGCGGTGGTGGGAGTAAAAGTAGACAAAGGGAAGAGGTACAAAAAAGGGGGTTAGGGCAGGAAGGGTGGTGCTGGGCTGCGTCTCTACGCTCGGAGACAAGGGAGGGTGTGAGGAGACGGTGGAATTGGAAGTCGGAATAATTCCCATTTTCTTCTTTCAGTTTAATTAAGTGGAAACAGTTTTCCAAGAAACGGCTTTCGTCAACTTGGGTGTTTTTTTCGCCTTCTTGTTTTACTTTTTTCGTGTATCGTGATTTCCCAAATTTTATAGAATTCGCCATTAATAATTTCATCTTTTTCGATCTTTATTAGCTGCTCTAAGTATAATTTCCTTTATTGCGTGTCAAAACTGCTATCGTGCGAAAAGTTTAAGTATGTTTATCCCGGCATCTTCTGCGACGTTTTCCATTTGTCGTAATAAACTCAAAATGTATTTCTATATAAGTACATACAGAATTAATTTTTATCTACTATTTATTCGCGAAAGGAGTTTTAATCAACTGAGGTTTTTGCGAGGGATATAAATAAAAAGATAAAAGAAAATCGTCTTGAACGTGGTGCAATACATACCATCCCTGTATTTAGGAATCGAGTACAACTGCTCAGCAAATAGCTTCGTTTTGACGCTGCTTGCGGACCGATTCCCTTCCTCGTTCTACGCTGCCTGTTCCCCCCGTGAAATCCCACAAAGGGAAACGGAAACCCTCTTACTTCGTCTGAGGAATGCGTTACTCTCGTGTGTTGGTCAGGGTGGGGAACGCGCGAGAGAGGGGAAATGATAGGGAGGAGGTGTTTCTGGAAGAAGCCTGAGGGAGAGAGAAAGAGAGAAAACAGAAAAATGGTTCCGTTTTTCTCACCCGTCCAAAATAAAGTCCTCGTGAAGAGGCCCATCCTGCTGACCACTCACGCTAGCCCTCCCCTCACTCCCTCACCCTCCCCATTCCAGATACGCTTAGTGGTAACTTCCGGTGCAGTGGGTTGTGGTATGAGAAAGCGTCGGTGTGTTGTTAGGACCCAGGACATGGAAGGGTGAGGACGAAGGGAAGGGGAATGAGACGAGTGAGGTAAACAAGAGAGAGGTGAAAATCTCCGTCAGGTGGACCCATCCTCTGATACTCGGCGCTCTGTTAACCCTCTCTTCTTTTCCTTTTGCATTCTCCTTTCCTATTGCTTTATAGGATTCCTTTATAATGTTTTATCTACGTATTCGTGGCCTACCTTCATAATCTGTATTTCGTTCTCTCCCCCCGTTTCCTCCGCTATCCCTCTCACATCTTCCCCTTTCTAACTAACCTCACACAACCTTCATCTTCCGTCCATGACGTTCCCTCATCTCGACCGCTCCCTAACGCTCTGCATTTTATCCTATTCTCGTTCTCTCTCTCTCTTTTTCTCCCTCTCCTTCTCCTGCTTACGGAAATAGGTTGGCCTCTCCCGTCATTTTGGAAGAGCGGGCTTAACTACTCGCTTTTTGGGGACCTGAGGTCTCAGGTTCGGCATTGGGCGTGGCAGATCGTTTAGCGCTAATGCTCCGCAACGAATGGCGATGCCGCGCAATTCGTGGGGCGAGTGAGCGTAATTCTACCATTGAAAAGTTTTTACTTTTTTCTGGCACTCGGAGATAGGACCGATGAAATGTAACTTATCCGTTTTAACGCAGTTAATAAACAAAATGAGAATATTTCACGTAAACAACGTGAATGACTGGAGCATTCTAGTCAGTTTCGCTAAAGAATAAGATTATCTCTCGCGCTGTCGCACGTACTCGCTCCGCAGAATAAGTTAAAATGTATGCTTCCTCCTCATATCCTTCGGAAAAGCGAATTTTTTCTACTCTCTCCTCGTTAGTTTCGGCTCTCCGCTACCAAGAGGTGTTTTTTATATCGAGGCGATGCACAAAATTCTTTTTCGTTTGCGTCACAGCGGGACATTTATTTTTTTATCGCTCGCCTTTCACCGGCTGAGGGCATGAAATGCCAATATTTCTTTTCTACCCACGGCAGCCCACGTGTCCAATATATCATCGCAATGAGTTTCCACTCCCCCTCTTTACTTTTTCTACCCCCTCCCCGCCTCCCTCTCTCCCTCGTTATCTCGCATCCTCTCACGCTTTTATCTGGCATTTCCATCGGCGTCTAAATTAATCAGTCTCTTCCCTCTCCCCCCCCCCCCCGGTCCTTCCCGTCACCTCTCACTCTCTCTCCCTCTCCGCTTTCGCACTTCCTTCTGCTCGACCTTCGACGTATTTAGCGCAAATTTTTGCTCGCACCATCCTCCGTTTCCTCCTCCCCCACACCTCGTACCGCTCCCACACCCCCTTGCTTCCTTCCTCTCCCCCTCCCTCCTCTCCAGCGGCGCCTCTCTCCAACCCTCCCCATCCCTCTCTCCCGCACTACGGTGTATTTACCCGTCGTGTATGCTCCTGCTATCTCACCTAGTTGAGTTTGTGAGGGAGGTGGGGGGAGCAGAGAGGGGTCGAAAAAGGCTGGCGGTGAGGTGGAAGAATTTTATTTTTTTTACGCGGCATCTTTCGGGAGGAGGCAATTCAATTGGCCTTGTCGAAACTGAATCAATAAAGAAGCGCAGAAAAAGAGAGAGAGAAAAAAAGGAGGGTTTTTTTAAGATCCGGAGTGGTTGGCGGCGTTAATTTGTTACTGATTCCTTTCGTGAAGTATCGTTTAGCGTCACCCGCCTCTCTGCTTATTCTCTCTTTCCTCTCTTTCTCTCACACCCTCCACGTACGCTGTTGCAATTCTACGCTTTCTCTTTCGTTGCACCCGAGGTGGTTTCCTCGAGGCCTTTGCCCATGTTCTTAGCCCGAACGTGTTTTTCTTTCTCTTGTTATTTATCCATTTTCGCTTTACACGGCCGTGCTCCGTGGTTGGGGTTTACCCTCTCCGTCTGTCGTACACGTACGGTCGCCATAAATGAATAGTACCGTCACGCGCCGCGCGTATTTCACTTACGAGCGAGAAGTTTCCTCCTGACGTAATTCCTCTTTTTCCCGTGCCATCCAAACTGGCGCTCCTTCTCCTCCGATCCTCTTATTTTATTTCCAAACAAACCTCTTTTTATTTTAGCAACCCGCCCCGAGTTCCTTTCGCCCTCGCCGTATAAATGACTCCCGGTGTTGATGCGACCGCGAAACAGTCAGAGAGTGAGAAAAAAATTACCAGACCAAAAAACTTCGTAAATACATCGGAGATTTCCTCCTTTTCCGCCTTGGTTTATTTTAACTATTTTTTCCGCTTCCTTTCTCTTTTCTATCTTTTATCTTTTCTGCCTTCCCGGTAGCGAAGTTCTAGTCTTGAACTATCTCTCAACGACTTCATCTTTTTTTTTAATTCCTATACCCCTCTGTCGGTGCAACAATAAACGCACACGTTAGCGTTCCTTCTATTTAACCACTCTCCGCTTCTCTCGCTCGACCTCTGTAACCCTTTCGTGCTTCTGCCACGCCACGCGGCGTTCCTCGTACCCTCTCGTACTTAGGCGTGAACCCTGAATAGGTGGTTGTCCGCCTCATGGCCTTTTTACTTTTCTCTCGCTCTTCATCTCTCTCTCTCTGTCGATATACACGTCGCTCTTAAGCACATTGTTAGGTATGCCTATATGCGCGCATGTGTTTGCATACATAAATACACTAATATTCTGCATCCATCTTTTTTTTGCGCTCTCAGCTGGATTTTTTACGACGAACATGGAAAACCCCGTTCACTGCATTCGGTTTCCGGTGAGCAAATAGTTAAGAGTTTTAGCTCCGTAGGCCGCCGCCTCTTTCCTCTTCCAGCCCATTTTATTTATTCTCCCTTTCCTCATCTTCCTCGCAGGCTTCCTTATGGCGTTTCCCTACTACCGGAGCTCAAATCCAGATCTATTTCTCCTTTACGTCTCTCTCACCCTCTCATACGCTCCATCACCGGTTCCCGCTTCAAGAGTGAGAGAGGGATGTCTTCTGGAGGATCAAAAAAAGGGTGGAAGACTTCCCCCTCTCTCTCTTTATATATATATATATATATATATATATATATATATATATATATATATATATCAGAATTTATTTCCCCGAAGCGTGTTGCAAGTCTTGGCATGCAAGTACACGAAGTCGTGGCGGTACCTTTTTTACTTGGTTTTTCAGTTATTTACTCTCCCTTTGGAGGCCTCTCATTCTGTCCCTATAATACGTTACATTGCTTCTTGCGGTTACTCACGGTTTCATAAATATACAAAGTGAGGCACGACGTCGCTCCCTCCTCTCTCGCTCGCGCGCCTTTATAATGCGGAATTCTAGGCGTTCCCTCCTTTTACTCGAACCGCTATTCGGCGGTATTGCGGTCGTCATGTGTTTCGAGAATCAGAAACGGTTCGTGTATTTTCAACGAGGTCGTCGAATATTGAGTCGATACTCTCAGCCTTTCTCTAGCATTCTCGACCGGGAAGATCTTTCTAAATATCTATCACGTAAAAGGTCGAATTTTGATCGGATTTCAATTTATTCGACTCCTTATGCGCATATCTCCTCTGTCGTGATGTCCTAATATTTTGCGTTCGCGTATACGCTGGCGCCTCGAACCCTCCGGGAACGGCGTCGTAAAAAAATCCCGCATAAGCGTTTTCTGTGTTTCTCCCGAAAACAAGCTCTATCGCCACCCGAGGTGTAGGCAGCACTCTCTCTTTCGCTCTTTCGCCTTCCATCCCTCCTGGGAGGCTGCGAAATCTTCCTCTTCCCTTCGATCTCAGCCTCACCCACTTTTCCTCCCTCCATCGCTAAAGAATACTGTACATCTTTCGCTTATTTTCGCTTCGTTTATTCCCAGCCATGTCGCCCCTCGTCGGTACAGTACTCAATTCTTCCCTTTCCTCTCGTTCTCTCGGCCAGTATTTGTCCGGAGGGAGGAGGAGGCGGGGGGGGGGGATCAAGGAGGCAATGGGAGGTTGATACGAATTTTACGCAAGAACCCTCTCCCTCTCTCCTTTAATGAGAGTTGGCACGCGAGGGAGGAGGCTACGGATCGTGCAAGAATATGCCGTCGGGTGAAGTGTAAGGTTACAGGGAATGAGGTGCGGGGGCTATATGCGGGAAGAAAGCGAGGCCGAAAAGAATGGCGCGTGTTAGCGGGAAGAAATGGAAAGATTAAGGTTCGAAGGGGAGGAGGATTAGAGCGGAGAGAGTGAGGAAAAGGAGGGAGGAGGAAGAGGAGGGTTAGAGGAAGAGCAGAACCCACCAATTGAGAGGAGGAGGGGGTGTACTCCACCAGAGGAAACGAATAACATTTGAAGGTCGAATTCCGCCCTTGCACTCTCTCTCTCTCTCTCTCGACTCTCATGCCATCTTTCACTCTCTCCTTCCCACTGCTCTCCCTCCCACTCCTTTTCCCCCTTTCTCCCTTCCCACTTCACTCTCTCCCGATCTCTGCTGCCACTGCTTCTCTCTTACTTACGCCTCTTTCTACATCCCTCACCAGATCCACGCCACATGCCCATCCTCCCAACCCATCCTGCCCACACATCCCACGCCCACCCACTCCCCCCTTTTCCTTCCTCCCCCTCCCCCCCCACATTCGTTCCCGGGCAGGGTCTAAAATTATCTTTGCTTCGCAATTCGCGCTTACACCCAAACGCACTTGCGAGATGGGGGCGGGCAAAAAAAAGAAAGATTCCTTTCTCCGTACCCTCCTTTCCTCCCCCTTTCCAGCCTCTCCTTCCTCCCTCTCCTCTTTTGCGATCGCCTCATACCTTTCTTTCCCTTCCTCCCTTCTCTGCCTCTCAATCTTCTCGTCCTCAACGTGTCCGCTTTGCTCGTGTATTTAACTCCTGTTTCCCTTCCCTCGATATATCCTTGATGGCAATTTGGTTTGTTTGACGTATTGTCTCCCCTACGCACCACTTCTCTCTATCCCGCCTCCTGTATCTCCTCGCTCTCTCTCTCTCTCTCTCTCTCTCTTATCTCTCCCTCCTTTTCCGACCTCCTCCTCCTACTCCCCATCCCTCCCCACACACTTTCCTCTCTCGCTTCTATGCCCTTATTTGGCTGCACACGAGCCGTTGTGTAATGCGCTCGCTCGAGTAAAGGGACCTCAAGGCATTTGGTGTCATGCCTCGCGCATTCGTGCTCCACTCTTAACTAAGAGGCTTTGCTCTAAATTTACAAACGGAAACTCTGGTTCGCGTTCGACATTTTTTTATGGGAGCTTTTTCCTCTTCGGCTTTTGTGTAGTTACACGTGTTGAAGAAGTGCAAGATATTACGATCTTGAAAATGGTGTTGCTGATACTTTGCGATGAATTATAAAACGCGGTAAAAATTTTCTCGTGTAAAGTAGTGGAAAATAAAATATTCTTGCAGATGGAGAGGATGGTTATTTCGCGCACGAAGAATTATTTCTCCCAAAAAGGTCGAAAAAAACGTGCGAGAATTGGTACATGGCGAGAATTGGTACATGGCGAGCTTTTACGAAGCTCTTTCGATAGAAACGTGGGAGACGGGGAAAGAGAAGGATTGGCAGTAAAAAAAGTGATAGTCACGAAAAAAGATATTTTTATAAGCGGATACGGCGCGAATGCAATAAAAAATAATTGGGGTAGGAGATAAGGGCCGGGAAGGGGAAAGAGAGAGAGAGGGGGGGGGAGGGAGCGGGCGGGAAGGGAGATATATTGAAGGGAGGGAAAGGAGAGAACGGGAGGAGGGAGAGAGAGGGAAAGAGAGGAGAGATAGAAGGAAAGAAAGAAGAGGAATAAAAATATTTCGTCGGGATAATTTTCGAGAGAGAGAGGAGTGAGAGAAAGAGAAATGAAAAGGGGTAGAGAGGGAAGGAAAAAGGGCGACCATTATCGCGAGGAGAAGCAGTCTTTCAAGGTCAAACTTGGCGGCACAGCCACCCGAATAGGATGAAATGACGCCGAAGTAGTTTGGGAGGAGGAGAAAGGAGGAAGGGGAGGGGGAAGATTGACGAGAGAGGGGGGAGGGAGTAAGAGAGGGAGGTTCAGTATGAAGAATAGCGTGGGCGTTAGGAGAAAGAGAGGGATGGCGGAGATAATTAGGGAGGGTTAAGGCTTTACTTCGATTGTCGAGATAAACAAAGGAACGGGAGTTGGTGGTTATTCGGTGGGGAGGGGTGGGAAGGAGAGAGAGGTAGCGTCGTCGCGGTGGAGGAGCGTGAGAGCGAGAAATGGGATTGAAAATTAGGGTGAGGGGGAGGATGGGGGGAGGGCGGAGATGGAAGTTTTTGATGGAGGTTTGGATTGCGAAAGGGCAGTCGAGATTTTTATTTTTTATTTCGAACGTGGAGAGAGTTTTAATTTGATATCTTCGTTTGTTTTTATTTCTCGGAAATATTCGATGCCTTATTCATGAGCGTCGGAGGCTGAAAGTCAATTAGTAACCTTTTATAAAATGGCTCCGTTCGAGCGGTTTATTGCTAGAGGCGGAAAGATGGGTTGATTTGCTGCATCCCACTCAAAAAAGCGATGACGCGGGGTGTTTTTCCTTGGTTTATTTCGGCGGAATCACGAATTTAGGCGGAAAGTTCCGGCCGGGTGGCGTTTTAAAGCGGCGAGTAAACGGTGTCGGGGTAAGAGAAGGGTTGCGTATGGCGACCGTCTGCAGGTGGCTGAAGACGTAGAAAGGAGAATTGGACTAGGAGTAAGAGCGAAGAATGGGAGAGTGGAGGGGGGATAAGGAGAGAGAGAGAGAAAGCGAAAGATGGTCTCTTGGTGGAGGGCACGGTCGGGTTGACTGATGACCCCCATGTGGCCAATGGTCACAAATTGATGAGCAGGAGGGTCGCGCAATTTCGCTCCTCTTCCGAGGCGCTCCTTTGGAGAGGTCAGTTTCGGTTTGACGTATTATAATAGTATTCGTTGCGTTAAGGTCCATTTCGGGTGCGGAAAAAGAGGGTAGAAATATGTGTTTGAATACGGAGTGAGGCGGAGTAAAGGGGAATCGGATGTCGGATTAGAATAGGGTACGATTGGTTACCGGATTTCCTTTGAGTCGGTAAAAGGGGCAAAGACGTTTGTGATTAAATTGCTCGGATTACGCGATTAATTTAGACAGGAGATCGCAACGCCGCGGATGAATAGTTTAACCCCCTGATCCTTTGGGATGTCTGGATATTTATGGACTTTCGTACGGCGTTGCAACGATATTTCCGTTATCTGAGAATAGTAATATACTACCATCTAAGCCTCCGCTTGCGATGGGATTCACTTTTCTCGAGTGTTTCGCAACATCGCGAAGGAATCCATTTAAATCTTCCTTCTCTTTTTTCCTCTCGAGATTATAATGCGATGGGATTATTCCTCAAGTTATAGGTTCTGATTAAATATTGATGTCGATTGCAATCGGGATGGTAACCGAGCGAGAAAATAACCCATCCGAAGCGAATGGTGTTGCGATTTTTACGCTATCTTTATGAATTTGAAGTCGTTATTTCCGCTCACAGATTAGCTTTACGGACGCTTATGTACTTCTCTCATATCTTTTACCGCATAGAGTTCTTGCCTACGTCACCTTACCATCATCCTACGCGCAGCGATTCCCATTAATGCCTCCTTATTCCGTCAATGGCCTCGTACACGGGAGATTGAAAAATACGGCCGCCCATGAGACGTCTCGTGCCATAAGCTTTTTAAACAGAACGACCCATTCATCGATTGAAGATTATGATGCCCGACGTGCATCCTTCGGAACCTTCTTTCCGTCTCCTAAGGTTGTAAAAACTATCCGTATAGAGCTCTCAATTTCACTGACGGCTCTTTCGATCATTAATTGACTCCTTTTCTCGCAACAATGGGCCTCACTACCTCCTCAACCGTCGTCACGATGCGGGAGTCACGGAAAGCCCATACTCATCTACGGGAGCTCTTCCCTTTATCTCTCGTCCCCAAAGATGGCCACGACAAGCTCCAACCCCAGCGGTCATTGAGGAGAGAGGAGGAGGGTAGGGAGGGAGCGAGAGCGCGAAAGTGTCGGAGGGAGAGAGAGATCCGCAGAGGTGAAGGCCGATCGAAGGGGTGGAACTCGAGGAGGCCCCCGTGCGCACGAGGGCTATATGAAGGTCACGCGATATATCAGACGCAGCAAAGTCGGAGGAAGAAGAGGATTAGGGAGATTTCTTCTTTGCGGCCCTCTTTCGTAAGTTTCTGCCCATCTAGAAGAAGGCGTCCTTTTCACCTTCGGTTTCGCACGAGTTGAGAGAGAGAAGTTGGTGAGGTTGACGCGGTGATTTCGGTCCAAGAAAGAGGGAGAAGAGGAGTAAGAAGGGCAATGGGACTTTCCGGATCCTTCCCCGGGCGTGTTTTTCGTCCGCGCAGACGTCTCTGGCGTCCTTACGGAGCACTCGTTATAACCAGTTTTTTATACGACCGCTGCTGATATCAGACTCCCCGCTCCTACGCCGTTATCTCCGCCCGCCTCTATCTCTCGTTTACACGTAGTTCATCGTCCTGATTAGGCCTTGGGATGGATGTGCTGGGAGGTGGGTGCTTATCCATCGGTGGAGAGGAGAGGGAAGGGAGCGTGGTGGATGGTTTTATCTGGTCTAGGGGCAGATAAAATGAGGGGTTGGAAGGATATATGGTACGGACGCTTGTAATTGGAATTCTTTATTTTTTACGTTCGCTCGAATTATATCGTTTCGTTCCGATCGCGTTTTTTCCGTTTAATGTTCGGCAGGATTGTTTCGGTCGGAGGAGAAAAAAATGCCTCGCGCGGTACTTTTAATTGGGCCGTTTTAATCTCTCGCATCGTTCCAACTTTCACTTATTTTATATCGGGTCATCCCCGTAAACATGTTTTCTTTCTCGGTAGCAGGACGAGCGAAATGTCAAACGGGATTTTTCGCGGTGCTCGGAAACATCAGTGTTGTTTTGCATTCTTCTCCCGCCGTTCCTGTTCCATCCTATCTCCTTTTTTCCTCCCTTCTCCTCCGTCAATGCCGTGTTGTCACGGGATACCTTTGCGCTGGCTCTTTGCTCCGCGTGACTTGGTTTTGGTGTGCTCTACCCATCCCTCTGCCTCTCGTTCTCCTTCCTTTAACACGGTTTTCCCAACTCGCCCCCACGGGCCTCTCCGTCCTTCCTCTTGCCCAGCACAAACACTTCTCACTCGGTTTGTTACCTCTGTAATCGTTCCTGTTATCCTATTTATACCGCTTATATCCAGCACTCTCCCATTCTTTACCATTCCCAAAATTCAATTCTGCCAGTATCTATGTACTCCGCCAACTTAATCCTCCTTCCGCATTCTTTTTAATCCTTTTGTCTTTATAATCCTTCAATCCTCGCGTTGCAGTTGAGGCGCCGCCGTAACCTTTTTCTTTCCACTCATTTGTTCCTCCTTATCTGCGAATCGGTGAGGAACTTTGCTCCTCCTGGTATTTTGCGTGTATCTAAAACACGGGAATGCCTCCCTTAAACGTCGATTCTACCTTTTTCCGGTTCTATATTGTCCTTATTCTTTCCCTCCCGATTTGACTAATCGATCTTTCCCTTTCTCTCCCACTTTCACATTTTATGTCATTTCCAATCCCAATCGTCGTTGAACACAAATCTCCTTTGAATTTTAGTTTACTCCAGTCGGTTCCATTAAAAAGCTCTCCATTAATCAATTAGTTCAAATTTCTCTTCTCTCTCTCTCATATCTTGTTGCTCCTGTCTGCGTGATCTTCCGGGGATGGGAGTAGGGTCGGGCAGGAGGTTAAGATGGGAGGCGTATTTTTATTTATTTATTTACTTGCTCATTTGTTTTATGTTCCGCTGCTTTTTCCCCTCAGTCGTTCCGTTGTCTGCTTCTCTTTTGCCGCCATGATGGAAAGTTTTTTACGACCGCTTTGCTCAAACATTCTCTCTCGGAACGGTGGGTCGAAGGTTAATAAGTGGGAGGATTAATGAATAAACACGCCGAAAACATCGGCATGGCTCTCACTCTCTCTTTCCCCCCGTTGTTGGTAGTTATCTGTTGAAGCAAAATGGAAGGGAGATCTGTTGAATTTTTTCTCCGCTCTAATGATCGATTTGATTTTTGAAAAATTGACGTCCTCCCTTCCTCGCCAGATGCTACTGGAAGGATCTCGCGGATTTTGGAGCCGGTGGTTATTTTTTAAAAATTTTCACTTGCGACGTGATACCTTTTCATTGGCTCGAAACGAAAATAAAAGTGAAATACTCCAATCCGATTTTGGAGTCACAATCAACGGACGACTGTTATATTTTTTTTTAAATCCCAGATATCGGCCGAATAGCGGTTGTTTTTTTCGCACGTGGAAAAACAAAGGTCGCGGCGAGATTACTATTCAAGACGAAATTAACGGAGTTTCTCTGCAGTGGAAAAATGGCGAGATAACCGTTAATGAAAAGGATTAGAAACCTCTTCCATGCTCTTATTCTCCGTCGTCTTAGATTCGGACGAATCAGTCTTGACGGAACCGCCGAGAAAATAACCTTAGAAGGACACTTAAAAATATCGCGCTCCGGTTCCAAAGTCCATTTAGGTAATCCCTGCAATATAAGGATGTTTGCGTCCCAGTCGTGTTCGTAACGCGAACGTTTATAGTCTGCAGCGTCGTCCCGCCTTTCATAAAAAATGTCATTTACAGAAAATTTTTAAAATTTGCGAAGACGTTTTATAATCCCTTCATATCCGGAAAATCCTCGGCATTTTTCCAGTTTATTTTTGGTTTCATCTCCTCCTTCTTTTTGCCTTTTCAATTTCACCTTTGGACGCCTTCAAATGCCTCAAAGGTTTTCCTCTATCCCAGAAGAGCGATGTTCTCGCATGATTTGTTCCCATCTCTTCCATCCAAACGGATTCTAAGGGTCTTGTCAGGAATCTCTTTTCTTCTCGCCCTTATTCATTCTGCCTCTTACCGAAGAATTTTTCCTCGCATTCGTCTATATATATATATATATATATATATATATATATATATATATATATATATATATATATAACAAATTACGGAAAAGGAAAGGTAAAATAGATATATGGATGTCAACAATGTGTTGGGATGAGGAAACCCAGTGAGCACTCACCAATCAGACGACTTCAGGTTGGCGAGGCCCCGGGGATGTCGAAGCGACACACGTAAAATAACACAAAAACACAGAAACATCACAAACGTAAAGCTTTCGGAACTACTCCTTCTTCAGCTACAGAGAGAGACCCAACACATTGTTGACATCCATATATATATATATATATATATATATATATATATATATATATATACATACATACATACATACATACATACATGTAATGTATACACGTCAAACTTACAGATATGGATCTATACAGGTAAAGATTCGGGAAGATGAATTTTTTAATACGCTTTTCCCCCCTCGAGGAATTATTCGCGTTCGTGATTTTCCCGGAACCGCCGATTGCTTATCCGTCGGTGATCTCAAAATTCGATTTCTCGCGCCACCCATTCGGCCCTCTCTTTACTTCGCAGAAGCACTTCAGTTAAAAATCTTTTTCAACCTATTGAAGGTTGTAGACCTCTACATTTTTAAATAATCTTATCGCGGAAACGGCGATGCCCAACGCTATCGAAACTCGATATCGTCCTTGCAGTTTTTCGAGTGCAAGCCGCAATTTTTTTCGCTCCCACCACCTTCTCTTTTGAGTATGCGCTACGGACGAGATGGAAATTATTTCGGTCGCTTTCCCCTTTTTTATACTTCGTACCTCTTCATACCGAAACCTCCTTCCGCGTCGGCTTTTCCTCCTCTAATGCCATTTGATCCGATTCCACTCGTGCTTCTTTCATCTTTTCTCTCGGAACGCCCTACTCCTCCGCGTCTTCCTCCCCTTCCCACTCTCATCCGATATTGCTATTTCGCAGCGCATATCCCTCAAAACTTTATCGGCCACGGGTCTTCAGTGGTCACTCGAAAATGAGTTGCGTGACGAGTTTACGGAGAAAATGTTTCGCGTAAAAAAAGGTTTTTATGGTTTTCGACCTTCTGCAGAGGAGGAGTGCGTCTGTCGAGGATTATTTCGGCGGGCACCGATGATTTTTTTCTTCCCAAGTTTAAGGGGACGACTTCGGAGAATTGGCAATCCCACATCTCGCGAAATTGCTTTCCTTTGGATTATTTCTCTTCTGCCATGTCTATTCCTTCAGAAAAAGCGGAGATTTTCCTAGTGTCATCGTCATGCGAAGGAAAAGCAAAAGAATCGCTCTCTCTCTCTATGGCTCTTCGAGTTTGCTGCAGATCTAGCGATGCAAGGCCCTCTTCGAAAACGCGTGTTTACATTCATAAATATTCCCTTTCCACCCGTCACACGCGAGCTTACGAACCCAGCCGTTGACGTGGAAGACGCGTTACGCGACAATTGCGCTCGAGGGAAAGAGAAAGAGAGGGAGCATGGGAAGGGGAAGAAATCGTAAAATTCGTCGCAATGTTTACGAAAAGGCGTCCGCTTTTTTAGGGAGAGGCGGGGAGATAAAATGATTCGTGTGGCTGCCGTAAAAAAGTTTCGTCGAAGGAGAAAGGGAAACGGTCCGATAGATGGAGGTGCTCCCCTCGTGCAAAAGAAAGGATTTTCGAGTAGCTTTGGTGGAGAGTGAAAGTCGTAGGTTCGGTAGAGAGGAAAAAACAAACTCGAGGTAGGAGGAAAAAACAGAACGTCGAATTTGATTATCCGGAGGACGCTAAGAGATGTGTAAGTCGCCGCTCCAAAAACGCACACGGCTTTCACACAAGTGCTCATTAGTGACGGCGATTACCCGTCAGGCGCGGGCGGCAACCGAAATGAATATGCGCAACGCAACACCTCGACTTCAATTACCATCCTCTATTCCCCCTCTCTCTGTCGACCCCATCCATCTTTCTTTCCTTCCTCTCTCTGTCTTTCTCTCTCTCTCTGTCTTTCTCTCTCTCTGTCTTTCTCTCTCTCTGTCTTTCTCTCACTCTCACTGTCTCCGTCCGCGTTCGCGTTGTCCCGTTCCCTCCCTCCTCCTTTTTGCTCCTCTTCACGTCCTGCTAACCGAGGGTTCGAGACCTCGCGAGGGGCATGTGGCATTTCTCGCAGTCACCCGCAGGAGGAAGGCTCATTAGCCTTAACCTTGGCAATTGTGCAGGGAGAACTCTCTCTTTCTCGCGCCACTCCGTCACCTCCCCTTCCACTTTGCCACTCCTTTTTCCATTGCCTCCCTCCCCCTTCCCCTCATTCAATCCCTCTTTCTCTCATCCCACTCCGTTCCCTCATCCCCTTCCCACATCCGGTGTACCACGTGATCGTCGAGTCTCTGACGTCTGGAGATGCCCCCGAGTCTGCGAGGATGCAGAGAGGAGGAGGAAGGGTAAGAGAGAGTAGTAGGTGGATAGGAGGAAGTGAGCGAATGTGAGGGTGGATGGGGGAGAATCAGCGACAAGAGGAAGGAGAGGGTTAAGAGGAAATGTGCGAAATGTACGGTCGAAGGAGATGGGTTTGATGGTTAGGGGAAGGAGGAGAAGAGGGTAAATGGTAAAACGAGTGAAGGAGTGGGGGAGGTTTATTCGGGAGGGAGATGGCGATGGAAATGGAGAGAGAGAGAGAGAGGTTTCGCGTCTGAGGGTCGTCTTGCTGTTGTGAATCTCGCATTCTAAGTGGCCCTTTCCATCCTTTTCGTCATTTCTCTAATTCCCGTCTCCTATCTCCCGCTTTCTCCTTTTCGCTCCCTCTGTCTCTCTCTCTCTTTTTCTCTCTCTACTTCGCGGAAATCATATTTTCATTGCGATTTCATCTCTCCTCCTTTTCCCCACCTTAACACTCCTTTCTTACCTTGGTACGTTTATAAATTGTGTTTTCTGCGAAAAGCGTCGCGCGATATCTCTCCTTTCTCTCTCTCCCGCTTCATGATGAATTCAATCTCTTTTTTCCCCTACACCATTGGGCGCTTGTTTGCTTTTTCCTTTCATTTCATGAGCGAAAGAAGGGCGCTTCGAAAGTCGCGCTCTTATTTTTTCTCTCGAAATGACGTACAATTAACCTTGGCGAATCAGACGCATTTTAATTATTTTTATTTATTTTGGACATTCAAAGGAATATTCTTGGTGACGATACGTAATTTTTGCTCCACTTAAGCTCTCTAAACCTTTAATCTCGCAATTCGTAATTTTTTAAAACTCTTCCTTAAAAATCTCGGATGAGTTTGGTATTCTCGTCTTCTTGCGGCTCCCGTTCATTGAGTCACATCTATTCATTTAAAAAGATCTTTTGTTGTTGTTTATCTTTTGTCCCTTTTCAACTTTCTCCGTCTGACTTTTAGTTTCGCAGTTAGCCTTTCAGACTTTAATTCTTCGTTAATCCCTCTTTAATCCTCCTTTGTCTTTAGGCGAAACTCTTCGCCATTAGCGCCTCGTAATCTCTTCGCTCGCAATTTTCCATGGCGCAAATAATTTTTTCTCTGCTTTTTCTGTTCCTACAGCAGAACAATCCCTTATCTTTCTCCATTGCTTCCTCTCCATTCTCTCAAAATGATTTTACGGACGATATGTTACTCTCCCTCTCGATGTTTACCTGTCACGTCCCCGTTTCAAACCCGTCTCCCTCTCTCTCACTTCCCCGTTCTTTTGGTATTCCCTTCCTCTTCTCCCACATTCCCTCTCTCGCAATCCCTTATTTCGGATCGGCTTACTTCCCGACTGCCGGAATTTTGAGTTCCGTTCATCTTTATGGAACCGCTTTCAACCTCTTGCTCGCTCCGTCTACTCCTCTCTCCCCCGTCCCTCTCAATCTCCATTTCTCTCTCTCCCTCTCTTTACAGCTTCTCCTAATTAGGAGGGATGGTTATTGTTGACATCGGGAGGAGAGAGGAAGGGAAATGACGACGCTTCAGTCTCTCTCTCTCTCTATCACTCTCCTCCCTCTGGTCCCGTTCTCTCATCGAACTCCTCGGCTCTCATCGCCCGTCTACTCCTTCCCCATATCTTTCTCTCCCTCTCTTTCCCTCTCTCTCTCTCTCTCTCTGTGCGAGTTTCGCAGTTTTCGTCGCAGCGTGGTTTTATGCGAGCACGATTCAAACCCGTCCTACCGTGAGCCCTGGGATGGCGAGATGTCGAGTTCTCTTTCTCTCCTCTCTCTCTCTCTCTCGCCCAAGGGTAAGGGGAGATAGAAGGTGAGGAGAGAGAGGAGGGGAAGAGACACGTACATTGAAAGTGAAGACGTCGAGGAGGGAGGAGGCTCCCGAAAAAATGAAAGCTTTCGTTTTGCGGGAGAGAGAGAGAGAGAGAGAGAGAGATAGGAAAAGAGAGGGAAATACGTCGCGGATTTTTTTCAGAAAATGATGAAAAAATGGAAGGGAGGTGGAAGCCTTTATTTCGATCGATTGTTAAAGCTCGGAATGTGATCAAGTCGCGACTCTCCATGCCAATGGGGAAATGTGGCTTGCTTTGTGTGCGTGTCGGAGAGAGAGAGAGAGAGCAAGGGAGAGAAAGAAGAGATAAAAAAGAGTTATTTCGGATTAATTTCAACGTTATTTTCGGCACGCCACTGTTGCCAGGTGTTATGTCTCTGTTCGAAACGCGGGTATTATTATAATTATGTACGCGTGCGACTCATTCTGTGGATATTTCTTCCTTGCGAAAAGAAAAGAATGCATATTTTTTACGTTTCGTATGAAATTGCGGTTTTTCTCCAGAGTACCCTAGGCGGAATTGCGGTTGCGTATTCTTGAGAATTTCGGGTGGAAAATAAATGGCCTAGAGGCAATGATATCGCGGAAATAACCATGTTCGGTTCGGAGTTTGAGTTTCTTGCGGGTTAATATACAAGAAAAGACGAATTTTTGCGTTTTAATCAAAACGGATATTTCTGCACGAAATATTCCTTATTAGGGTATTAATTTTATTTTAATTTTCCTTGCGAGAGGGAGGAAGGATCAGGGCGTACGTGCGGGAAAGGGATGGGTGGAGCGAGGAAGGAACACACAAACCCGTGATTCTGGATCATGCGTGTTGCGCGTGACCTTCCCTACCGACCTTACTCAGAATTAGAACCACCGCTGGCATCTCCTCCTTCCTCTTTGCTCACCAAAAACAAGTCCCGACTCTCATTTTTATTTTCGAAAAATTTTATTGAAGAATAGATAATAAAAAAGGGTAAACAAAGGGGGGACTCCCCTTTGTTCGCTAAAAGGAATTCCTCCCGAGCGAGACAAATGAGCGAGCTTGCCTTGTGTCGCTTAGGTGGGCCGGGGGGGGGGGGGGCAAAGAAAAGAAGGGGGGAGAAAGAAGAGAGGTGAAGGGGTCGGACGGGTGAGTTTAGTGCGTGCGAGGGATTGCATGTGAAGTCCACTGTTAAAAAAGGCTTACGGGAGAGAAAGCGAAGGGGTTGTTTCACGGAGGGGAGGAGAGAGAGAGAGGTAAACAAGGGAGAGAATATAAAGGCAGTCGGATTCCTCCTTCTCTCTTTCCCTCTACCTCTCCTGAGAACACTTGCCAGGATTGACGAAGGGTCGAGGAAAGGGTGGAAGGAGGGGTTCTTGTGTTTTTAGTTGAGTAACGGAAGAGTTGAATATTTGTTTCGTCATTTTGTCAGGAATTTAGTCGAAGGTGTTTTTGAAGAGTTTTTGGGAGGTCAGTACCGTAACGTTGGAAAAAAGACGCCGTGACCTTGCAAGAACATTGAAACCCGTTGGTTTAGACGCTTTTTGATGAGGGCTGATTTCACTATCTTTTCTCGTCTCGAATACCGCGAGCACCTAAGGACCGTGTCCATAAATCTCAAGAAGTGTTTTCTGTTTTTATTCTGTAAAATTTCGCGGTCTCCGAATAACCGGCGACGGTCCATTTGAGCGATGCCTACCGTTTTTTTATCGTTACATCCTCTGGAGGGGTGCAATTCCGATGGTCATCATTCCGCGATATGAGCCCAATGTGAGCAAGACATCCGCTGTGTACCCCGGGTATTGCGAAATCTCCGTCAATTTTAGCCGATTTTACGCGCTCGAAAAGTTTATAAAAACAACCACGACCTAGTGAACTCGCGAGGAAAAGGCAGGGAGAGAGGAAGAGAGAAAGAAAGAGAGAATCGGAGAGAAATATATGGAGAGGAGGTTCTTTCAGTTCATTGACGTCAAATACACGAATCAATGGACCCGGAGAAATGGAAGAGTGGAGGAAAGGAGGGAAACGGTGTGGAGGGTAACGGAGGGAGAGGAGAGGAAAAGGGAACGGAATGTGTGAATATATATATATATATATATATATATATATATATATATATATATATATATATATATATATATATATATACACTCCCACACATACATACAAACACAAACTTCGGTATATGCGTCTTTCTTTCTCCTCATTTCATTATTTTCCCCGACGCCAGCCTCTATTACTCCTGCGGAATAAAAAAATCAAAAGACGGAACACGTGCGTCACGGGATAAAAATGCAACCCGCGTTTTTCGGAGCGTCAAAAAAATAATAAAGAAGAGAGAAGAGAAAAATCTCCCCTTTCCGTATTTTTTCCCCGAGTTTTATTCATTCCCTCAACGTTACGCGTGTTTTCGGAAAAATGTATTCTCTCCAGAATAAGAGGAAGGAAAGAGAGGAGGAGAGGGGAGGGTGTGTCCCTCCCACCCTTCCCTCCCTCAGGGAATATCCCCCTCCTCATCTCTCACCGAGTGAAAGCGTCCCTCTTATCATCCCCTCTCTCTCTCCCTCTCATCGCGTCTCTCTCTCTCTTCACCTTCGTCTCCATTTATATTTTTTTGCCAGACGAGAGGAGAGAGAGAGAGGAGTGGGGGGGAAGCAAAGAGGAGGCAGGTAGCAAGAGGGGAAGGAGGAAAGGGAGAACGCGCCCTCGACGAACTCCTAAGCTTTCTCCGAACGTTGGAGTGGGTTGAAGGAGAGAGATAGGCGGAGAAGGATAGGTAGAAAGAGATTGAGAGAAGAGGTGTGAGAGCACGATGGAGTGGGAAGGGAAGGAGAGGGGGAGAGAGGGTTTAAAAAAAGGATACGGGGTCGATCGTGGGGTAGGACCGTTGTGGAGGAAGGTCCCGGTAAGAGAGAGAGATGGATGAGAAGAGGGAGAGAGAGACAGCGAGAGTGAGATGGATGTAGAGAGAGAGAGAGAGAGTAAAAGATAGTGGGAGAGAAAGGGAGGCCGAAAAACAAGCTAGAGTCATTATGCGTTACCTTGAGCCCCATCTCATTCCTCCCTCTCTCTTGCTCCATATAGCTCGCTCTTTCTCTCTCTCACTTTTTCTCTCTCTCACTTTTTCTCTCTCCACTCACCTTTTTCTCTCTCTCTCCTTCTCCCTCCCTCGCTCGCCCTGCCGTATCCTCTCAGTCCTCTTAGCTCCCTTCCCTTTCGCGAGAGAACCCTCACGTACGCCACAAGGCGGATCCCTACTATTTTTAAACCGTCACGTTACAGGCACCTCTCTCTCTCTCTCCTATCCCTCCTCCCTCTCTCTCCTATCCCTCCTCCCTCCCTCTCTCTCCCTCTTTTCTCTATCTCTTCGCTTTCGCTCTCTATCTAGAACATCTTCCTCGCGAAACGAGCTGCTTTCCTTCCTACCCACTCTTAAATCCTGCCTCAATTTATTTCCACTCTCGCTTTCTCTCTCTCTTCTACTTCTCGTTTTCACTTCCTACTCTTCCTGTTCTTTCTTATTTTTTGCCATTCCGCGCCTATTCCGTTCTCTATAATTCATCTCCCTTTACTTTCACCTTTGTTCTCTTCCAAATTTTGGCACTCAAAAAATATATAGAAATCTCAGTCACGCCCCTTCCTCCCCCCTCTCCCTTTTCTCCACTCAAGCACGGGATGTGCCTCATTTTAATTTATTCTTCCGCGCGCGTATTAAGAGCGTTTATAAGACGTTCTTGTTTACCGTCACTGGCTAAGACTCGTTAAAAAAATCCTTGCTTCAAAAGTAGAGGAAGAGACGTGGGATGGGGAGGGGAGAGGAAAATTGGAAAGGTTTGCGTATATGGTTTTTTCGTATGGGCGTAGGAAGAGGAAGGAGAGAGAGGAAAAAAGCGAAGGAGCGTTAGAGAGGTGAGAGGAAGAGGCCGGAAGATGGGTAGGAAAGCAGCGCCATTCTCTATAGGAAAGTCAGCAGACGTTGAAACGAGTCGACTCCTTTACCTTGGGCAGCCTGACAAATAGTGTATGTGTGTGGTTCCGAGAGAGAAAGAGAAGGCAGAAAGAGAGGTTAGAGAAAGAGAAAGGGAGAGATATGAAAGAGGAAGAGGTAAGGGAAATAAAAGAGAAGGGAGTGAGAACCCTTTGTTGCCGTTTCGATCTCTGTGCTGAAACAACGATTTTCTTTTATTTCTTCCTTTCGTTCTCTTTCCTCTCGAGTTGTCCTTTCCCTTTCTTGCTCCATTTCCCTCTCTTCGTACTCACTCTCACCCGGCGGTTGAGCGATTCGCCCTTTTTCTGACCCCTCCGCTCTATTCATTCGATTATTCAAAAGGTTCTATTATAAAATAATAAAGAAGAGGGATTCCTTGGAGAGGAAAGTTATAAACTGAATTTGAGAGGGGAACCTCCGCGAGAGCAAAAACGATAACGGCGCATGAAAACGATTTTTTTTAACGTAGCGATCCTCTCGTAAGATGCGAGAGTAAAAAGAGGTTAAAAACCTGACCGAGACCTTTACACCCGCGAGTCGATCGAGGAGAAATGGTTAAACGAAAAGGACTTCTATTTCTTCCGCTGATTTTATTTTCGGCCGCGCGCTTTATTTTCTTCCTCTACCGTGCCAGTACGTATCAGATTTCCGAAGGTGAAATTCTTTTTGTTTCCGCGAACCCATTGGAAGGCACGCATCGCGATTCGTTCGCCATCTCGTGGGAGAGAGAGAGAGAGGGAGTGATTTTTCGCTCCGGTGGAATTACCGCGTTTCGATTGCCAAGGTGACCGTGGCGTGACCGCTCCCGGTTCTAGCAAAGGTCATCGGAATGGCCACGGGAGGGAAGAGTATGATCGGGAAGAGAGGGAAAGGGATCTGGGCCGCGTGCGCGATGCGACCGGATAGGTCGACGTGAAAGGGGGGGTGGGGGAGGATAAAAAGAAGCGTTCTGCACGCGCGGTTACGGAACTAGCTAAAAACAAAACTGCACCGAGAGAAGGTGAAGAGAGAGAGAGGGGGCGGGAAAAAAAGTCGACTAGATCCCGGCGATGTTACTTCGCGAGCCATATGCTGCTAGGAGAGAGAGAGAGGGAATGTGAGAAAGGCGTCAGCGAAAGTTTGTTTGTCTGCGCCATTACGGGTGTACTAGACTGGCGCATTGTGGGGTGTATGGAGGAGAGAGGTGGTGATGATCGAGGGAGGAGCCGGAGGGGGTGGGGGGGGCGTTTCGTGGCCTGCGTCTGCAGCTGAATCTTCTCTCTTTCTATCTCCATCATCCCGGCAAACACGCCCATCTCCTCCCTCCACCCTCCTAATCCCGCTCCTCACTTTGTTTTGATTCCGCTGCGGCGCATCCTGTACGAGTGCATGCGAACTTGGCCACCGCTGCTGCACTCTCCCTCCTTTCTTTCGCACGTTTTCCCTTTCGTCAAGGGACATGAACCGTCGGGCCTGCTGGGTTTATATGGCTGAAGATCTAACTCAGATTTGTCGATGGAAGGAAGAATGGACAGGTACAGTTAGATAAGATAAAAAAGGAGGGAGAAAGAGAATAGGAAAGAAGAAAGAGAGGGAAAAGTTGGAGAGACGAGAGAGTATTCTAGACTCTAGACTGTGAATACTTGAGTACGGAGGCCTTGCTTCTAAAATGCCAATGACCAGGAAATGGTTAGCCATTCCGCCAAGGGAAAAAGTGGCTGACCTTGACTCCGAACTCCATCTCTCTTTCTCTCTCTCTCCGTCTCTCTTTATCGTTCCTTTTTTTCTCGTTTCTTTATTTCAACGGTTGCTTCGCTAAGTGTGTAGGGGCGAGCGCTATCTGGTGCCAAAGGCGCCTACTGATTAAGGCAGTCCCTAACCTCACCCGCAACACGCGCTACGAGTAGTTTTTTTATTATGTATTTATTTTTGTTTTTTCAAATATGGCGGGCGGACCTCCTGCCACCTGGCACAGACCCATGAAACTACGTTGGAGTGCTGCCGGAGTGTCTTAGGTCCAAAATTAGGGCGGGGTTTTGGGAAAACAATAGAATTAGTTGTTTTCCCTCGGCGAAGCGGTCACGTTGGTCCGAATTAAGTTGTTTTTCATGGAATATTACCCTTCGTTAGTGTATCTCGCTCAAGTATAAGCGAAGATGGATTGAATAAACATTTGAAACAAAAATACTTAAGATATGGCCCAACAGTTAAGTTTGTTCTTCCTAGTAACATTGTCGTCCTTATGACTCCACTGAATCTTGTGCTCACGTAAAAAAATAAAGGAAATATCAAGCAACGTTTTTATCATTAATATGAAGTTGATTAGATGTCACCAAATAACGTATTTCTCGTTTCTATATCAAAGGTGTTCCCGGCGATCAGTATGCTCCTGCATATCTCGGTAACGGCAACCTCGGGGCCACCAGCCCCGTGCAGACGACACCAGGCACTCCTCTGGGGCCACCTCCACCTCTGGCACTGTCCCACACCCACCCATCGCCCCCATCTTCTTCGTCCTCACCGCTGCACCAGCAAAACCACCACATGGGACAGTACCTATCCTCTCAGAGTAGCCAACCTCAGGGAGGACAGCAGGGATACCAACAGCAAGGTGCCATGGCTATTCCCACTTCTGTCATCACACCGACTGGGAGCGGAGCGAGCAGCAGGTAAAACCTAACACTAATTGATTTTTCAACGCGTTTTTGGTGCATGATAACTTTCTAAAGCCTCTTGTATCTCATATCTCTATTTGCATTACGAATAAATTATTCATTGTGTCCTCCATCGTAATTGAATTCTTATTTTGTCCATTTCTATTATCCTATAGCAGCAACAGCGTAGTAGGATCTTCTGGAATGGGCCCAGGTTCCATTAGCTCTGGTGCAATGGAAGATTTGTACCTGCTGGAGCTTGGTTTTCCTCCTCCACCTCCGAGTCAGCAGCAGAGTGCCCTCCCTCCTCCCCTTATGCTCACCAGCAATTCCTCCCCATCTCCCTCCCACCTCAACCCAACCTCATCCTCCATGCCATCCTCCTCCTCTTCAGCCCTTCCCACTTCCTCCTCATCATCTCCAGCTCCAGGATCTGGAGCATGCCTCCCTGGACAAGGAGGCAGGACGCCAGGGGGCAGGAGAAAGAACTCTGGTGGTGGAAGGAGACCCAAGGCTTCTCCAGGAAGTGGTGGGCTGGTGGCTCCAGGAGGAACACCTGGTGCGGATGGCAGTGCCAAGAGGAAAAGCAGAGAAGGTAAGAGAGTATTTTGTCATTCTATCTAAGATTATATATTTCATTCATTACATTTGTGAGTGTCGTTATTTAAATTGTCATAACCGATCAAATAGTTGTGTCGAAACATGATTCATTTTTCCTCTTTTAAGTTTTTATTTTATTAGTCATTGTGAAGGATCTTGGATAATCCTATTTTTAATTAGCGAGGTTTACATTTATTGAATTAAATTTACCAGTGTTTCATTAACTGTTTCTACATAATTTTTAATATTGCCAAAATTTGTTGACTTTTCTTGCATTTATTTGATAAAATATTCTACTCATATGGTAAATGATTATTGCATAAAATAATTTTTCTTTATGCCAAATTTTCACCATGAGCATAAAAATAACAATGTATTTTTCTCAAATGGAAAGCAGGCTCCACAACGTACCTGTGGGAGTTCCTACTCCGCTTGCTGCAGGATGGTGCATACTGTCCACGGTACATCAAATGGACCCATAGAGAAAGAGGTGTCTTCAAGCTAGTGGACTCGAAGGCAGTATCCAGACTCTGGGGACTCCACAAGAACAAGCCGGACATGAATTATGAGACTATGGGAAGAGCCCTCAGGTAATTATAAGGCTATTCATATTATATACTTTTTATTTTCACTCAACTGTTGTGTAAGGAAATGATCACATGCTACATGATTCCACTTTGAATTACTTCATTTTTAAACTTTTTATTGCTAACAAAAAGTCATAAAAAAAGATTTGTTCAAATCCCTCTGAAATTTTAATTTTCTCTTAAACATAAAAGTGTTATCAATTCTACATCATACTGTATGATGTATGATTCATACATTAGTGCTGAATTGTTAATTTAAACACGTTGTGTCAAGTTGCAAAAAAATTGCTCATCAACTAGAGATGTATGCCTCTTTTATAGGTTGTAAACATGACTGTAACTTAATATATATTGTCTGTTTCAGGTATTAACTACCAGAGAGGAATCCTGGCAAAAGTGGATGGCCAGCGTCTTGTCTACCAATTCGTTGATGTTCCCAAGGATATTGTGGAGATCGACTGCTCAGGAGCATGAAATGTTTCAGTGTTTGCCAGTCTGGGGGGGTGGAATCACTCCTCACCACCAGACTGCATGCATTCATCCTCTAAGGCAGCACTTCCTAGACTCCTAATGCATACCTATGTGCCAATTAGGCAAGTGATTTAGAAATGGGGGTGAGGTGGTGCATTGTCAGTCATTGCTCTGGAGTACTCTGCCTGACATTTACTCTTAATGTCCAGATCTGTTTAGGCACTGCCAAGACAAAGAGTACCAATCAATATGACTTTTCTCCTCTGGTGACTCTGATAATTTTCTGTGACAAGTGATAAATGAAGTATTGCATCAGGGGTCTGTTTGAAAGACTGGGAGAATCCATTCTGTCATTGTATAGTGTTCTTGTGTCGAGGAAAAAGACTCATTCAAGTGTATGTCTCTCTCTCCCCCCCCTCCCCCTGCATGCAGTAAATGATGGACGATGCAATATCGGTGATTGGACTACCTAGAGGTCTGTTGACACATGTTCGAAATGATTTTTTTGTCCGTTGTGGCTTTTGAAACATTCTGGACTCCCCAACAGGATTCAAATATTTTTGATCTCTCTGAGGGAAGAAAATGGATGATTTTATCTCCATTGGTCAAAGTCTGTCTTTTGTTTTTGAGCTGATATTTCTCTATCACAAGATAGCCTACATCAGTCCTGTGATGACAATTTGTAGTGCGTCTTGAGATAGATGAGAGAGTGATTGAACTATATAGCTGATATTTGGCACCATGCTGTTTATGATTAGCTGGTCAAGTGTTTGTGGTATGGGTATGTGATATGCTGACTTGAGAGGTAAATTGAGTGGATATGCAGAGCTCTTAAAGACATCTTGAGACTGATCACACTGGACAATCAAACAAACAAAATGTTTAGAATTATAAAAAACAAATGTATGGTGGAATTATAAATACAATTATAATGGCTGTTCTTTGACAAAAAAAAGCAAAAAAAATAGTGTTTGTAAGATTTTAATAAGTGTTGACATGTTGTTTTATGTTGGTCATTGCTGGGTGAATGAGTCAAACTTATGCCCAGACCAAGATCTTCAACAGGTTTTTTTAGTCAGGAATATGTATAATGCTGAGGAAAAGCAAATAGGTTGTTAGGATCCCAAGGCGTTTATGAGTGGTGCACCTGGCACTTTAAAGACAGTACCTGCTTAAAGTAGGGATGGGTTTAACTGAGGCCAATGCCTGGAACTTTATGACTCTTTCTAGATTTCATCTAATAGTCGAAGATTTATAAATCTTTGCATGACAATAAATTTGGAAATTTTTGCATGTTTAAACGATTCAAATCTATTGGTGTTATGCTTAGAAATTTTGAAAGGTTTCCAATTTTTCAACATACTTCTATGAAATCATTTCAGGTAAATCATTCAGGGAATATCTCCAACAAATCAATTAATTGTGCAGGAAATAAAATTATAATAGCTCCTTTTTTTAGTGCCTGTTTAAAAGTAATTCTCCACACTTAGATGGGTAATTCAAAAAACTTTCTTTTGCATAAAAATCACAATTATTGCAACCTCTACAGGCATGTACAAACCCATCCCTTCATGCAAATAGTTACTACAATGTCAAATGCAAAAAAAGTCCTATTTTTGAGTGTCTGAAAATACTTTTTTACATATTTTTTATTTGAAAAATGGCAAGAGTTTGGCTCATGAGGTTGGAGCATCATTGGATTATATATATATATATATATATATATATATATATATATATATATATATATGCGATATGCCAGCAGATTGGCATCTTTTTGTGCAAAACATCAGTCTGTCCATTTGTCTGTCTCTCAGTGGAATTGGTGTGCCTGTACTCATATGTTTGCATCATTTAGTCATGTGGTTATATATAAGGATGTGGTTCTGTTTCTTTTCCCTCTGATATAGGGTTATTGAACATGTTTGCCATTGTCACATGAGCTGAAATGAAAAGCTCACAGCTGTCCTTTTTTCTAACTGCCAAAAGAAATTCACCATTTTCGTACGCTAATGAGGTGGTCAAATATTGAAATTCAAACACAACAAAAAAGCTATATATACTTGAAATAAAAGACTGTTGATTCAAATTCTCAAACTATATCACAATAAAAAAAGCTTTAGCTAGTAGACTGATAAATAAAATTAAATTTGCCCGTTACAAAATTTTATATTCCCATCATCTGATTGTTTCTCCCATGAATGCTTTTTTTATTTGAATATCCAGAAATAGTTGTGACATCTAACTTTTAAGTTTAATTTGTTTAATTTTTAAATTAATGTAATTGGTCACTTCAACAATGAAGTTCAGTTTTTAAAAAATATTCACTTGGCTGCCAAATTGCTTGAACTGCCTGCATAAAAAAGGACAGCAAGACAATTGCAACCAGTAACTATTGAAGCATATTTATGTTGCTGCTCCTACAAGACAAAGCATTTTGAATTGTGGAGGGAAATAACCATGTTCTTCATAGCTAAGGTTAGCCTTAATTCCTACCACAAATAATCCTTGACTAATTTAATTAGATTAGGAAAAGCAACATAAGGAGTGTGTCTGCACTCACTGGGATCTCAGGAAATTAACAAAATGATTCTTTGGATTGTTGGAGGGCTTGACAAACAGAAGGGCTAACATCCCACAAAAAAATTCAGATTGCTTTCAAATTTTTAATGGTTTACGGTTATGGCCCACGAAATGGGAACATTGGGTGTGATACTACAGAGTAATATATTTTTGGAAGGAAAATAACTGGAAAAAATTGACAAGATGAAGCGATATAAGCTAGAAGACAGGAAAGTGACCATTGTGCAGGTGATAAATATAGTGAGCGCAGAGGAGGTGGAGGGAGTCAAGTGAGAAGCAAGAGTAAAATCGTTACTGTGAGGTCCAAATTTATTGTTCACCGAAATATTTTTGGGCAGGTGGTTACTGGTGCCCCCCTGTGACCACATAACTTATTTATTACTACATATATATAAATATATATATATTTTTTTGTGTTGTTACTGGCCCCTAGGTGTAAGGTTTGTCCATATTCCACCAAAATATTATATATCTATAAATATATAAAATATATATATATTTTTGTTTTTTTAAAGACTTAAAATATGGTGCATGGTGAGTGTTTGTGTGATTGAGTGAGAGAATGTCTTTTATATGTTAAACCATTATGGAAAGATGTGTATAAATATAAAAAATCATGAAGCAACGATGAATGATCATATTGGAAAAATTGAAATATTTTTTCAGTTCACCCTCCACAAATGATGGCACTTATTGCTTTGGTAGGTAGGGCTTGAGCAGGCGCTGTTTTGAAAACAAGCACTTCCGGTGTGTGTCCTTAGGTGACTCACAAGGTTTAGGTAAAATGAATGATGCACCCAAGCCCTCCAAAGGATTTTTGTACTTAATTGTGTTGCAAATTTTTAATGGTGTCTGATTCCGGACATCTTTGAAATCTCTTTGCAGCCTGTGTATAATTTTAATTTGAAAACAAAGATGTGCTTGTGGCTACATGTTTGTTAGATCAAAGTGACCAGAGTAATAGAGAGTCTAAGTGGCACCTGTTTCCTTGGTTTCAATCCGTGGATACCAAGGAGATGTACATTGGCAAGACTTCAAAACTATGAAGAGATATTTTGTGGAGAATTGTGACAAGTTTTTTATGTAACTTTTAAAAACATTTGTGAGTGCTCTCTATCTCTCTATGCACTAAGCCTCATTCGTTTCCGCAAGCAGAACGCGGGGCAAAAATAGTCATTACAGGAGGAGTGGTAATTAGGAGAGAGAGGGTGTATATGATTTCCTGTCTTTGTAAAGTAAAACTGTATGTTTTTCCTGGGGGTGATACTGGAGGAGGGAGAATGTGTTGGTATGAATTTTGTCCAGCATCTATTAAAGTACAATTGTCCACTATGAAAAATAAAAATGTTTTTTTTTTACTTGGTTGTACCTATCCATCCTTTTACAAAAAATATAAATAATTATATATATATATATATATATATATATATATATATATATATATATGAGTTGTCAATGCTTGCATACTGCAAGAGCCTAAAAAAATCATCATATACCAAGATCGTAAATAATCCAACATGATCACCAGAGCTAGCTATTTATAATGAATATGCATCACATTAAAAATAATAATAATATAGTTATAAATGGAATAATTTATGTGTTTGGATTAAGACAACCATATGTTTACCTAGTTGGTTGACTCTAACGATATCATGTCATATAGTCAGTCCAATGATTCCCATTGAAAGCATTAAATCAATGTTCTTGAAGTATGGAAAATCAAATCCCATTTAAGGCATTGGAGTCGTTGCTTTGGTAGTTAATAGTTTTCATTTTTGAAAACTGAAAAACTTCATAATTTTATAATTAAAATAAATTTTTTACGCAAATTCAGTATGGATTTCAATTTTGCCTTCAAGAAAAGTAAACTTCATTCTTTCATTTAGAGTACAATGTATGTCCTGACTTTGTATCTTAATTGTAATTAATTTAAAAAAGCTATTTTATAATCTTGCGCCGTTTTCAATGGGTGTTTAAAATAGGACATTGGGGTCTAAAATGCTCCTTAAATATAACTTTATCCGGAATTTTGGATTTTTCCCAATGACCTATCTTCATGCTAAATTTCAGCTCTGTAGCACTTCTAGAAGTACCTTAGGTTTTATATGATATATATATATATAATATATATATATATATATATATATATATATATATATATATAGGAAAGCTAGAGAACCTGAAAGAAGAAATGAGAAGAAATAGAGTTGACATTATAGGGCTAAGCGAAACTAGATGGGAAGGAGAAGGACAGTTCGACTCGGAAGAATTCACGGTAGTTTATTCTGGAGGAAATAGTGGGGAAAGGGGAGTAGCTCTGGTACTTAGGAAAGATATGATGAAAAGCGTGACAAAGATAATAGCAACGAACGATAGACTGATGGCAATAAAGCTAAAAGCAGTCCCAGTGGACATGCTGATAATCCAGGTATATATGCCAACGTCAGCTCATGACGATGAAGAAATAGATGAGATCTATGAGCAAATTAATGAAATTTACGAAGAAGACGGAAGAGGAAAGGTAAACTGCATAATAATGGGAGATTGGAACAGCATAGTCGGAGAAGGACAGGAAGAAAATGTTGTCGGGCAATACGGACTTGGGAAGAGAAATCGAGGAGGGGAGAAACTCGTAGAATTCTGCATCAATAATGACCTTGTAGTGACTAATACATGGTTCAAAAACCATAAACGAAGGTTATACACATGGAAAAGCCCAGGAGATAGAATGAGATGCCAAATAGATTACATCCTTGTAAAACAAAGATTCAGGAACAGCATAAAGAACGCCAAGGCATTGCAAGGAGCAGACATTGATTCAGATCACAGCCTTCTAATACTTGACATGAGTACAAAGCTCAAACAAATAAGAAAAACGAGAAGAGAAAGACAGACCTGGGACCTAGAAAAACTGAAAGAAAGGCAGGATGTAGTCAGCATGAAGTTGGAAGATAACCTAAGAAAGTTGGAAAACAAACCGAAGACCGTCGATATAGAATGGGATGAAATTAAAACCAGTATCAAGGATACCTTGGATAAAGAGATTGGAAAACAAGAGAAGAAAATCAGAAAACCATGGATCACGAAGGAAATGCTGGAGAAAATGGATGAGAGACGAAAATGGAAAAACATTAACAGTGAAGAAGGTAGAGCCAACTATAGGCGTATAAACAATGAGTTGAGAAGGGTAACAGATAAAGCTAGAGAAAATTGGATAAAAGGAAAATGTGATGAAATAGAACAAATGGAGAAGTTAGGACGGTACGATATGATGTACGCTAGGGCACTGGAATTAGAAGATAAGAAGTC